>QGSO01000506.1:167249-562030 GCA_011037825.1 Carya cathayensis | reverse complement strand
GCGTGGCCTTGGAAGGCTCATGGTCGCCTTGTGATGGTCAAAGGTGGCGGAGCACGGCGGCATCACGCCGTGAACAGTAAATCCGAACGGTGAGCGGAAACGCGAGGTAGCGAAATATTCATAGAACTTCATGGCAAGCTAGGGATAGGTAGATGAACATGTGGTGGAGCTGTGGTAGCGAGGTGGTGGTCGGACGGTGGCTAACGGCGGCGGATCGGCCGTTTGAAACCATTTTTGGCCTTGGAGAGTGTGGAGAGTGTGAGCTCTACGAAGCTCCGTTGGCCATGAAATTTCTTGGAGAGGTTCATGAGGATGAGAGGAACAAGATGGTGGTGGTGAAACACCACGGGTGGCCGTGTACGGCGGCGCACGGTGGTGAAACCGAACATGTAATTTTGAGAAACCCATATGAAAAAAGTGAGAGTTTGGGAAAAAGAAAGACATGGGGAGGAAGCCCTTGATGAGGTGAGTCCAATGGTGGTGCTTGGTGGTTGATTTGGCCGTGTATGGTGGTCCAAAAATGAGAAAAACCCCTAGAGACCCATATCTTTGAAGGGAGAAAGAGAGAGAATGAGAGGTCGGTTTAGTACACCACCGGCGTGGTTGTACTCGCCGGAGGGAGGGGGTGAGGCCGGTGAGGGAGGTGGGGTCCGGCGGCCGGAGGTGGCGCCGGCTGGAGCTTCAAAACGCACGGCCATGGAGTTTGCTTCTTCCATCCGTCGGCCAAGAGAGAGAGAGAGGGAGAGAAAAAAAAAAAAGAAAAAAAGAAAAAAGAGAAAAAGTGAAGAGGAAAAAGGTAGGGCTGAGTATATCGCTTCAATTCTACATTTCGGGATCCTCAAATAAACCAACAGTGAGTTAAAACACTGATTAAAAACGCGTAAATGTTTTATTTTAAATAAAACACTTTAAATAAAACACTACGATGAATTAAGGTAGAATATTATTTTATAAACTAAAATTTATAAAATAATATTTCTTCATCATTATATTAAATGATAAAGTACCGTTAATTAATCGAAGATGATAAAATCATTTAAATTAATAAAACACTTAATTACAACACTGAGAGAAATTAATATAGAATATTATTTTATAAACTAAGATTTATAAAATAATATTTTCTTCATCATTGTATAAAATGATAAAGTATCATTAATTAATCAAAGTGCATAAAACACTTGAATTTAAATAAGAATTTTCAATGTAAAAATTAAACCTCTTAATATCTTAAAACAATTAAAATATTTAATCTAAATAATTATCCACAATTATAATATTTTCAGAGCTCATTAAATTATTATAATTGTGCTATTTTAAAAACAAGTTTATCTAATACTTTGAAATTCGGTGGATAAGATCCGGAATACGCCATCGAGGTACAACGCTTAGGATAAATCTATTCATGATTTTACAGTTGTCGGTGAAGAACAATTTACGTGATTAACGGAAAAGATAATCTATACGCGTGATTCCAGATGAGGGTAAAGACGAGAGAGATGTGATTGCTGTCGGGAAAGAATCCAAAACGGATTGTCTTGCCGTCTACTATGCGTGAAAAGAAAAGGAAGAAAATGGTACAGAGATAAGAATTAGCGGGCTGTTACAAGAGATATTTTTATAAAATAATTTATAAAAATAACATCATTTTATATAAATATATTTCTTTTAAATTATAATTATATAAAAAATTATTAAAAAAAATTATACGTATATTTTTACTCAATAAAAATCGCAGTTGACATGATATATATGGTAGCGTGGGTTCAAATTCCCACGTCGGAGGACTGTGATTGGTGGAGAGGAGATTTTACCAGCAGTACAAAAAGACTAAATAAATGAATAAATAAAAAGCAGCCCTTATTTGCCTCTTAGGTGGCCTCTCAGTCATTGTCCACGTCACATGCGCGGCCATCTAGCCGTTCATTTTTATTTTTTAACATGCAAACAGCGGGAGATAAGCCCGATTCCAAGGCAACACGTGGGACCGTTACCAATCCTCGTTAGTCGTTACTTTCGTATCAGAAATAGTAATCTCACCGACGCTTGGGTCCGATTGTATTTTAAGATTTTTTTTAATTTAATAATTAAGAAATTGTTTTCTAATAATGGAAAATGCCCCGGTGCCGCCTGGGGTTGACCGCCCAGGTTGATCGCAGGGTAAAAAAATTTTTTTTTACTTAATGATTAAGGAAGTGATTTTAAGTGTATTGATGTATTTTTTTTTTTAGTGATTAAAAAAGTGATTAAAAAAATGTGAAATGAAAAATGAAAAAAAAAAAAAATTTACACTGGGCGGTACGCCCAGCGGTATATTTGAGGCGGCACTGTAGTGCCATCCTCTAATAATATTGTAAAATATTTTTAAAAAAAATTTTAAGAGTATTAAAAAAATAATAAATACTCTTATCAGGACCGTCTGTATGCTACACGCTCTGTAGGTGCAGCTCTTTTTGTATAGTCACTTTAAGTTAGAGGGGATTTGGGTGTTGAGAAGTATTGATAATAATTGTGAATAGTAATAAAAATAAGTAAAAAATAATAAGAAAATAATGAATAGTAATAAAAAGTAAGTAAAAAGTAAGGAATTGTAATAAAATTATGTAAAAAATAATGAATAAAGTAAAAATTTATAAATCATTTCTCTTTTAGAATACTATTTATCATCTTTTTCTCACATTCTCATATCATCCACTTGCGTGATATTAGCAATTGAAAAGTTATTTATTACAATTTACTTATCATTTAACGAGGATGGTGAGAAGATGATGATTAATGAAATAATAAATTATTTTTATTTTTATCTTTTTCTTTTAAGAGCAATGTTATGTACAGTCCCTTTTTGGAGACTGCAATATAGGCATAGACAATTTTATCTTTAAAATTTTTTAAAATTACTAAAATATTCCTCTTAAAATGATATTTTTTCTCCTTTAATAAAGGGTCTGCACATACAGTCCCCATTTGAGAACTGCAAATAGAATTTCTCTTCTTTTAATGACCGAGACTACTATTTCATGTGACTTTGAAATCTTAGTTTTAATATTATGCCTATTTTTCTTTTTATAAATGTTGAATATAAGATTTCAAGTTTTGTGTAATTATATATCTACACATGGATTTTGATGATAACAAATGATTTCAAAGAATGAAGGAGTCTCAAGCTCAAGTTGTCCACACAATGGAGTCAAGCACATCAAAGAACCAAGCATGAGCAAGAAGGAAACAAGTTCACATTAAAGTCATAGAGTAATGTTGTAAATCTCTTAAAATTCGAAATTAGGATTAAGGCTCAAAATTAATATTTTATCATAAAGCATTAAAATACATTTTCCACATGTGCATGAATATTTTTGAAAATTAAATTTGAATATTTTGAAAGATAATTGATTGTCATCTTTCACATGTGCATGCCATGATTAAAGGTTTGAACTTTGAAAATATTAAAGATGATTGATTGTCATCTTTCACATGTGCATGTTTTATTTGAATAATTTCAAAAGTGATTGATGCTTTTCTTGACTTATGCAAAAGGAAGATGTCTTTGTTTGAAAATTTGAAAAGTAAAGTGTGCTCCTTTTGTCATATGCAAAAAGTAAAAGATTAGGTTTGAAATTTTTGAAAAGCAAAGTGTGCTCCTTTTGTCATATGCAAAAAGTAAAAGATTAGGTTTGATTTTTTTGAAAAGCAAAGTGTGCTCCTTTTGTCATATGCAAAAAGTAAAAAGATTAGGTTTGAATTTTTGAAAAGTGAATGATGATGTCTTTGACATGTGAATCTTTTTAAATTTGAATATGAAGTCTCATATGCCTATAAATAGATCATTTGAGAGCTTCACATTCACAACACCAAGAGCATACAATATTCATTCAAAGCTTTCATTCTCTCTTCTCTAAGCATTGAGCCTTAACCCTTGTTCATTTTGAGAGATATAGTTTGTGCTGTATTGTTCTTATTTCACTCATTGAGGAGTGTTTTCTGATATTCTACCCACTATCAATTCTTGTATCAGTAAAAGGGTGTGTATAACCCTTGTGCGTGTAGAAAGTGTTCTACACAGGGAATAGTTGAATCACCACGTGTGAGGTGATTGCAAGTGTAGAGAGTGTTCTACACGGATCCTTTGTAGCAGTGTTGTTCAAAGGTGTAATAGGTTTCTATCTCCACCTGAAAGAGTTTGAATAGTGAATTCGGGGATCCTCAAGGGGTAGCTTGAGGCGAGGACGTAGGCAGTGGGGCCGAACCTCGTTAACATACTGAGTTTGCTTATCTTATCCTTACTCTTTATATTTATTGCTATTTTATATTTTATTTATATTTTATATTGTATATTTGATTTATAATTGTTATTTTCTTAAATACAACTCAATTCACTCCCCTCTTGTGTTAGTCATCTGGGCAACAATAAACATTTTCATCTAAATTAAGGAAATTGTTTTACCAATGGATAAACTAATTAAGGCCATGTTTGGACACTTCTATGTGATGAGATCTCATCTCAAAAGTTTTCATAATTTCATTTTTAAATATCACTCAAATTTAAAATATTTTTCAATTTTAAACATTTAACTTTTTTATCTAATCATTAATTATTCTTTATAACTTTATCAATTTTTCAAACAAAACACAAAAAATAATACAACTTTTTAAAATTTCAAGATAAAAATAATGTTAAAAAATTATATTCAAACAATATTATAATCTTATAATATTTTTATTTAACTTTTTCTCTCTTATTTCTTAAAACTCCAATAAAACATCTCAAAGACAATTTCACTATTTTTTACAAACTATTTTATTACTATTACAAAATTTTCATTTCATTATCTGAACATTCCCTTAAGAAAGTTCAAAATAGGAAATGGATTGTATTTAGTCAAAGTTTATTTAAGTTAGAATAAAATGACAATTTATGATTAAAGAGTAATATATACAAGTTCCAAGCCCGCCAGTCATTGGAAAAAAAAAAGGACTCCACAAAAAAGTTATTTTTCTTAATAAGATCTCCATTTTTAAGAACTTTTACGAGGGCTAATTAATTATTAATGAGTAAAAGAGGTCACTTTGGAAGAGGATGGAGTAACCTTGAGTTGTTTTGGATTCAAGATTCTTTCCATCCAAACAGTTCCAACCATAGAATATTAAGGTTGTGTTTGGTTATTGAACTAAATTCAATTCATTTCAAGTTAATCATTGATGATATTCACTACTTTTTCAACTTTTCATAAAAAAGTTAAAACTCATATCAACTTAGTTTATACATTTCAATCCAAAAATTTAAACCATCTCAACTTAAAAAAAGTTTAAACTCATCAATGGAACTCACAAAATACTATTAGTCACAACTCAATTTAACATATTTCAACATCCAAACATAGACTAAAATTAACACAAGTTTCTGCTCCCTAAAATGCTACAAAAACGAAAACACCACATCAAAAAAATTCTTCTCCTTCAATTCCCCAGCATCAAAAAAACAAAAGCCAGAAACGAAACAACAAAAAGTGGAGCAAGGATAAAATTAAGGGTAACCAAAACTGAAAAAGTAAATAAAAAGATTAAAATCTTGAAACTATGTCAGTTTATAAATTTACTACGAGATAGTGGCTGACAAAAGAAATTATTAATTTTTCAGATTTTGGTTTGGTAGGGAGAAGAAAGTCAAACACAAAGAGAGGATGATGGTTGAAAAACCCTAGCATTACTCACGATCTATTACAAGCCACCATACAGCCAAAATGAAAAGATATAATAAGGACAAAAAAGTAAATTCATTATCAAGTAAACATTATTTCCTAGTTGATTTCCGACCTTTTACATAGTTTATAGATATTTGTAATATGTGGCAGCCCTGGGAATTTCTTAAAATAAAATGGATTTATAATGTAATATTTTGAAATATTTTTCATAGTATACGCACTGCAAAAATTGTGTGCTCGATTTCGTGAATTATTTTTATTGTTGCACCCAAAAAACTATTTGCGTAAAAATAGTCCGACGTGTAAAAAACTGATCTCAACTTCCCAAACTACCCCCGTTCATGTATCCACAAGCAGCTATCTCCATTAAAACAACAAAAAGAAAAAAAGAAAAAAGAACTTTCTCTGCCTAAAAGATTAGAGAGATGTTTCTATTAACATTGGTAATGAAATAATCATATAACAGTTTCAAAATATTGATAAATAATATTTATTTATTAGTACTGGATGAAGAACATCTTGACTAATTGACTAATTTTGAGGATGCGCAGACTCTCGGTAAAATTTTTTCCATAAATGTATATTTCAATAACACTTAAAGATTATTTACACGTAAAGAAATTTTAATCTTAGACATGAGAGGGCATACAAGGCTTATATATAAGTCTATGGGGTTATCTTTAAGGAGATGATTAGATCAACCCCAGTTCCAATGAGCCCGTTGGAGAGCCTTGCTTCATCCGCTGTTAGGACTTAGGACTGACAACAAGGTCAAAGCAAAATTCATTGTTGTGTTGACACGTGGAGAAACCACAGCCAAGTTGGTTGCCAAGTATAGGACAGCCGTTCCTATCTTATCGGTCGTGGTTCCAGTTTTGACCACGGACTCCTTTGATTGGACCTGCAGTGAATCTTAACAAATCGCAAGAAAATATAATTCAAAATAAATATCTTTTTTAATTGGGTCATGATATGAAAATATTATTCTTAAAAATTAGCCAAAAAATTATAGAATATGCACCTCAAAAATTTTAATGTGACAAGAACTATTAGAAAATTAATTGATAAATAAATAAAAATGACAGTTGATATGATGTCTCTATGGTAGTGTGGGTCCCGTGCGAGTAGGACGGTGATCGGTGGTAGGGGTGAGCAAAATTTCGAACTGTTCGATTCCGGTCGACTTCCGGCCCGATTTCGACTCCGACGGAATCGGAGGGTTCGGAAGTCAGAGTCGGAATCGGACCAGTTCCGACTCCGTAACGGAAGTCGGAATCGGAATCGGTAAACCACAGGTTCCGAATTCTGAATTCTGACTTAAAAAAAAAAAAAAAAAAGAGATGCAAAACGACGACGTTTTGCATCTGGTTTTTGGCTACCTATTAATTGGAACGGCGTCGTTCCATTAAAATGAGAACGACGCCGTTTGAATCATGGCTAAATGGCCTCCGCAAGGGCCATAAGCCATTCATGTGATCCTTGACCCCCGTTCCACTTCCTCACACCCAGTCTCGACCACCACGTCCAAAAGGAATTTTCTCCCCTCACGGCTCACGCTCACGGCTAAGAGTAAGGGACCTCAGTTGCTTAGCACTTAGCTCAGACTCTTCTCACCGACGACGCCACAGCTCAGAGGTTGCCGTCGCCGACTCGCCGCAGCTTGATCATTGCCAGTTGCAACCAACATTTCCCAATCGGTAATTTTTTCTGTTTGCATTGTGTATTTACTCCATTTTTTATATTATTTAATTGATAATTGGAAATTGGCCGTGAATGTTCTATTTTCTACGTTGGCCGTGAATGTATTGAGGATGATGATGGTCTTTTTCAACCGTTGTGTGTTAGTTGGATGGACTTGGAAGGCTGCGGCCTACGTGTTTGTGAAAATGTCACAAAGAACATGGATCATTCGGGTGCATGACTTATTCTTTAACGACTAGGACTTTTTAGCTACATTTTGTGCCTCACCATCATAGAAATGGATGAATCAACATTTTGTTACTTGTTCCGAAAATGGATAATATTAGATTGACAAAAAAAAAAAAAAAAATCTGGGCAAGCAATTGAAAATTGAAATTCAAATACTTCTTAATTCAAGTTTTAATATCTATTTTTTTAATTCAAGTTTTTATTTCTGAAAATGAAGAGGGTATTATTTCTAATTACAAATAATCTCTTTACAAATTTACTTAATTTGATGTGTCTAATTGCAAAAATCTTTTTAGTGCTAGATCATATATCATGTCAAATCATATTGATTTATAAGCCTCTTGTTGATAATTATTTTTGTAAGTTTGTTATTACTCATATTTTGCTGGACCTCTAAGTGAGCCTGTCCAATTTTTCTTTAGGTAGAATAAATAAAAAAAATTAATAAAATAAGAAAAATGTGAGTTATTGATCAACCCCAATCACCAAGGCTATAAATGGGGCTGGTCTATGTACATGATAGATAATATATGGTCTTTTATGAATCATATTGACTACAACATGACAGTACATATAATTAATTCTCACTCGTGCACATACAACCACCCAAAACCATGACCACGCTTGCTGGGACCCTCTCTCAGTGCCCACTAGAGGCATATTTTCAATGCATATAGAAAGAGTTGCAGCACTTCATCATAGGTTTTAAGCAAATATGATCAGGAATGGTAGAATCTAAACCAAAACCATTCCTCATATAATATAAATCATACCCAGAGTTTATTGTTCGAAACATCGTAATTTTAAGCCATAAATGAAAATGAATATTTTTGAAACATTTAGCAGCCTTGGATACAGGGAAAAAGAATGCATTGGAATTATAACTTCCATAACGAGAAACTAACACGTCCATTGACCAAAAAATATCAATGGACATTTTGAAGAATTTTTTATAAAATAGATGCAAAGAGATAATGAAATAGGTAGGGGGACCAATTCCTTTTTGGCAGTTATTGCTAGGTTACACCCAGTACTCTAAACGGGAGTGCTCAGGTCTTGGTCCAATTGTTAACACATCTTCATTTCCAAAAACAAAATTAACCATTGCACACACAAAACGATGATATCAACACCTGGCCAGGAAAAAGAAATATCAACACAAGAATTCATCTTTCACATCTAATGCAATATTGGAGAAAAACATGATGCTTCTCCAGATTCTTTGTAATAGCTATTCCAATGCTTGTTTTATTGTTTATTGTTTTTTTAATAAACTTCGTAATTTTTGGAAATAAATGTGTGAGATTTCAAGCTAGGGAGGAAGAACGATATGGGACCCTAGAACAAGATCAGGATGCCACAATTCCGTCCCCAGCACCGAGATCCAGATCCACTTCCAAAACACAAACTTCATGTGCAAGTAGTCGATTCCCACTCCCGGTAAACATTGAAGATGAGGATACATTTAATGATGAGGAGAAGATGGGTATTGGGGATGAGCCGAACGTACCACCACCTTCATCCGCGAGGGCCAGACCACCACGTCCACGATCAAATAAAAAAAGGTCGTGGACGTGGGAAAATTTCACAAAGGTTGACGGTGATCCCTCGGAACCGCACGCAGCTTGCAACCATTGTGGCACAGAAGTTGCATGTCATTCAAAGAAACAAGGCACTGCTGGTTTGATATCACATCTAAATAGTTGCCAGAGGTATAAGATAGCGAAAGGATTGGCGGCCCGAGATCAGACAACGCTAAGTTATGAAACTTCTATTGCGACTGATGGTACGCAATCCAAGAAAATGGTCATCCTTCAATATAGTGAGAAGATGTTGAGAGATGCGCTTGCTGAGATGATCATTGAAGATGAGATGCCTTTTACTACAGTTGAGAAAAGAGGGTTCCGAAAGTTTATCAAGCTTATTGAGCCACGATTCCCATTGCCGTCACGGTATACAGTGATGCGAGATTGTATGAAAAGGCATTTGAAAGAGAAGGCTGAGATGAGATAAATGTTTGTGACGACCGGCCAGAGAGTCTCATTTACGACTGACACATGGACGTCTATACAGAATGTTTCCTACATGTGTATTACAACACACTACATCGACAGTTCATGGAGATTAAAAAAACGGATTGTTGGATTCAAAGAAATAAATGATTATAAGGGTGCATCAATTGGGGCAACGATGGATGATTGCTTGAAAGATTGGGAAATTCAAAAGGTTTTATGCATTACAATTGACAATGCCAGTGCTAATGATACTGCAATTGAATGGTTCAAGCGGAATACGAGAGTGAGAGATGATGTCATCCGGGACCATGAGTTTATCCATATTCGTTGTTGTGCTCACATAATCAACTTGATTGTGACTGAGGGGTTAAAAGAAGTTGACGATTCCATTACAAAAGTCCGCAACATTGTGCGGTATGTGAGGGCTTCCCCGCAAAGGCTGAAAAAATTCAGGGCAATAGAAGAACAATTTGGGATAAAACATTCTCGGACGCTGTGCTTGGACATTCCCACTCGATGGAACTCTACATACATGATGTTGGATGTGGCACAGAGGTACCAAAAAGTGTTTGAGCGGATAGAGGTGGAAGATGGGGGTCTGCGGTATGCTTTGCTGGAGCCTGCAGGAAAGGGGCTCGGTCCGCTGGACACACATGATTGGACGAGTGTAGGATTCTTTGTCACATTTTTGCAGATTTTTTATGATATTACAATGAAAATATCTGGATCCGTATACACGACTGCAAACTTGTGGTTCAGTCAGATCTCGACACTACACCACCACTTGGAAGATGGTTGTGATGACCCTAGCGGACTGTTATCTGGTATGGCTCAGAGGATGTTGTCCAAATATAATAAATATTGGGGGCAAATTGAGAAGATAAATAGATTACTCTTTATGGCTGTGATCCTTGACCCCCGAATCAAGTTGGCCGTGATAGAATATTGGGCAAATTCTATCCTCGGGGCAATGAAGGCTGCATCGTTTATTACAGCGCTGAAAACTGATCTCGATGACTTGTACAACCACTACAAAAATAGTGGACAGCCTTCATCTTCAGCGGGTACCTCACACGTGACTCCGACACCTCCCTCTGATGACTTTAGCCCGACTGACACATTGCCTCGACGCCGTAGGAATTATAACATCATGAATGAGTATCATCAGCTCGTTGCATCGAAGAATATTATGGGGTGTACTTCAGAGGTTGAACGGTATTTTATGGAAGAGGTCGAGACACCTAGTCCTGCATTTGAGATATGCATTTGGTGGAAGGCTAATTCCATCAAGTATCCAATCCTTTCCCGTATTGCCCGAGATGTGCTAGCCATTCCTATTACGACGGTTGCATCTGAGTCGGCGTTTAGCACTGGAGGTCGAGTCTTGGATGCTTTCCGGAGTTCTTTGTCACCGTCAACCGTGGAGGCCCTCGTTTGCACACAGAACTGGATCAGTGATACACCTCTTGGACTAGATAGCATTGGCATTGATGATGAGAGCTATAGGCTTGAAGATGGTAACCTTATTTTACTTGTTTTTTTATTATTGATTATTTTAATTGTTTTTATGATTTCATAAATTTATTTAATTTATATTTTTTTATCATTTCACAGATGTAATTGTGAACCCCAGTATAGTTGCCGATGAATGATGGAGTATGGATAAAGATAAGTTGATATCAGAATTAACTTAATCTTTATTGGTATTAATGGTAATTAAATTTTACTTTTACTGTGTTCAATTTTCTGTATCAATATTTGGTTACATTTATTGATTGAATACTTTTTTATATTAATTTCAGGTACTTCAAATGACCAAGTACGATGCTGCAAAGTGCAAATGATGTTTTTTATTTTGGTTGAATCAAATGTTTATTCTTATGGACTGTTTAATCAAACTTTGAAATAGGCTGTTATTCCTATTATTAATTGTTTAGGACTTTCTGAATTATGTATAATAATTAATTATGCAGTCTAACGTGCTCAAACATATTTGACCTTTTGCATTGAAAATATTGTCCATAATACTCGTTATACCAGGAAAATTAATTAATTCATTAATTAATTATTTATACGCTTTAACGTGTTCAAGCTTTTATATATTTCAAGAAAATTGAAAATAACAAAAATACCTCAAATTTATATATAAAGTGAGATTTTTTATGAAATAAGGATAAAATAAATTAAAAAATAAAAATAAAACGTATCATCTAGTCCAAGTCAGAATTAAAGTCAGAATTTGGAATTCCGGCACCGATCGGAAATCCGACTTCCGAAAGGAATCGAAATTCTGAATTCCGTTCGGATTTCGGAAGTCGGAATTCCATTCGGAATTCTGAATTCCGAACGGAATCGAACTTCGATTCCTCTCGGAATCGGAATTAGAGCTCGATTTCGACTCCAACAAAAGTCGGAGTCAGAAGTCGAAATTCTGATTCCGACTCCGTCGGAATTGGAGCACAGCCCTAATCGATGGAGAGGGGATTAGAGGAGATTTTAATAGTAGTACAAAAAAACTAAATAAAAACAAACATTTTCATGTCAGGCGTGAAAATGTGGAGGATGAAACGGTTTGTTTCATTTCATTTAAGTGGAAAAACGTCATGTATAGAAGCAATGCTAACTGAATTGAAATTGTGCCCTTCAATTTGCCTTCCTCCTCAGTTGGAGATCGCCATCCCCCCTACCCTCCCCTGGTTTGAGTTTGTCATCCTCTTCCTTAGTTGGAGATGTGTGATGAGAATCTCACATTCAAACGCAATCCGTTTCAAATGAGAGCTTACTAGCCAATAGTGGTGGAGGAGATGAGCAACTCGACACAGGTGGATGGAGCTGCAGGGGAACTCGACAAGTAGGTTTGATTAATTGGGTGGTGCGGGTTGGGAGACTTTCGAACATATATCTAGTGGGCAAATCTAAATCAAATTTGGTGGTAGCAGCAAATCATTCACAACATGGGGTTTTTGGTCATTTACTTAATCATACATGTCAAGGGACACGTGGGGCGTATGTGGGGACTGTGGAATGTCAGACTGTATGTAGCAGTTTAAAAAAAAAAATGCAGCCCAAATTTGTCTCTTAGGTGGCCTCTAAGTCATTGTCCATGTCATAGTGATAGAGATCCAAGAAGAGCCATTCGCAATACCATTAGGAGGGCTAGGTGTGCCTAGGTTAGAATGGTTGCATTGGGTAGCAAACATGGCTCGGGTGGTGAGGCGTTGGGCGTCCAAGGCAAGTGCAAGTAGAGGAGTTTCATGTGTTGGCCAATTCCTTGATTTTAGGTTGGATGACAAGATAACAAGAAGGTTGTATGAGAAGATGACAATATCCTAAAAAAATAGGGGTGGAGGTGCCATCTAGGGGGTGGCCGGCCATCTCCATTATTTTAGGAATTTTGTTTATTTTCACTTGGTTTATTTCCTTTTAATTAGGAGATTTGTCTAGTTTTAGTGTGTTTATGATTATTTCCTTTATGTTAGGTATTTGATTTTATTTCTTTTAAGTTAGGAATTGATGTATGTTGGGATGAGATCTAGATCTATTGTGGTCGAAACCCTAGAGGTTTTATATAAGTTTTGGCCTTGCTTGTTTATTCATCAATTATGTTATATTATTTTCAATGAATGAGAATTTCTCTTCAATTCTTTTGAAAGTTAAGTGCTAGCCCGAGTTTGTTTTAATTTTCACGAACAAATCAACTTGGATTTTGTGTTGCCTTAAGGTAACCCTAGATCTAGCCAACCAACAAGCAACAAATCATATATCTAATCACCGAACATGCCAAACACAAGTGAGTGAGAGTGAGGCTTCAATCAATTGATGCTTTCGTTGAGAGAATCCAACCCAAGAAGAGGAAGCCATGGTCGATCAACAACTAACTCAAAGGGAGTGTATTGAGAATATTGAAGCCGCTTTAGAGGCACAACAAACCACCATCAATGAAAGGCTTGAAAGGATTGAGGAGGTGCTCCACCAATTGATAGATCAAAGGAAGAATGGAGAGAGAAGATGCCATAGAAGACAAGCCCATAGTCTCGAGGGTTCCATTAAATCTAGAAGAAGCCAACGCCGTGAGAGGGTGGATGATTTAGATTTATCTTCTCAAGATTCATCAAGCACTCAGGAGGAATCCACCGGGGAAAGTGAATGAGAAAAAGGGAACCGTGAAGAGAGGAGGGGAGCACTTAGGGGGAAATTCTCAAGCCAAAAATAGACTTTTCAAAGTTCAATGGTGATGACCTGAGCATGTGGGTTAGTAGAGTTGAGCAATATTTTGAGCACAATCACATAGAGGGCCATGCAATAGTGTCCTTTGCCGCTTACTTCCTTGAAGGGGAGGCCAACCAATGGTGACAATAGACAATGAAGACGTATGTGGCTCAAAGGAGGGAGTTGAAGTGGAAGAAGTTCATTAAGGAGATTTTGGGAGAGGTATTTCCTTAGCTAATTGCCAGATTCGGGCATGACTTATCGACTTATGGCAGTGGGGGAGTGTGACACCTTGGAGAGGTGTTCCCACTGTTGATTGCTAGTTGTGGACACAACTTATCGACTTTGGCAGGAGATGGACTCTAACGCCTTAAGGCGAGAAGGGACTAGCACACTTAGGAGAGGTGTTCCCTCCTGTTGATCACCGAGTGTGAGTTCAGAGCATCAACTTTGGTTGGAGATGGACTCAACTGCATTGAGGCGAGAGGGGAATGAGACTCTTGGGAGAGGTGTTCCCCCATTGATCGCGCGATGCGAGTGTAGAGCATCAAATTTGGCGGGAGATAAACTAGACTGTGTTAAGGCAATGGGGAGACTGAGACAGTCGAGAGAGGTGTTCCCCCATTGATCGTCGGGTGCGACGAGAGACTGGGCTTGACCGTGCTGTTATTGTAACAGCCTGCTAAAATTATCAGTTTTGGATTCTTTCCCGACAGCAATCACATCTCTCTCGTCTTTACCCTCATCTGGAATCACGCGTATAGATTATCTTTTCCGTAAATCACGTAATTTGTTCTTCACCGACAGCTGTAAAATCATGAACAGTTTTATCCTAAGCGTTGTACCTCGATGGCGTTTTCCCGGATCTTATCCATCGAATTTCAAAGTATTAGATAAGCTTGTTTTTAAAGTAGCACAATTATAATAATTTAATGAGCTCTGAAAATATTATAATTGTGGATAATTACTTAGATTAAATATTTTAGTTGTTTTAAGATATTAAGATGTTTAATTTTACGTTGAAAACTCTTATTTAAATTAATTGGTTTTATCATCTTCGATTAATTAACGGTACTTTATCATTTTATATAATGATGAGGAAATATTATTTTATAAATTTTAGTTTATAAAATAATATTCTACCTTAATTCATCGTGGTGTTTTATTTAAAGTGTTTTATTTAAAATAAAACATTTACGCGTTTTTAATCAGTGTTTTAATTCACCGTTGAATTATTTGAGGATCCCAAAACGTAGGATTGAAGTTTATTACCTAGGCTCCTACCCTTTTTCCTTCATTTTTTCTTTTTTTTTTCTTCTCTTTCCTCTCATTCTCTCCATGGTCGACTTACACCCTTCCACCATAGCTGATCGGTTCTAGCTTCCTACCGGCGCCACCTCCGGCCGCCGTGCCTCACCTCCACCTCCGGCATGTCCCTCCCTCACCGGCGAACACATCTGCACCGGAGGTGTGCAACGCCGGCCACCAATTCTCTCTCTCTTCCCGTGCTCTTCCTTCTTGTCTCATTACCGTCGCCGCCCCTTTGACCGCCCGTTCCTCCGCCGTCCCGTGGAGATGTCGTATACCATCCCCGCCATTCTCTTTCCCTTTCACCATAGTTCATACACACCAATTTTCAGAGCCATCGGACCAGCCGTTAGTCGCCGAGAGCCCCCGGAAGTTGCTGCCCCTGCCCTGTTTTCTCCCCTGTTGCCGATTTCTTTCTCCGCCCAGAACCGCCGCTCGCCGGCGGCGTGGACTACACCACCCACCCAGATTTCTTCCCCTCTCACCGGTGAACATCCCCTCCAAGTTTCACCTCCATCCGAGCCACGGTTAGCCGCCACTCTCGCCTCCAAACAAATGGTTTTTAAGGCTTTTCACCATTTTGGACCACCATACACGGCCAAATCAGCCACCAAGCACCACCATTGGATTCACCACATCAAGGGCTTCCTCCCCATGTCTTTCTTTTTCCCAAACTCTCACTTTTTCTCATATGGGTTTCTCAAAACACCCGTTCGGTTGCACCACCGTGCGCCGCCGTACACGGCCACCCGTGGTGTTTCACCACCACCATCTTGTTCCTCTCATCCTCATGAACCTCTCCAAGAAATTTCATGGCCAACGGAGCTTCGTAGAGCTCACACTCTCCCGCACTCTCCAAGGCCAAAAATGGTTTCAAACGGCCGATCCGCCGCCGTTAGCCACCGTCCGACCACCACCTCGCCACCACAGCTCCACCACATGTTCCTCTACCTTTCCCTAGCTTTCCATGAAGTTCTATGGCTTTTCGCTACCTCGCGTCTCCTCCGCTCACCGTTCGGAGTTACTGTTCACGGCGTGATGCCGCCGTGCTCCGCCACCTTTGACCATCACAAGGCGACCGTGAGTCTTCCAAGACCACGCCTAGCCTTTCTCAAGCCCAAACTACCACTTTATGTGGTGGACAGACACCGTACCGCCACGTATGCTCCTCCGACGCATGTTCGTGACGAGCAGCGAGCGACGCACGGGTTATCCCGTCGATGGTATAACCCTCTATCTTTAGTTATTTATGTTTAACATAGTTGATTTGGTTGGCTGTAGACTGTGTAGTTAGTGTTTGTGGAGTTCGCTGCGTAGTTGTGAAACGAAGTGTGGTTGTGAAGTGTTAGGCTTGATTTTGTAGTTTTGTGGACTGTGCTGTGAAGTATAGGCGTGAGATGGATGCCGTAGATGTGATACGGCGGGTTGTGTGAAGAGAATACGCGTGTAGCGTATTCTGTGTAATGCAGCGACGCGCCGCGCGACGTGCGCTGTAGTGATGTGGGTCGTAGAAGGAAGGGAGTACGCATGTAGTGTACTCCGTGTGGTATGGCGATGCATCGTGTGATGTGCATCGTGTTGATGAGTGTTGTAGCGAAGGAAGTACGCGTAGCGCGTACTCCGTGTCGCGTAGCGATGCACCGTGAGACGTGTATCGCAGTGATGGGTTTTGTAGTGTGAATGGAAGAGAGTTCACGTGAGTGTACTCTGTACTAAGTCGTGATACACCGGATGGCGTGTCACGAAGGGTTGGATGGCGTAGCAGAGAAGTGTGGAGCGTATGGTGTAATGTTGGGAAACTGTATGACAGTGTCCCGAAGCAGTGATGATATGGATTATAGTCCGGGATGACTGGTGTCATCTTGTGGTTGACTATGGCTAAGAGTATATGGATTGAGAAATGAGTTGTTTGTTTGGTTGTTATTGATAATTTTAATGAACTTGTTTTAGTGCAAAGGCTTTCTGAAGTCAATTTATCTCTTCCGAGTATAGTGAAACCTCAAGTTGGCCGTGGTGTTGCAAGTGCTTACAATATGGCAATTGAGTTCAGAAGTGAAAATCTTAAGGACTTGAGTGTTCCTCTTCCAGCTGTTGTGCAGTTCCTCGTGTCTCGCGCTCTATTCTCATAGAACGCGACGATCGAGGTAAGTTAGCCTCTAACTTACTATCAGTTTATTGTGTATGTGTGATGGGTAAGAGAACTACAATTTATGTATGTATGTTATCGTATATGCCATGTCATGCTATGTCATTACATGTTTATCTGCTACGTATGATTTAATCTCTCATGAATAATTATCTGTTACATAATCTTTTCTGTCATACAATGATGTATGTTATAAGTATGCCATGTTAAGTATGCCATGAAATGTTATGATTAAATCATATTGTGCCATTTACAAGTATACGCCATGTTAGAAAAGTATATGATATTAATTAATATCTCATGCATTAAGAAAGATAAGACATGTTATGTTACGTATAATACGTGGGGCCACAACAACTGTGGAGTACGTATTATATTTTATGTTACGTGAATACGTGGGGCCACAACAACTGTGGAGTACGTATTATATTTAATGTTACGTATATACGTGGGGCCACAACAACTGTGGAGTACGTATTATATTTTTATGTTACGTGTATACGTGGGGCCACAACAACTGTGGAGTACGTATTATTTTTTATGTTACGTGTATACGTGGGGCCACAACAACTGTGGAGTACGTATTATATTTTATGTTACGTGTATACGTGGGGCCACAACAACTGTGGAGTACGTATTATATTTTATGTTACGTGTATACGTGGGGCCACAACAACTGTGGAGTACGTATTATATTTTATGTTACGTGTATACGTGGGGCCACAACAACTGTGGAGTACGTATTATATTTTATGTTACGTGTATACGTGGGGCCACAACAACTGTGGAGTACGTATTATATTTTATGTTACGTGTATACGTGGGGCCACAACAACTGTGGAGTACGTATTATATTTTATGTTACGTGTATACGTGGGGCCACAACAACTGTGGAGTACGTATTATATTTTATGTTACGTGTATACGTGGGGCCACAACAACTGTGGAGTACGTATTATATTTTATGTTACGTGTATACGTGGGGCCACAACAACTGTGGAGTACGTATTATATTTTATGTTACGTGTATTCATGGGGCCACAACAACTGTGGAGCATGAAGTATGGGGCCACAACAACTGTGGAGCATACACTACGTGAGACACAGCAATTGTGACACGTAGAATACGTGGGGCCACAACAACTGTGGAGTACGTATTAAGTCAAGTTTCAGATCAAGTGCATGATAAGTCAAGTTTCAGATCAAGTTCATGTTTTGTTATGTACACGTACATGTTATGTTCATGATCAAGTTATGTTCCAAGTTCATGTTCACATCATGTTAAGTTCACGTTTACAGTATGTCTCAAGTTCACGTTTATGTCATGATATGTTCAAGTTTATGTTATTTTCAAGTTCATATTTATGTTATGCATGTTTACGTTCATGCTACATTTCAAGTCCATGTTATGTTTTAAACTCAAGTTCATGTCATGTTAAGTCAAGTTCAGTTCACGTTTAAGTTCTGGTTATGTCATGTTATATGTCAAGTTATGCTATGCTTATGTACGACTTTACTTATGCATTTATGCTTTTACTGCCATGCATGCATCTTTAACCTGTGTGTGAGTTTTATGTTAACTTACTGAGATTTGTAATCAAATCTCACTGTGGTAGTCCCAACTACCATTCCCCCCGAATGGTAGATCTTGTTACAGGACCCAAAGAAGAATTGGAATCTGACCATCTGAATACGGTCATCTAGGCTACGGTGCGATGTTGATGATGGTATAGTATTTAACTTAGGTTAATGCTTGTACTTTTGGAGTTGTATCTCAAGTATTCTTTTGATCACAACCATTTTGGACTAGTGTAGTGATCACGGCTTTTTAGTATGTTTTTATGTATGAAATATGTTTCAAGTATTTGGGATATTTTTAGTTTGGTGCATAGTATTGCTAAAGAAAAAAAAAAAATATCCGCTGCGAATATTGCATAATGCTAGATGCATGTTAGGAACATTGCATCTTATATGTCATGAACGGGGGCAGGTAACCTTGTGTTGCATGTCTCGACGCTTCAAATGTCCGTTCAATCCCAAGCGGAATTTGGGGGCGTCACAGTTATGACGGGAGATAGAGCTCGACTCCAATGCTGGGGTGAGAGACGAAGCTCAAATGCTCTGCTGGGGCGGGAGGAGGAGCTCGATAGTGCTGTTGCGACGGGAGACAGAGCTCCACCACACTCTGCGACATGAGATAGAGTTTGACTACATTGCTACGATGGGAGACAGAGCTCGACCGCGCTGTTGGGGTGGGAGATGGGGCTCAACCAAGCTGTTGCGATGAGAGATAAAGCTCAATTGCAATTTTGGGGTAGCAGACAGAGCTCGACTGTGCTACTAAGACAAGAGACAGAGTTTGACCGTACTATTGTGAAGGGAAAGAGCTCCACCACCCTGCTGCGACATGAGACTAGGCTCGTCCGACCTAGTGGGTCGGGAGATGGAGCTTGATCATGCTGCTGGGGTGGGAGACAGAGCTCAACTACACTACTATGATGAGAGATGTAGCTCCACCATGCTGTTGTGACGGGAGCCTGTGCTTGTCAGACCTGGTGGGGAGGGAGACGAAGATGAACTGCACTATTGGGGCGGGACATAGAGCTTGACTGCATTACTACGACGGGAGACTGACCCTGACTGTGCTACTGCGACGGGAGACTGACCCCGACTGTGTTATTGCGACTGGAGACTGAGCTTTACCATGCTTTACTACGACAGGAGATAGAACTTGATCACGCTGTTGGGGTAGGAAACAGAGCTCAATTGTGCTGTTACTGTGGGAGATAGAGCTCCACCATGTTACTATGACGAGTGACAGAGCTCAATCACACAGTTACGACTGGAGATAAAGCTCGATCGCGCTACTAAGACTAGAGACGAAGCTTGACTGATCTAGTGGGGCAGGAGACAGAACTTGATTGTGGTGGCGAGTTTCAACAAAAATCCAAATGGATCAGTGTAAATAATCCAAATGATCATTTTGAGATCTGAAAACATGAGCCACCTCGCTTGAGTGTGGTGAGATGTTGAGGAGCCGTGTATGGTGGCATCGTGGTAGGTAACACACTATGGGTGAGCACTTGTTGTGGGCAAGTAACTTGCTGTAGCAAGCAAGTTGACCATGATAGGCAAATTTTCTGAGTCATCCTCATTGGCTGAAGAACTCATTTGTGGCTGAGTATGCCAGGGCTGAGAAACTAATTGCAACTGAGAAGTGTGATGAGACTGTTGTCTATGTTCGTGCAACATTGCTGCCAGTAAACTCCATATAGTCGAGGGTTTGTGTGGCCGAGTAACTCCAGGTAGTGGACAAATTGGCCAAGCAACTCTAGAAAGCTTGGACCAAGCAGTGCTTAGGCCGTGGAGGGCAATTGAGTAAGTTTCTCCTGGTCATGTGTATGGTGAGATATGGAGCTTGCCCTTGTGGCAAGATGTTGCACCTGAGGAGCTATGATCGAGCAAGCTTAGGTTGAGCAGTGCTCAGGCCGTAGAGGGTGTTCGAGCAACTCTCACCCACCCATGTGCATGGTGAGATATGGAACTCATCACTGTGGTGAGACTTCATGGTTGAGGGACACCTCGACGACAAAAAAGTCGCCGCAATAGCAAGGTCAGCTGGTGGTGGCCCCTCTAGCCCAGAGTGAGTGGGCGAGGTGGGATTCAACTGTGTGCATAAGCCATCAGCGGTCTAGGTAGTGGATGCTGGGACGAGCCACGGCGGGCCGCCATGAGCCTTATGGATGCATGTTACATGCATGGCCTCTACGACCGGGACATTGGGGATGGTCCCACAATGAGTGGGCGAGGAGGCTCTGACCCTGTGCACGTTACATGCGTGCGATTGTTGTGGCGGGTGTTACTTTCATGCTCGGGGATCACTTCGACGGTGGCAAAAGTAGCCAGTGGCCTATGTGGTGGTCGTCCATGCCTTCGCTCTACCCACGGTGGATGGGCAATGGCCCCCTGGGTGCACGACAACATGCACCCATTGCATGCACCACGGATGTTGTGCATAGCCCTCGCGAGTGGGAACCACCACAGTAGAGACAGAAGGTGCCGACAGTCGAGGTGGTGGCTGTTAGCACCCTTGCCGGGTAATGGACGCTGGGACGGGCCACGGCTGGCCGCCATGAGCCTTACGAATGCATGTTACATGCATGGCCTCTACGATTGGGACATTGCCTTGCATGGCTGTAGTGGTCAGTGCCTTCTCACAATAAGTGGGCGAGGAGGCTCTGACCCTGTGCACGTTATATGCGCGCGGTCGTTGTGGTGGGCGTTGTTTGCATGCTCGGGGATCACTTTGGCGGTGGCAAAAGTAGCCAATGGCCCATGTGGTGGCCGTCGGTGCCTTCGCTCTACCCACGGTGGATGGGCGATGGCCCCCTGGGTGCGCGACAACATACACCCACTGCATGCACCATGCATGTTGTGCATAGCCCTTGCGAGTGGGAACCACCAGAACAGAGACAAAAGGTGCCGACAGTAGAGTTGGTGGCTGCTAGCACCCTTGCTGGTCCCACAGTGGGCAGGTGGCATCTTCTAGGGTGCATGGTAGTGTGCACCTTTGTTGCATCGTGCATGATATTGTGCATGCCATGCATGTTCAAGATGGTGCTCACATGCACAACCTCTGCCCACGTATTTTGCATAGTATGTCCTTGGGATGCTATGTATTTTAAGGCGTAGTACATGCTAGACATGGTACATCGCCCCTAGATTTCTCAATAGTAGTGTTAATAAAAATGAGAATTAGAAAGTTGAGAATACTTATCTAAGAGGAATTTTATCTACTCGTTCGGGGATGATTTCATATGTCGGAAAAGCATCTTTCTCCCACTTCCGATGTAGAGAATAATCACATCCCATGAATGGTGCCAATTGTTAAGAGGTGTTTTATAACCACCAGGCCAAAAAGAGAGAGAGTCACTCCCAGCCCTTGATGATGATTCGAGGCTTGGTCAGTGTTGTCTAGAGCCCATGGCAGTGGTCCGAAGCGGCGGTATATCCATTTCAATAAATAGAAAATAAATGCAACAAATATAAATGGAGAATGAGACACAGGGCCTACGTCGGTGGGTCATTCAGAGGGCAAATCCACTATAAATGGTGTATTTTATAATCTCTTATGGTCTCTTATAGCTCACTATACAAATGGGTTGATGACCCCTTCTTCCCAGAGAGAATAAAACTAAAGCTTTTGTTTGGAGATTGAAAAAGATTTTTCCTCAAGTCGCCTAGAAATCCCTGCATCTTTGATGTTAGATCTCCTTCATTAGCCTCTGTTAGTGGTTGGTGAAGAGCTCAACTTTATGTTACTTTGATGTCTTTTCTCGCGTTATTGATCCCCTTTCTTTCTCTTTTCCTCATTTTTCCCGTCACTTCCTTTCTTTTTCCCCGACACATTTTCCCCTTCCTTAGCTTTTGTTCCTTTATTTCCTTCTCTCTCTTCCATTCTGAAGATGGGACCCCTCCTTTGGGCTGGGGTTGGTGAGCTTGCACTAGGGACATTTTAAGCCTTCCACTGTGGTTCTTTTATCTCATTTCTCATATTTATTCTTCCTTTCTTTCTTTCGCTTACGTTTTCAGCTGTTTTGAATTCTTCTCAAATTACGATCTGCGCTTAAGCTTTAAACTTTTTATTTGTTTCCCTTCTCGTGGAAACGCATGGCATGGGTTGGCAAACGTAATAACAAAAATATTCTCACCAACATCTTGAAAAGTGGCTGGCTTACTCAACCTCCAAATCTTAGCCATCGTTGACTCCACAATGAGCTTGCTTATTAATCTGTCAGTCCATATCTTCCCTATCAACATCTTTCTCCTTTGCGTTCTATTTCTATGGTTTCCTCCCCCTCCAATTCAATAGCAACATCCTCTTCTTCACTAAGTTTTAGCTTTCCCCATAACTCCTATAATCTCTCCATTCTTCACCCCTACAGCAGCACCTTCTCTTGAAAACCCGTTCAAAACTCTCCCTTCTCTACTAGACTACTTCAGTGATTGAAAAAAACACTTCCACCTCTATTCTCTAAAGGAGGGAAAAGAGAGGAGACTCCTTGTATGTTGGCTACATGGGTTTTAGACATTGATCTTAGCATTGTCAATCTAAATTTATAAGGGTAATTATAGTGAGTATAATAGGTCCATGACTATATCATTTTTTGAAATTATAACGGAGTCTTGCACTTAGAGATAATGCTTGGTGTTGGGCGAGTAGTTCTAACACTCAAGGAGAAGCTTTTCTAAGGACCAGGATACAAGGGTGAATTGAATTCCAAAAACAATATAACTCTATTTTAGTTTATTCTTTTTTCATTTTGTTCAAGACAAACCAAAAACAATATAACTCTTAGTCATTTTACATGGACATATTTTTTCTCTAAATATTACAAAATTTCCATATAGCTTCTACATGTATTTGAGCATTATAGTTGTAAAATGTAGACAAACTAGATTTGGGTTAAGCTTTTAGATTCAAAACTTGTCAAGCCCAAGACTTGAATGAATTGTACACTTAAACACAACATAACAATCCCCATAGCAAAGTAACAAGCTCTCTTTTTCTCAATAAGCATCACAAAGTAAATGAGAAATTTGTGATGCGCATACAAAGGAAATCAGTAGGATACGGTGCCTATGGGATAACCATACCATAATGAAACCAGTAAAAACATTGGTGAGGGAAAAAGAATACACTTGACTATACAGTAATGATTATACAATGATGGCTCAATCAAAACGACAAAAGCAATTGCTTGTCAACACATCCATCGCTCATTCTCGACTTTAAAATGGATGAGGACTTCAAATTACAAGGTGTAGCCGAACCTTCTAGGATCTCTCATAAAAAAAGGATGTCTTAGTGCTTCCCTTGCCTTGAGACGCTCTGCTGGGTCATAACGTAGTAGCCCTTGAACGAGGTCAATCAAATCGCCAGCAGAGTGATCCACATGCTGCATTATTAGGTTCTGTGACAGTTTAAAGCAAGTTCATCAATCTAGGCTGGAAGAAACAGCTTGAAAGAGTGCCAATCTAATTTGTCCAAATATACATGTTAGCACGGCAGCAAACTAAGCCAGCATAATTTCTCCAGGTAATTAAGAGAAGCTTGCGAAGGGTTCTTATCAGAACCAAATAAATTGAATCTTCTTTTAATCATTTCTTATTCATAAATCCCTGAGAACAGATACTTAAAGACTAAAAATGCCAAAGAAAAGTGACACAGAATGGTTCTTAACACTCCATGAATCTTATTTGTCCAAATTGCATCTATGTATTTCTGCATGGGAGTTGGGATTAGTTGAAATCAGGACTTCATAAATTCTTAGACGAACTGAAAAACTTAGTGTTCTCAGAGACAAAAAGTCCCGTAGGACTGGCATGTAGCTAAGAAAGGTATCTGCAGGTACACGAAACTATCTAACAAAGGATATCCAGAATCACTCAATAATGTAAACTTCAACTAGGCATTGCTGTAGTACTCCAGGCGTTTCATAAAACCTTTGTAAGAAAATCAAGGTGAACAAAGAAATCAATGAAAATCTTAGAGTGAGTACCGGTAGACGAGGCAATTTGCAAACTGCTCTCATGCTTTCCCTCGATGTAGCACCATCAGGCCAATCTAACCTTGAATGACTCCGGAAGTATTTCTCAGCGAGGTGGCTGATTAGGTACAGGTACACAGCCTAAGAGCTTCAACCACATATAGAAACATACAAATATTGCAGAAACACCAATATATTCTTACTCAGCTCTAAGCACCATATGCTGTGGAATTGGCCCCAAGACCCTCTCCATCATGGCAAGATGCTCCAAGTTTTCGTGGGTTTGGAAAAGGGCTTCTCCCTGTTCATAAACAATATAGAGGGTTACACAAGGTAAACATGCATCAAAACTTGATGTCCCTGCCAGTAAGTATATAGTCATATCTTCCCAAAACCAATTATAAAATATTATTAAATTAACTTCAAGTTTTGGTGAAAGGGATTGCTCCAAGATCATGCTTTTAAAGCGAACATTCTGACCTATCAAAGAATGAAAATACATATTTATTTGCAAAGAATTATCTGGAAAATAATTTGTCCTCTTGGTGATCAAGATTCACATTACATGAAGAACTCTACTTTGCACCCTAAATTACCATGCTTTTTTCGATATGCAACTTAAACTACCAAAATTGGAAACAAACAACCTGAACTACCCAATTTTGGCAATTTTCACCATCAGTTAATATCTTACCATCAAGGTTGATAAAAAATGGGACAAGCGGCACAAGCTTAACTGTCAAATCCTGCCCAAAGGTGTAAGTTGCCAAAATTTGATAGTTTAGGCTGTGAATTACCAGGTTTAGTAGTTTAGGGGCAACATGTAACTTCCCCTCAAGTAAAGCTTCAACAATGAAAAGTTTACTAAGGGAATAACAGTTTAAATTTCAATGGCACCATACGTCTTAAAACGCCAATTTCCACCAAAACTGATATTCTGTGTAGGATGATTGCTATATACTTTTTCAGATAAGTAATTGTTGCACTTGACATATCTAGTTCGACTAGTTGTGACAGAAATGGGGCCATATATGAAGAAAGTACTTACAGAGCAAAGTTCAACAAGAATGCAACCCACACTCCATAAATCACAAGGATAGTTCCAACCAAGACCTGCAGATATCGAGTCAGCATTTTATCAAAGAGAATCAAAGACAAATACTTCTTAAAGGTACTTTTACGGGGAATGGTATTCACCTAATATAACCTCTGGTGCACGATAATGACGAGTTGATACAACATAGCTGTGATCTTGATGTTCAAATGTTGTACTTCCAAAATCAATAAGTTTAATGGCACTCGACTTTGGCAGATTCTTGAAATAGGAGCCATATTTTGTTGACCGCGCTAGAAACTTATTTGCACCCAATGCATATTATAAAAAATATATATCAGAATTTTGAACTTAACCAAATATCCTGCTCCAAAGCTCAAAGTTTAACCATGCCTAATGATCAATTCATATATGATATGAGAAGGCATCGTACCTCTCATCTCTTACCAAATTTTGTGTTTAATTTGAACACCTAAATCTAATACATATGGTCACTCCAACATGAAAGTAGACACAACACAAAGGCATTAAAATGAAAAAGGAAGAGATGTAAGTGTCTGTGTGCTAAACATGAAATAGGGTAGAATAATTGTATTATCAAATCATATTTGCTATTTACTCACTCCAAAGTCAAATAAAAAGGGATATGGACGGAAAGCAAGAACATGCATATGGAAACAATACCTTGTAATCTGGCACTTTGACATACTCAGAGGAAACGAGAAGAATATTTTCTGGCTTCAAATCAGTGTGAATAAGGTGCAAATCATGCATAACTGCAAACATAAACACGAGAGAGTCAGGAAGAGGTGAAAATAATTATTAACAATGATCAATACCATGCCAATCCCAAAAAAGAAAAAATTTGTTCGGTTTGAAAATAGAAAAAGAAAATCATCTAATTTGGAAATGAAGCTAGATCCCCAAATCTCAGCTTCATATGAAAAATTATTTGAGCATCAAGAATAAATATTCATATAAAATGGTGCAAGAATTGTCCACACACATGCTACAGACTCCAAAAGTTGTCTGCCAACCTCCCGAACAAGATCAATGGGAAAGGAACGGTAGCTGTTTTTGCGAAGAAAATCGTATAAGCTTGGTCCAAGCTTCTCAAATACCTGTTCAAACCATTTAAATTCATCCGCAAGTTCCTTTAACTCACAGAATATTCAGGCATGAAGGAACATTCATTGCCCCTCCAAATTAATCAAATCAGAAGTACCAATAAATACTTACAATACAAATATGATTACGATAGTCAAACCAATTCCGAATTTGCACACAACTGCAAAGAATGAAAACTCTTATACCAAAATCATTTTGAACTTCAACAATTAAAAAGGAAAAATGAGTATATAACATCCTTACCGAGAGCCACCAACATCATGCCTGGCAAGCCTTTGAAGGACATCGATTTCAATCATTGCAGCTTCACGATATTTGTGTATGGAGCGAACAACCTTGATTGCCACAACTTCTTTATTTTCATTGTCAAAACATTCGAGGACTTGCCCAAATGTCCCTGCAAAAGTTCTGGGTAAAAGATCACAAGCAGCAAATAAAATCTATAAGCATTACAGAAACATGAGATCCCATATAAAACCTGAACAGTGCGGATAGAAATTCAACTCCATTATTCTTTTTTTGATAAGAAAGAAAATTTCTTGATCCACATAATTAGGCATTGCCCAAGTATACAGGTAATATACAAGAGAGAGAAATTCAACTCCATTATTTCAACCCCCAAAAAAGTACCCAAGAGATAGTAAACATATATATACTACCATTTAAAGAGGATATCATTTCATAAATAAAAAATAAAATTGAAACATATAAAGATAAAGGAAGGAAAAATAAAAAACTGAGTGAAATACTGACCTTCCCCCATTTTGCCGAGAATCCTGTCTGCAAGTATAATAAGCAAAAAAGGGTACAAGGTTAGATGCTAGTGAACAAGTAATAAATAGCAGTATCACTCATGGATCAGAAGAATCCATAATAAAAAAGCAACATAAACAAAAGCATGCATAAAATCAATATATGAATGATTCTCCACGCATGTATACCGAAAATGGACTAGGTCTTCAGTCACGCTATAACAATTGAGACTGAAACTATTTCGCATCCAAATCAGAAGCCCAGAAGCAACACTAACACTTACGCTTTAATATGCAGGAAGTCCACAAGACAAGTGGCAATTCAAGCATAATCTGAAGCACATTTTACTCATACGCAACCACAAAATATGGTTGCTTATAAAGTTGTAACACTCCCACCAGATTTTGGGAGGAGAATTGTGAAAGATATTCAATCAACATCCTACATATATGCACAAATAAATCATAACCACGACGTACAACTTCACCCAAAACCTAAGAGCAATTATTATCACACTGCGATATGTTATCATTTTTTCATTAAAGGGCTATATTTTACAACGATTGGGATCCGGGAATATGCTTACAGCGAGGAGTGATATTTTCCCCGATCACAAAAACATAATGGCCATCTTTGTCGTCCGGTCTCCAAGGTGGGGAGCCATAGCGAGGCATTCCCCTGTTGTAGAATACAGATGAAGAATGTGCATAATTGTATGCTGGAATCACCTGCATTAGAAAAGCACCAAATATAAAATTAGCATAAACCATTCATATAAAACAGACCACGTCAAGAAAATTAGGTAAAAATTAAAACCAATTGACAATACTTAGATCTAGCGGACACTTAAAAAAGAATGAAAAAGGCGAAGAAAATATTCAGTAATTACAGAGTGAAGATTACGTTTTTTCTCATAAACTAAACATTGCAGAACCACATCAAGAGCGAATTTTCGAATTTAAAAAAAAAAATCATTTAATTTAAGATGAAAATAGAGAAATCGTTGGCAGGATCGAACAATAATCAACAATCAAAGATAGCGAAAGCCCTTAAAACCGTACGGAATACGTATAATGAAATAGGAAACAGAGAGAAGATTAATACCTTGGGAGGAGGAAGAGGAGGGGGCACATCCCAAGCTAAACGAGGTCTCTTCCTCGGGCGCTTGTCCATGTTTTTAAGCGGGAATTCCATCATTCTATGCGTTTCCCTTTTTCTTTCTTTATTTTTCTCCTATTTCCCTCTTCGCAAGAGAGATGACACGATGAATCTGCAGGATCCAGAACTTTCAAGAAGCCATAGATCCGATTCAAACTGATCCAGAATTAAAACGGAGAGATTCGAAAGCTA
This sequence comes from Carya cathayensis, assembly GCA_011037825.1. Classification (NCBI taxonomy): domain Eukaryota; kingdom Viridiplantae; phylum Streptophyta; class Magnoliopsida; order Fagales; family Juglandaceae; genus Carya; species Carya cathayensis. The sequence goes on along the minus strand of QGSO01000506.1, from coordinate 532,889 downwards.
GAAACCCTAATCAGGAAGCAGATCTGGAAGCTAAACCAGAAGCGAGGAGGAACCAAACTCTCAGATTCATGGTGTGCTTCTAACCATGGTTGAACTTGAGAGATCTGGGCCACCTGAGAGTTGAGGGCCTGAGGCCTGACTGCTTCACTCGATCACAAAGTTTTGTGTTTTTAATAAAAATCGGCCTCGCATTCAGGCCCATAATGATTTTCGGCATTTCCCATGGCTTCGTCATCCTATTCTCGTATATGCTTATATTTAGAATCGTCACCCACCATTCTAGGCCAAGGTTAGTGAAATGTGAAAGCAAACCAAGTTGATACGTTTTCTTTGGTAGCACACGGGTCAAGGCATTCGCCATCTTTTCATTTTCGAATAAGATAACATTTTATTTCACTTGAAAATTATAGTATTTATTTAAGAGTAATACTACTCATAATTTCAATTCTCATCATCTCATGATGTGTCATTAGATGATCGAAGACAATTTATTATATTTCATTTGTAAACCTATCATCTAATACCAATTGGAGTTGGACTACCCTAAATCCGATTCCAATTTCCAATTTTGAACTCTAACTTCAACTTGTCGAAGTAGAGTCAGATTTAAAATTTTTTTAGTTTCATAGTTAGCAAATTTTAAAAAATATATTTTAGTAAGCTTTCAAATTTCAAATTTTCAAAAATTAAAAATTAAAACTAAATCGTTCCCGGCTGATTTATTTCTATACAAATATCTAACTTATTTTATGCTAGACTTATACTATAGTGTCTAATTACATGTTATTATACTATAGTGTTACATATTATTATATTATACCAGTGTCTAACTTATTTATAACATTTTTTTTACACTAACTTATTTCTAGTGTCTAATTACATATTATTATACTTTAGTAAATTAGTATTATGTATTATTAACTTATGATACTAGACTTATTAGTTATTTTTATACTAGTATCTAATTTATTTATATACAAGACTTATACTATAGTGTTTAATTACATGTTATTATACAAATATCTAATTTATTTCTAACTTGATTATATACTAAACTTTCTGGTGTGTCTAATTACATATTATTATACTTTAGTAAATTAATATTATGTATTATTAATTTATTATACTAGTCTTATTTCATTACTAGTGTCTAACTTATTTCTATACTTTATTATGTATGGTAATAATACTATGATGCTTACATATGCTAAACTACTATTAGTTTATTTATATTATAGTATAAATATATTATTTTATAATAACTAGCTCATACTAGTATATATTATTGAATTAACTATATAAGTTCTAATTATATAACTATATATGATAAACATATAGATAACTACATATTTTTATATGATATGTATAATATCAGAGTTGGATTTGAAATGAGATTTAGAGTCGGAGTCGGAGCATGAAATCAGAGTTGGAGTCGGTCCAACAACACCTCCGACTCCAACTGAAAAATTTTAAAAAAAAAAATCAAACTCCGTTTTCGTTTTGCCAAAGTCGAAATAGAGCCGGATTTCTGAATTTTTATTAAGCCCTAGGTGGTTTTACGTGTTCAAGAAAATTTAGTACTAATTTCTCTTTATTACAAATTAACTTCTTCTACCATAAGTTTCAATAAGATCATTAGCTTCACGTGAATTTAAAAGAAAAAAAAATCCCAAAAACAAATATTCAAAGAAAAGATAGCGCATATATATATATATATATATATGTATGATAATGATAGGCTTACTACCTTCTATTACTTTTTTACTACCTTTTTATTTTTATTTTTTTACTTTATTAATAATTAAAGAAATTATATAAATTTTTTTATTTTTATTAATAATTAAAGATATTAAAAAAATTCTTAAAAAATAATAAAAAAAATAAAAAATTCAAATACCTTATTATTACAAAATTTCTATGTGCAATCATTTTTATATACTTTTTTATGCATTCTATTAATATGATTGATTATGTATTAAATAAAAATTAATAAAACTAATCATATCAATAAATTACACAAAAAATACGTAGTATTACTCCGTCATTATCCATATTTATAACTTTTAGACGAATCTGGAATTTGCCATGCATTGACATTCAGTATAAGCATGATATATCATTAAATGCTTGGGCAACTTTCTCCCTTAAGATACTTGAAGTACTTCACATCGGCCTAGAAGTCTTTTTGAAAAAAATATAGTTTGATGCCTCTTAGTCCTTTTATATTTATTCTATTATATAAGTGCCTATCTAGCTGTTAACAATGTTTTTTCTTGTTTCCTGTTAACTCCGTTAACTTTTACCCAACCCCACGTCGTAACCAAAGCCAGCAACCACAAGTGAGTTCTTTCAAGCGGCAACTTCACCCTGTCGCCCAGTTGCTCAGCTATAACTAAAGAACAGAGGAGAACGACAGAGAGAGAGTGTCGAGCATGGAGGCTCACGGACAGACCTGCAGTGAAGAGTAAAACAAATGAAAAATAATACAAGAGAGGAAAAGAGAAGGCTCGAATTTGCAGCAAAACAGTAGCAAGATCATAGAGATTAAAATGCAAGCTATTACCAGACAAAAAATGAGAATGAGAGCTATGGCACAACCAAATTTGCAGAGGGAAAAAGAAATGGAAATGCAATGGGGTTTTTCACAAGCTTGAACTCGAAATACATAGGGAACGACGGAGAGAGAGTGGTGAGCATGGAGGCTCAGCTATGCTCACAGTTTGGGGTTAAAATAGGGCACGAGTTGGGGCCAAAAACATAGGACGGGATTGGGGAGAAATGGAGGTGAGGCAGATGATGGTTCTCACCGCGGAACGTGCAGCATAGAGGAGAAATGGTGGAGAGAGAGAGAGAGAGAGAGAGAGAGAGAGAGAGAGAGAGAGAGAGAGAGAGAGAGAGCAAGGAGGCTTATGGATAAGGCCTGCAATGGAGAAAAACAGAAGAAATAAAATGCAATAGAGAGAAGGGAAATACACGGGTTCAACAAGAGAAGAAACTAGGATCAAAGAGAGAAAGAGAAAAGGAACAAAACCAGATGAAAATGAAGCAAGGGAGCTGCGGCAACTCTGATTTGAAAAAGAAAAGAGATGAAACCAAGAGAGGAAGAAGAAGGAAGGTAGCGGCGCACAAGAGAAGAAAAAAAGAAGAAGAAAACCCTAAGGGCTGGCCAAAACGGCGCCTTTTGAGGAAGAGAGGGCTAGGCTGAAAACAAGCCCACGGGCTGGGCCCAAAACAGAGAAAACGCACTAAAAACAAGCCTTATCCGAAAAATACAGGTCCAATAAAATAAAAAGATACAAAAAAATGGAAAAAATGTAAATAAAAACACTACAACTAAAAATTAATAAAATAAAACAATAAAGCCCAACAATGAAATAAATTAAAATAGAGAGCAATTTAAATACTAAACAATAATTAATATCAAGAAAGCACGTCAAAATAAATTTTACAACTTAGTAATCATAAAATAATACAATGAAAATTACGTTAAATTTAAAACAAGAGAACCAATATTACTAATAAATAAAATAATTATTTAATGAAAACACACAAAAATACATGATATCACAAAAGAAGCGATTATGTTGGGGCAGCAAGGAAGCACTAGCCCAACCTGTTGGTACAGTTTTCCTTGGATCGTATTATGTTGGGACAGGCATAGGCAACCATGTCAGGCGTAGCCCATGGGCAACTCATAGTTTGTGAATGGCCCTCTAGGTATGTTAGAAATTTTATATTTTTCCTAATGGTTACCTAGCAAATTCTTGTTGCACGTGTGTTGGCAATAATTAAAGTACTGATCATAGTAGTTAATGTGTTTGTTAAAGTTTCTTTATAATATTCTATAAATTATATTACTTGTATAAAAGTTGAAGCAATGTCTTCTAAGCTATATATGCCATCAACTATTTTTACCAAGTTTTATAAAAAAACATATTATTTTTGTAAAACAACTGTTTAATCCAACTAGGCAAACGTGCTTTGTACGTTGTTTTGACCTAGTATATATATATATATATATATATATATATATATAGTGAAATCATTATTTGTCCTAAAAGGTTCAACTCATGGAAAGCTTAGGTACTAGATTTATTCATTTATATTTATCTTAACACTCTCATGACGCGTGTGTAGGCTAGACTCTCTCTCAATGAGTTGGAGCAACATATGGCCGGATCAATATTTAATGATCAATATTCAAACTCAAAATCTCTGTTATGATAACATATAAAATTATCATTTATCCCAAGAGTTTAATGGGTTGAAAATATATAGATTTAATCATTTATATTTGTTTTAACAGATATAACATGACCTAAAGTGTTAATTATACAAAACTTGAACTGGTCCATGTTAAGATTCAAAAAACAAAGAGTGGAAGAACTCACTATTCTTACACGTGATCTAAAGGTTTCTAATTATATTCACGATATTTTCTCCGATCGAAGCCTGTTTTTCCTCTCTACACTAGCCTTCGTAAAAGGTCCGTCTTTGTGGATTATCAAGAACAGTAAATGCTAGTCAAGCGTGTAATTGACCGGCCTCGGCCTCCTTTTGTCGAGTAGGAAATCATGCCAGAAACTGTTTTTATTCATGATCAAGAGAATTTTGGAAGTTGCAAGTAACCTAGCAGCTCGATCCGGTCTTGGCCTCCAAAAACACAGTGAGTCAGTGACAAGGAACTGTAAAGGAAAATTAGGTTATTGGGAGAAGCTGCAACTGTAAAGGAAACTTGTTTCACATATTTTGTGATTATATTAATTCAATGTTTCCACCATCGGTAGAGTCAGTACTCTTCACAATTCAGGTTGAAGTTGATAGGAGCAAACCAACACGTGAACGGTACCGTAGCCTGGAAAGTGACCTGTACGTGTTACAATGGGAAACCCACAGCGTAAGTTTTGGTAGAAAAGGACGTGATCTTTCATTCACTTTCATGCACGTGGCGCGGTGGCATGGGGGTATCCTCATGATTATGATTTTTTAGCGTTATAGAAACTCTTAGTATATTATGTTGCCCGCATAGTACGTGGGGAAATGACAAGTCATCCTTAAATGAATTATTTTAATAAGATTGGTATTGCAGACATAGGATCTATTGTAATGGATGATTTTATCTATTACAATGAAGGTTTCCCGCACTTGACAGTTTTAGCAATATATATATATATATTTATTTATATATATAATGTTGGACCGTTAAAATGAGAAGAAAAGAGACTCTACTTAGTGCAAATTACTTGTGCTTGGACCAGCTTCAGTCGATGTAGGAGAATCAATGGGGAAAGTATATCATGTTGAGACAATTCTTGGTGAGTGTCCCTACGTCCACAATCATTGCCTGCCAAATAGAGAAACAACCTCAAGCTAGTGATCCTAGTGGAGATATATTTGATGATTAATGATCCTAGTGCCAAGTCATCTAGGGTATGTTTGGGTAGTAAGGTGATTTCAGATGATCTGTAAATAGTAATAAAAAAGTGATGAAAAAGTAATAATAAAATATTAAATAGTAATAAAAAGTAGTAAAAAATAATGATAAAATATTAAATACACTACAAGGAATGCTACTTTTTGCATTGAAAAAAGTCGTTGTAAATGAGTTAAAATGTGTCACAAATACATTTTAGCGTCACTTAAATATCGCCGCATGAGGAACTGTAATACTACGTCTCAAAGCTATCTTTCATGTCGCTTTGCAATATTGTCGCAAAAATTTAATCCTTGCGGCATAATTTTTCGTCACTAAAAAGAGACATGAACGATGCAAAAACAAATTTCGATGGTCGGAAAAATCATTGCTTGTGACCATTTTCAATCATCGCAAAATATCAATATAATGCCGCAAATGAATAAACAATTCGCGGCACATGCATTCCATCGCTTCAACCAATTTTGGCAATGCAAATAAAGAATTTTCTTGCGTCATAATTTAATGTCACAAATACTAGTTAATTTGGCAGCATATAAGCTTATTTATTTGCGTTGATAGTTATAGCGTCACAAATACTTTGGACGCTAGTTGTGCAAATACCATCTTCAGCAATCACCACAAATGATGCAAATAGTTTTATGCAACGATTCTATCGCCACAAATAATATGTTCCGTCATGAAGATCGCACAATTTGTTTTGGTCTCAAATAATTATTTGCGTCAATTAAGATTGACGTAAATAAGTATTTGTAATCAAAAATTATTTCTAACAAACATATATTGCTGGGAAAAGTATGTTACCAAAAAAAAAAATAGTATTGAAAAAAAAAAATACATAAAAATAGTACACATATTACATTATATTACAATCCATGTCCCAATTATACAAAGTACTTGCTTTATATTTGAAGCAATTACATTATATTACAATCCATAAAAACAATTATATACATTAGACTACAATCCATAAAGCAATTACATTATATTCTAAATGTGCAACTTTAGACTTCTCAAGGCACATCAAAGTACAAAACTTGTAAACATGTATTATCAAGTACAACATACTAGCAGAAATCTTTGTATCGGGTTCTTGCAAACATATTCAATGTCACCCTCAAATTATTATAAAATAAAAATTCTAAAGATATCAGATTAAATGAAAGGGGAAAAGCAAAAAGCATGTACGTGAAATGTTCATCTAAACTCAGGAAGCATAAACACTTGATAGCATAAATATGTATACATAGAAAAAGACTTAACTAACAAAAAATATCATTTACATATAATCCATGCACAATTGATTTTATTTTCTAAATTTTCTACTCAAAGTTATACTTCTACAAAGATAAGTTTCTCCTCTGCATAAACTCATACACAAGGAGTAGTTCCTTGACTACTTCTGAGAAAAAGAGCATAAACTCATTCATTTTCAACTCAATTCAACTTCGTCAAATTAGATCAAGTTTCAAGAAATTTTAATTTGAAGTTCAAATAATAAGGATTTACCATCATTCTGGCATAAGCAAATCCAATGCAACCATCTCCAATCACTCCAACAGTCTGTCCTTTAAGCAGGTTTGTGGCAAACCTATCAGAAAAAGAAAGCCAAATCATGCTTTGTTCTTGATCATCTGAAACGTATCAAATGTATCAAATCAATACACTAACCATATTAGCAATGAAACTGAAATCAATATTTGCCTTTTTTTTCCCCAGTACATTGACTAGAGGGTAGCATCCACTGCTTCTTCATCTTGCTTTCTATGTGTCCAAATTTAAAAATAATAATAATAATAAGATGAAAAGAAAAGAAGAACTGTTTTTCAATGCACTGCTTTGCAGAGCATAGAACATATGGTATAATCAAATGTCATTATTTCTGGACTGCGCCAACAAATTAGAACCAAGCAAATTATATATTTTTTACACATAAAAAGACATTACCTTATTTACCTTTCCGAAATTTTCCCAAGCATAAAGAGCAATGGCAAACAAACAAAAATATTGAGAGATCTCAGCAATGCAAGACTAAGACCAACATTCCTCATACCAGAAATGGCCCTTTAAAAATGAAAATAAAAAATGCATTAAACATGATACATCAAAGATACATGAAACATTCATATTATAGCCTTCATATGTTGTTCTTTTTTGGCCTTCATGTCTTTCGAATCCTTGAATACCAGAGAAGGAACCAATAAGATTGAAACCAATGGGCTTCCTCACACGCCCATATGTGTTAGTCACTGCCATTACAACCTATGAAGGAGAAGTTGGCCTGAAAACACATGTAGAACTTTTAACAAATTAGAAGTATATTAAAACATGAAAAGGAGCAAGCAAAAAACAAGGAAACACGTTTGAATTCATTAGATTTGTAAACACTTTTCCTTTTCCCATAGCCATTAAGACTTACTAACTACTCTCATTAAACACACTTTATAATATCTCAGTCTATTCAAACTACAATAAATTCTATCATCATGGTTATAATAGTTTATAATAGTTTAAGTCTCTACAAATAGGCCCTTACTATAGTTGTTTCCATTTTGCAATATCCTTGCCTACTTGAATTAGCCTCAGTAGCTCCTTTTCTACGTAGTTCATTACCCCTCAAATGGCATTTGCCAAGGACCAAATGCCACATGCTTCTAATCGCACTTTATGATGTAATATATGTTAGGTAATTTATTAGTCAATCATTGAAAACAATATGATAACTAGCATTAACTAACACAACTAATGATGATAAAATCTAAAATAAAAAATAGCACAATGTGCTGAATTGGATCGCCCATGCAATTTTTAGGACTCTCTGTTAATTTAATCACCAATTGATGTGATGCTATTCACCACACAAGGCATTGTATTGATCAATACAATACAAACAGCTCACATGACTTCTTATTATTAGTACTCTTTACTAATAGCTACATTTGGAATTGGTGCAAATTACTAGATCATTCTCAACTGGTAAAGAGTACCAATTTGACAAATGAGATGCAAATAGCTCACAACTTATTATTATTATTATTATAGTCATTTGTCTGAATGTAGGAGAAGCTAACAAAACTTATATATATAACAAAACACATATGGCCCTTGAGGCATTTTCACAAACAGCTTGAGTGCATTTCTCTTTTCATTTATACTATATACCAGTCGGTACTGCAATTCCTTCCATTACATACAGACAACATTCCTTTTACAAGAAGAAGAGGCGTAACAAAATTGAAAACCAATTTCAAAAACTGAGAAGTGCTCCCTCCACTTACCTGAAATTTTTACCAATAACTCAAATTGTTGAATGATGGTAGAAGCGAGGGGGACTTCTAGGAGAGAGAGAGAGAGAGAGAGAGAGAGAGAGAGAGAGAGAGAGCTAGTCGGCGACAGTGGCCCGTCTCATTTTGTCGTCGTTGACGATGGCTCTTGGGGGGTGCAAAGACAAGAGCTCGGGTTGGGGAGGGGAGGGTGGGGTGGTGCTATAGTTCGAATAAATTTTGTTTTAGAACTTAGGGGGTATATATGTGCGCTGTTTTTTAATTTCGTATGAGACTATTTGCGGCAATTTAATATCGCCGCAAAAAATATTAATTGGTCGCAAAATAGTTTTTTGTGTTGAGACTAAAATGACGCAAAAGGAAAAAATTATGGACGCAAAAGAAAAAAACTATTCATTGCCAAGCTCACCTTTAGCGACGATGCTATAAGCGATGAGTTTAAATCTAACGCAAAAAGTAATAATTAGCGTCAATTTGTATAGTGACGGAAATGATATGGTTGCAACAATTCTACAATCATATTGCGTTGTAAATAATCATCGCTAAAAGAATATGTATTGTTGCAATTGTATAGTATAATGTTGTGATGGATTTGAATCTTCACTTACAGCACGATGATGAGGCATATTTTTTGCGTTGAGGGAAATTGACGCAATAGGATCAAATTGTGGACACAAAAGTTGCAGAACTGTTCGTTTTCATTGAAATCATCTTTAGCGATGAAAAATTGCAATGAGGAAAAGTTAGACACAAATGATAATTTTTAGCATCAATTTCGGTGGGGACGGAAAGGAATTGGTTGCAGAAACCCTATATTCTTGTAACATATATAGTTGATCACTCCACTACCTAAACACAACCAAGTCAACAAGAAAAGCAATAATCTCTAAATAAATCTATACATTTTGTAATAAGTACCTGAATATTAGGCTTGCAACCCGGTCTGGCACAATTGGGTTTGTGCCTAACCCAACCCGAACTGCCCATTTAAGGCATCAAACCAGTTTGAACTGATCAAAATAAAATCAGGTTGAACCCGTACGACCAGATTTTTTTTAAAAAAATATAAAATTGAAAATCTTGCATTCTTTTCTTCTTCATCAGGCAGAGGGGCCTTGCACCCATTTTTTAATTGAATATCAATTTAGTTTCCACGTTGTTGATGTCGTGTTTCATATACTTTTGGGCCGGGCCCTCAGTAACTCGGATCTTCGATCTTTGGTCTGCACACACAAAGAGAACTCCAGATTCTGACATTTAGGGTGGCTGCCGGGGGGTGCCTCCGAAGCCTAAGTCAGTAATACTTCAGGTGAAGGAGCAAGGGAGATTTAGTAGTGAGAAGAGTTCAGAAAATTTAACTCCCATTTCAGTGTCTGGGAGTCGTTTTTATACCTATGTTTGGGCGTCAGAGGCCTATGCCATGTCGCTGGGGTGGCATGTTCCCCATTGATTCTCTAGCCATACTCATTTAATGTGGCTTGACCTTCTAGAGAAGCATTTAATGCAGCGTGGCCTCTGTCCTGTCTAGAGGCTGTGGGTGCAATGTGTTGGGCTACACCTCTCCTATTTGCTCGTTGTAAGAGAATCATGATTCTTCTATTTTGCACGGGCCATTTGCTAAGCATACTCATTTGGGGTTGGGTGGCCAACGGGGGCCCAAGCATCCTCTACTTCCTCCTCCCAGGCTCGAAGGGCCTCCCTGGGCTGGGGATTATCTGGGTCACCCAGTCATCCCTAGTATGGGCCTGTATTGTTGGGCCTTAGGCCCTAGGGAAAATCCCCCAAATAGATACCTCGCAATTCCTATCGGACTAGTTTAGTGTGAACTTCTCCAGATTTTTATTTCCTCGTTTTCCACCTGATCGAACATTATCACCCTTCTTCTTCAGTATCGCCACTATGCTCGTTCATCAACTTTGTTATGTGTCCTGTTGTGACTGGTTTTCATCTAGCTTTTTGTCTGTTTGAAGTGCGGCGTGACGGTTCCCACTCCCATTTTAATAGCACGTTTCGATGGTTTTTTTCAGAATACTTGATGGCGTACGTCGTGTCTTATCTGCATTGATTACTTCAGGTGGCTCCTACCATGTTCTCTCCTTGTGCTCCAGAATTGAAGTCTTTGTGCAGTGTATGGACTCCCACGAACATGGAATTCGAACCCTCCCCCCCCCCCCTCAAGCGTATATAATCCCTGGGGCAAATAATTCCACACTACCTTCCCATTTTCTGTTTGGGCGTCATCAAAGTCCTTTCCTCTCAACGTTCCCCATACCCATTTTCCCCATTCTTCTTCTTTAATGGCTTTTAAGAACCCCTCTCGCACAGCTCCGAAAGGTTCCAAGGACCCTAAACCTACTAGGCTCCCGAGTCCTCTTTCCAGCCTCATGGATGTAGGGTTCGTAGAGGTGCCCATGGAGGTTCAGAGGTACACGGGTTCCTCTTGGTGATCGATAATGACTCCCTCCGAGTTGGACGCATTGAGGTAGGAGTACGGTGTGCCAAGGGCCTCAATTCTCGAGGTGCCATGGCCGGACGAGGGGTCATAGATCCTGAGGGGTATGCTTATAAAGTCACATTGTACCCTAATTGGTGCAAAACTGCAAGTGCACAGTATCGTAGTTTTATAGTAAAGTGAAGAGAAGAGTGTCATCCTTAAGGATTGGTATCTCACTTTTGAATAAATACCGAAATTACACTAATCTTGACTTTATTCAGAAAAGTTACTATGATTTTTATAATTGCAATTTACAATAAAAACCAATTCAAAGAAAATATTTAAAAGAAAAGAAAGCTATTGTTTGATGATCAAATCAATAAGAAAAAGAACTTCTAGGAAACCGATTTCACCTAATACCTTACTATGCTTTTCTCATCTGACTAATTGAACTTAATTCTCTCTGTTTGTTAGTAAATTTTCCAAAGTCATTCCAAAAACCTCTTTTGATAGTTAGTTGGATTTATTCTTGATCATCATTTCACACAAGAATATGCAAATTAATGAATCAAGAAAGCATTAAGATCAGCTTGTTTTTTTTTTTTTAAGGAAGACCATTCATTCATTAGATCAAATGTTGAATACCAAGATGACACTACAAAAAATTAGACCATTTCCGGCGACTTTGGTTGCCGGAAATAATATTCAAAATAGCCGCTATTTAATATTTCCGGCTATTTATAGTTGCCAAAAGATAGCCTCTATTAGAGAGCCAAGTAAACTTATTTCCGGCTATTTTGAGAATTGCCAGAAACAGATATTATTTCCTACAATAATAATAGTCGCAAATGTTAAAAAATTTTGTCGCAATTATTTTTGCCAACATCCATCATCCAAGCGAAAATTATTTCCGGCTATATAATTTTAGCCGGAAAAAAATATTAGCGGCTATATTTTCAAAGCCGGAAATAGATATTGGCTCAGTGGAAGTAGCCAACGTTTTTTTCCGGCTACATTTATTTGCCAGAAATAATAATTTTCGGCTACTTTTTACAGCCGGAAATAGTTGCAAACCTGGTTTTTGAACTTGCTTGTTAATAACAGGAATTGGCCTTCTTTATAACAGGAACTTGCTTGTTAATAAACAAAAAAATACTATATTTAGAGAAATTCAGTTTTTGCTTGAAACATTATTCATATAACTTCAATGTACATATTTGAAATTCACCATTGCTATGCCATTGTTTTAAGTTTTACATAAAACCATCCAACATATCACAATGGAAAGCTAAATTTACAAGCAAAATTTTTTCTATATGGGTTTAACTTTGATTCCATCAATCTTTGACAGCTTCTGAAAATGTATGAAATGCTCTATATTTGTTGATATCTTGGCTCAATCCTGTGAGAAACAAAAACAAAAAATAGATCATGAGATTTTAGATTTATATTAACCACCATAACAAAAAATTCACAAGAAAGACCATCACTTTTAGATTATGTTCTTGTAGTAAGAAACAACTAAGTAGTAAGAACATTTAGATGAAATTCTTCAATAAGTGGGTCTGCTTGGGTATAATATATATATATATATATATATATTTATAGACCATATATATATTAAGAGTAACACAAATCATGCATGTTAACTGTCCAATCTGATAACAAATCATGCATGTTAACTGTGTAATTTGGGGTCAGAGTTATTGCTTAGGCATGCTATGCAACAACTCTTAGCAGAAAATGGTGGCCCCATATGGTAAAGAAAGTGGGTTTCATTTAATTTAAGGAACTTGATATTTAAAAAATAATGGATTATCACAGCCCCTTTAGAAATCATAGTTTCTAATTACTATTTTGAGCACTTGCTTCTTAAAATGGTAGGGTTGAGATACATAATGTTAATCTTACTTAATTTATTGCACTTTAACATGCTCAAGTCAACGGATGAAGGATGCTAAATGTGAAACAAAAAGGCCATTTCCCCAGTGTTATACCCACCAAAATGAGGGAGCATTACAAGCAGATTTTTTTGCTCTTTACACAAGCTACATGCATTCAACTATAATTAGCCTACACTTTCATCAATAGGTAGGAAGAAAAATTAATTTTGTAGCTGTCCCAGTTAATTTTATAACTTTGAATATCGATAAAAAGTGGCTGTTTTCCACTAACATGTGTCACAAGGATAAAGTTACACACATGAGTTTCATATCCATTTATTTTGAGGTTGGGTTTTTGTAAACTCTTTACCAAAGAAGATCAGATGGTGGGGTTGGTCATATTGCTTGGTAGAATTGAGATCATCATGATCACTCACTAGCATAATTAGCAATTCTAGCATCGGGCTTTCTTTGGGAATATCCAGAAATGTTTTCATTTCCCTTGATATTGTAACTCTAAACTAGATACTTTAATCCCAAAACATGTTCCTAAATTAGTAATTCATATGATTCATTTGTATAAACCTGATATTTGATGATGATATCCTTATAGAAATGCTGTCAACAGATTAGTGGGAGGACAACAAAAGTGGATAAAAGTAGGAGGAGGTGCAAATAGTCTAAGTTTGGAAGGCATGCATTAAAGAATAACTAAGGATAAGGCCACCCTTATGCAAACAAGGATAAGGCCAATCAAATACATGCAGGGTATTGTTTGTTGTAGCCATTTGGACTTGTATAAAGCCATCCTTATGCAAACAAGGATAAGGCCAAGCATATCACTGAGTAAATTGAAAATCTAAACGGACTAAGTCTTCAGAGCATTTGATTTTTTTTTAAACTAGTAAGGACACCATTCCTACAACTTGAATCCATAAATTCATCAATAATTCTATTACCTTTTGCTTAGTGTTGCAGAATATAACAGCTTGGGTGATTGTAAGAGTGTCATAAAGATCACAGAGAGTATCAAACTTCCAATCTTCCCTTTCAACTGCAATGAAAAATTGCTTGATGCCCTGTAATCATAGAAAGGACAGAGAAGGAAAACTTTTATCAAACTCTAGATTTGTACGGGCAAGAAGAGCTTGAAACAAATTCTAGATCCGCAATCAAAACCAGCTGGTATTACATACCTCCAGAGTCAATTCATCACGTTTCACAAGTATGCGAATAGGATCTGTCATAAACTTGTTTGTCATCTCCAAAATTTCATGAGGAAGGTTAGCAGAAATCAAGACAACCTACAATAACAGCATACAAATTTTAGTACCAAAGATGACGGTGTCTTGAGAACCTTCAAGATACTACTTCTAACAGGAAGCAATGTACAATTACTTTTATCTCTAACTGTGTAATATTACCAAGATTTACAGCCACGTGAATGTTGTAAAAGGAACTATCATTGCAGTGCTTGCAGATCCTTGAAAATATTCGGCATAATGAATCACCTCAAAATCAAGTAGACAAGTAGAAATTCCANTGCAGAATATAACAGCTTGGGTGATTGTAAGAGTGTCATAAAGATCACAGAGAGTATCAAACTTCCAATCTTCCCTTTCAACTGCAATGAAAAATTGCTTGATGCCCTGTAATCATAGAAAGGACAGAGAAGGAAAACTTTTATCAAACTCCAGATTTGTACGGGCAAGAAGAACTTGAAACAAATTCTAGATCCGCAATCAAAACCAGCTGGTATTACATACCTCCAGAGTCAATTCATCACGTTTCACAAGTATGCGAATAGGATCTGTCATAAACTTGTTTGTCATCTCCAAAATTTCATGAGGAAGGTTAGCAGAAATCAAGACAACCTACAATAACAGCATACAAATTTCAGTACCAAAGATGACGGTGTCTTGAGAACCTTACAAGATACTACTTCTAACAGGAAGCAATGTACAATTACTTTTATCTCTAACTGTGTAATATTACCAAGATTTACAGCCACGTGAATGTTGTAAAAGGAGACTATCATTGCAGTGCTTGCAGATCCTTGAAAATATTCGGCATAATGAATCACCTCAAAATCAAGTAGACAAGTAGAAATTCCAGTATTAAGGAAACCAATTTCAGTAGTCCCTCGCCTACTAATTCATACTACAATAACTCTACAAATAAGCAAGTCCAGGGAGAAAAAGAAAATCTAAAAGACGCTTTACATTTTGAAGTAGTGATTTAGGTTTTGTCTAAATTCCAAGTTATTTAGGTTTTGTTTAATCCAAGTTATTTAGGTTTTGTTTAAATTCCAGTATCAAACAAAACGTAAATAACTTGAAAAAATTGTAAATTTTTGTTAACACCCTTTTTGGGAGGTGGAGGGAGAGAGAAAGAGAGAACCTGAAGCTCTGGTGGGAGATATCTATACAGATCATAAATCTGATCCTTGAACCCTCTGCTTAACAAGTCGGGAACTCACAATAACTAATAATAGCCATCCTCACAGGCCAACAAATCTCAGGGAAAAAATCAATGTCATTCCTGCCCATTCATACAAGGAAAGAAAACCAAGGAAAGTGTAAGTATAAGATAGTGCACGCTGTATAAACAAGAAAATTACCTAGCTGACCAAAAGCATGTTTAAAAATCCAAACCTAATAACTTGGAAAATGATCTTTGTTAGAATACTTCTTTAAACAATCCAAATCCAAAGTTTTAGAAATTTCAAGACTCAATATCTAAATCTCCTAAATCCATCTATCCAAACACACTAATAATTAATGGTTTTGAGATTATAATGGGTAATTGAAACACTTTCGACAGTCATATTCTTGGAGTGAACATGATGACTTACACGGCGCAGCCATGGCGCATGTTCATGAACATATTTTAAGATACAAGGTTGAACCACACAAATACATTAAACTAACATGAAGCAAAATAAACCCTTAATTTGGTTATCATTGAATAATAGACAAAGAGTTATGTTAAGCACTGGTTCTTATATTAGACATAGATTTTTAGTATAAACTAACTTGAGGATAGAATAAGATCGTATTGGAAGAAGTATGTTAAGCACTGGTCATTATTACAACATAATAACATAACTTCCCACAAAGCACATACAAAATATAGAGTTTGATAGTAGCATTGATAGTAGCACTCCATGGACATCATAACAAATTAACCCAAATAACAAGAATGCAAGAAAGTTGACAAAAAAACTGAAATTAGTAACACACCATTTGGAGAATAGATACTGAGATGGATAGGAACAAGATAAATCTGCTTCATCTTCCAAATTGTTCTATCAGTCTAATCCTGAATTTGCTTACGAAACTAGGGCTGTATGAGAAACCCCAACACATGCCACTCCTTCCAAAAGGCAATAGTAAGCTTGAATATGAAACCAATTTCAAGAGATTAAATTTCAAGAATTAAAACAGAATTAAAGATAACCAACCTAAAAAGGTATTCCAAAATGGTCACAAATCATTCGACCAAATGACCAAAAACATCTCAAGAAGGCTAAGGAAGCCACTATCAAAGCCCGTTAGAGCATTAGCATTGGCTTGGCCAAATGCATATCCAAATTTAGCCAATATCAACTTGAAAATACATTTGCCTATTCTATCTAAATTCAAGTCCCACATTGAATTAGCCATCCATTCTATATATAATAATAAAATATTATTAAAATAATAATTTTTAAAAAAAAATTTTGTTTTCTCACATTTTATAATTCTACCAATTTAATATTAACCAATATTATATTATAATTAAATTAATATTAATCAAACACTTACATAAACACTTACATAAACACCTAGTAGAAATCAAATATTCAAACACCATCTTAATTACAAAAAACACTCACATAAACACCAAGAGGAAATACATAAATCCGCACCTAGTTATCATATACAGCAGTTCAAATATAAACCCAGATCAGTGCAGTGGATGAAATTGATTCGAAAGAGGGTAGAACTTGTGATAGCTAATCTCAGCACCCAGATCAGACATATATTTAGCTATCAGTCTTTGACTTTCTCTGCATTTATTCAAAAGAGGTAAACATAGAATAGCAAATAAGTCACATTGTTGGGATTGGGTTGTGCACGGAGGATTTGGAATTATGAACTTATGCTGCAAATGGTAAGCAAAAGCATAAACATGGTGCAGAAGAAAATAATTAAAAACTTAATCTACCCTACGATGCGAATAGCATGTAATTACAAAATAAAACAAAGTGAAAAACAAAATATGCAAGGCAGATGGCATGCTTTCTCAGCTCGTAATTGAGTCGATGAGAGTTTGTATGGCTTGATACTAGGCTAAACAAGCCAATCTCAATCCCATTCAAGCCAAATAACCAACCTGAAGAAGCCTACCAAAATAATCTACTCAGCTCAGCTCTGTTTAGCTGTTTAACAACTCTGTTTTGCAGAACCTTCGAAATAGAAACGAGTAATGTTTTAGCTTAATTTAGTTTGTATGATAGAAAAAGGGAGAAAAAAATAATTTGAAAAAGACCTGGCATGAGGGCATTCTCGGAAATGTAGGTGTTCTTGGCGAGCATAGGAAGCAGCAGAAGAGTCAAAACCCCTGCTGTGCAGCAAATCACACTGAAATGGAAACAGAAACAGCAAACACTGTTTTAACTCCAGTTCACCAGATTCGAGCCGAAAGCGAATGAACAAATCGAATAGGTGAGGGATAAAGAAAGAAAAAGTACCTGAAGAGGAAGCTGTGGGAGATGAGGAAGATCCCGAGGCGCACGATTGGACGTGGTTTCGCTTTGGGGGCCTTGGCCTCGCTCTCCGCCATGACTAGATTGGGAGGTCGTGCTCCGTTTCCGTGGAAGCAAATCGAGAGAGACAAAGAAATTAGGGAGAAAAGGGGTTTGGTACCGAAATGGAGGGAGTGATTTTCCTTCCCGCGTCTGACTTCAGCTTCCTCGGTTCCACAATCGTGCTTAGGCAGAAACAAATTCATGAATAACATTTTCCATTTTTTCCCCTTTTATAAGCAAACCAGACAATCCTAACAGGCATATAATCTCGAGAGTTACATTTTAAAATCAAAGACAAAAACATAAAACAACTAACTCTTTACACAGAGAGGAAGCGGCACAGAGAAACGAATGAGTTACAGCGAGAGAGAGAGACAGAGAGAGAGAGAGCGATGGAGCATAAAACAAACTCACCGGCGAGACGGCGGCAAGAAGGTGGCGAGAAGACGGCGGCGCTTTTCCCTGAACAGAAACCCTCGCCGCAGAACCAGAGAGAGGCAGAGAGCGAAAGTGCGAGAAAGAGAGGGAAAATGGGGCTGCGTGGGAAAATAAGACGCGGGGGATAATAGCTATTAAGGCGACCCTAAAGTCGCCTTAATAACACCAAAAGTCGCCTTAATAAAAAATTAATAACAGCGGAAAAACTGTTATGACAAAAAAGAGTTACAGAACGGACTATTTCCGGCGATTTTTGTCCGCCGGAAAAAATATGGCCGCAAATAGCCTAATTTTCTGGCTATTTTTTTGAATTGACGCAAAAATTTTACCAAAATTTAAAAATAGACTTTTTGCGACTATAATTCTATCGCCGGAAATAAAAATAGCCGCAAATAGCCCTTTTTCTTGTAGTGTGATAATCCTCAATCAAAATGTTTTCATCCAAGCACGATAGAGCATGCTTGGCCAAACAGTGAGCAATAGCATTGCCATTCCTAGAAATATGTCTGATAGACCAGCTGCTGGTCTTTGAGAGAAGTAGCTTGATATCCCTGATTATGAGGCCAACTTAGCTCCAGCTTTCCTCTGAGTGCTTTACCGCCTTGACTATAGCTAAGGAGTCACCTTCAAGCATGACTTGGTTTAATCCTAGCTCAGCACAAAAGGATGTTGCTCGCAGGGCAGCAACTGCTTCCCCAAACTTGGGATCCGGGGTCATTAGTTTGCTTGACCATAGAGTAGCTGTAATGTAGCCATTAGAGTCTCGGATTACCACTCCGATTCCAACCTTTGAATTCTCCTTGTCTATGGTTGTATCCCAATTAGCTTTGAAAACCCCTGAGGGAGGAGAGACCCATTGGTTTCTAGCTTGCTCTCAATTCTGTTGCTTCTGCACTCTGATTTCTTGCCATTATCTAAGGAAGGATATCTCTGCCTTAATCTTGTTAGAGATTTCGGTTGGTGAAGTGAAGGAGTTCTCGAATACGTAGGAGTTCCTTCTATGCCACAAGAACTTAGTAGTGGCAGCCACTTCACAAATTTCCTCTTGAGAAAGTTGGCCCAGCATAAGTTCAAGAAGTTCTCTAAAGAGGTCTTCTATAATACTTAGTTTTTGCAGCCTCCTCAAGCTTAAGTACCACACATCTTTTGCTGCCTTGCATGACCAAAGGGCATTAGAAACTGATTCAGGAGTATTGAGACAGAGAGGGCACATGGGAAAGTCCACCACTTTCTTTTTGTGCAGATTGAGATTCATAGGGAGGGACTCTTGAGCTGCTCTCCACAGGAAGGATTTTATCCCATTAGGAACCTTAAGACTCCACAGCTTGTCCCAGAATTTTGAGCCAGGGTTCTACCTAGAGGACTGTCCCAACCTTTCCTCACTCATTGTGCCCTACAAATGGTAGGCACTACGAACATAGAATTTGCCATTGCTTGAGCACCTCCACTAGAGAACATCTTGGTTACTACATGGACTAATAGGCATGTTACAGATCATCCTCGCCTCTTCATCTACAAAGATAGAGTAAATTAGGGGAAGGTCCCATTACATGGTTTCTGAGTTGATGAGTTAAGCTACTGTTGCCTCATGGTGTAGTATGCTTACTAGGGATTGGATTCTATAGGCTGAATGCCTTAGAAGCCATTTATCAAGCCAAATCCTGATCTTATAAGTTATTACCATTGCCTACTTTCCATAACAGCCCCTCCTCTAGTATAGGCCTAGCTGCTAGGAAGCTTTTCCAAACATAAGAATCTATGACTCTCTTCTTGGCTGAGAAGAAGTTTGAGTTGGGGTAATACTTGGCTTTTAGCACCTGTGCAGCAAGAGAAGACTGGTTCTGGATGAGTCTCCAACCTTGCTTAGCAAGTAAAGCAATGTTGAATTGTTCAAAGTCCCTGAATCCTAATCCCTCTTTAATCTTGGATTTCCCCAGAAACTTCCAATTGATCCAATGAATTTTGGATCTGCTTTCCTTTTGACCCCACCAGAAGGACTGCAGGAGTTGGTTAAGTCTTCTCAGAATGACTTTAGGTAGCAGGAAAATGCCCATACTATACGTGGGAATGGACTGTAATATAGATTTTAGTAAGATCTCTTTGCCTCCTTGGGACAACATGTTGGTAATTTTGCCTTTGATTCTGTCTAACACTGAGCTAAAGGCCTTTTGTTTATTCCTTCCAACATAAGATGGTAAGCCAAGGTATTTTTCAAAGGCTCCAGATTCTTTGATTCCTACTAGCTCTAAGATAGCCAGTTGTGTATCTTGCTTGGTATTACTACTGAAGAAAATGGAGGTCTTCTCAAGGTTAAGGCGCTGCCCAGATGCCAATTCATAAGTGTTTAGGATATGATGTAATCTACTCCACTCCTCTGGGTTGGATTTGTAGAATACTAGACTGTTAACTACAAAAATTAAGTGAGTGACTCTCATGGCACCTTTTGCAACTGGTATGCCTGTTATTACCCCTTGTTGCTCAGCCTAATTCAAACAGAAGGTTAGTAGCTCAGAGTAGATAATAAAGAAGTGAATGAAAGATGGGATCTCCCTGTCAGATGCCTCTTGAAGGTTGGAAAGAGGCTTGAGGGATTCCATTCACTAAGATTGAATAGCTTACTGTTCTAACACAGTTCATCACTAACTCCATCCAGTTGCTATCAAGGCCCATTCTAAGCATTGCAGTATGTAGAAAATTCCATTCGACCCTGTCATATGCTTTGCTCATATCGAGCTTGAGAGCCATATACCCATTATGCCTGCCTTTAAGTCTGTGTTTCATCAAGTGCAGAAGTTCATAAGCCACAACCACATTATCTGAAATTAATCTCCCTGGAACAAAGGCACTCTGAGTAGAAGATATTACACTAGGCAAGATAAGTTTAAGTTTGTTTGCAAGCGCCTTAGCAATGATCTTATAAAAGACATTGCATAGACTAATAGGTCCACAACCAGTTACAGACTTGGGAACTTTCTTCTTTGGTATAAGAGAGATGAAAGTGTAGTTTATGACTTTGAACCCCTCCCTTGTATTCATGTATTCAGTGACTGCCTCAGTAACTCCTTTACCAATAATTGGCCAATGTTGGTGGTAGAAAATTGCTAGAAACCCATCAATTCTAGGGGAACCTAATGGGTTCATATCAAAGATTGCACTTTCAATTTCCTCTTTGGAATAAGGTTTGGTTAAGGACCTATTCATTTATGTGGTAACTCAAGGTTTAAAGGATTGTAGGAGGTCAAAAGTACTTCTAGGGACAGAGGTAGAGAACAAGTTCATACAATAGTCTTGAAAGGTCTTATCTATTCCCTCTTAGTTATTGACTGATAGACCTTCCTCATTGGCAATACACCTAATGGAGTTCACCTATTTTCTATGTGAGACACATTGGTGAAAATACTTCGTGTTCCTGTCTCCTTCCTTGAGCCACCTTTGCTTGGCCCTTTGACACCACTTCATTTCTTCATCCTCTAGCAGTTTGTCCACCTTTGTCTATAATTGTTTGATCTATTAATTGAGTTGTCCAGTATTAGCTTCCTACAGCACCCTTAAGCTCTCTCTTTTCTGTGTAAGCTTCCTTTTGTGTTCTTCGAAGGTTTCCCTACTCCAAACTTTTAACTTGTCTCTACACACTTTAAGGCCTTCTCGAGAAACATCAGCCTTGTGACTATAAGACTGGCCTTGAAGCCAGGCTTGTTGGATAATAAGGCCACATTCCTCTCTCTTACCCCATGCTGCTTCATATCTAAAAACCCGTGGTCTATAGATTTTTTGAACAAGTAACAAGAATGGGGTTATGATCAGAGCATTGAACTGGTAAGACATGAACTGAGTTGAGTTTCTAGAGGTCCAACCATTCCTTGTTAACAAAAGCCCTGTCCAAATGGGCTTTGGTAAAGTCTGCACCCTCCATTCTGTTGCACTAGGTATACCTAGAGCCTATAAAGCCAACATCCACCCGGGCACACTCCTCAATGATTGTCCTAAATGCTTCCATTTGTTGATAGGGTCTAGCATGATAGCCAAGTTGTTCATCTTGTAAGAGGATTTCATTGAAATCCCCCATACATAGCCAAGGACTATGAATGTGGGAGTAAATAAGTCGAAGTAAATTCCAACTTTCTTTCCTCTTAGCAGCAACTGGTTGTCCGTAAAAACCAGTGACAATCCACCTTTTATCCATTGGTGGAGAACGTATGGACAATGAAATTTGGTGGTTTGAGTTAGAATCCAATTCAGCTTCCACCTCTTTCTTCCAGAGGAAGGCAAGACCCCCATTTCTTCCCACGCAGTCAACTATGAAACTGTGATCAAAATTCAGTTTATTTCTGATGCTTTCAATTCTTTCTCTTTCACACTTTGTCTCATACAAGAATACTAACTCTGGGCTCTTATCCTTCACCATAAGATGAAGCTCACAAACATACTGAGGGTTCCCAAGCCCTCGGCAGTTCCATGTTAGGTGTTTCATGGGGACTGGCAAGGCTGTTAAGCAGCCGCTGCCATGCATACTAGCTTAGACCTCTTCCTAGTCATGATGGGTCTTGGAGGGGTCTCACCAGGCCTCTTCTTCTACTTGGGCTTGCTAGTCTCCCTCATAGGTAGATCACTTGGACCACGATGGGTTGAGAGCCCGAGGCCTCTGGCCCTCCTTTTCCATGTGGGCCCTCTTTTAGTTGGGCTAGCTTTCAGAGGTTTGAGAGGAGAGGTTTGGGAGGGAGAGCTGACTTGAGTTTCTTCCCTATCTAGGCTGCTAGACCTGAGGGAATTGAAAACTAAGTGGGGGGAAATGGCTGGTGAGTCTATCCTTGACTTGATAGGTTCTTCTAGGTGCATGTCAGAGTGAGAATGGGGGGGCGGGCTTGAGAATAGTTGGAGTTACTTGGTTTGAGAGCCCATGCTTTCCTGTAGCACCAAGCGTGTTGCCCCTTCTCAGATAGGGACTCTGAGATTGGTAAGTGTTAGAACTTTCTCTGTCAACGTGATTGGAAGTCTCAGCACTGGTACCTTTTGCAGCACTCCCTAGCCCATAATCCTCGTACTTACTAGGTTCCTTTTTGTTTTGGTGCCAATCTCCTGAGCCTTTGGATTCATCTTTCTTCTTGGTGTAGGATAGGGAACTTCTCACTTGAGGACTGGCACGCAGCCAAGAACCATATCGAGCTTCTACTCCTTACCGTAATCTTCCATCTTGCGAAGAGTTTGGGCATGTTGGCCCAAGATGCTTGATCACCCCACATTGGGAACAAAATAATGGCAGAAGTTTGTACTTAAACGGAATCTAGAAACATTGTGCCCTCATGTTAATAAATCTACCTTTTAACAAAGGTTTAGTAATATTGACTTGAACTTTCACCCTAAGAAAATTGCCCCATGCTAATCCACCAGCATCAACATTCACGGCTAGAACATCTCCCGTTGTAGCACCCAGTTTCTCTCCCATTGTTTTGTTCATTCCTGCAAATGGAAGGTCATGGAGCTGTACCCAGAAAGTTTCCTTTAAGAAAGAGAAATCTTTGGGCATCAGGCATCCTTCACAGTCTTGTAGGCAGACAAGGAATCTGTCAAAGGACCATGGGCGTCCCGACAGGACCCTTGTCTTCTCCATGATGCTTTGAAACTTCACTAAAAACTTATTGGGCCCAAGATCCTTAAAAGAAACCTGTCCTGCTGCTTGCCAAACCTTACTCATCGTCGCTCAAAATGCACCTTTGTTCACCTACTTCTCAGCTACAACCATCGCTGCTATACATCTCTTGCTCTTTTCTCTGGACAAGAATATTTCCTCTTGAGGGATGAGAATCTCTTGTTTCTCTGCCTCCATAAGACAAAGGCCCTCGTACAAACTCGAAAGTTTCTCTGCCATGAGACTCGGGATTGATCTTAGTGCTACACCTATATAATGAAGACTTGGAATGATGAAAACTGTGAAAAAACCTTCTCAAACTCTTTAGACTGAGTCCAAGAGGGAACCTCTAAGTTTCAAGAAACTTAGAGAGAAAACCACCCCACCTTTCCAATGAGAGGGGACTCTAAATTCGAGATTAGCTATTGTAAGACTACATAGGTTCATATAGGTCTTTCGATTTCTATATTTACCTATGCTTTCATATCCAAGGTCTATCCTATAATTCCCTTTTTTGAAAGCAAATCACAAGATCAAAACCATCTAATTAATGGCCAGTCAATTATATGCAATGGGCTCAAAATAAATCAGACAAACATAACAGAGAATTACTTCAAATTAGCATAGAAGAGCAAGCATAATTTGAAACTAAATTACATTGTTTTCCTAGAATAAAGAAACTTTAGTTTATGCTAAAAATTAAATTCAACATCAACAAATTCACCATAATTTTTTTGAGAGAAGAAAATCCATAGTAAAAAAAATACTCGTCGTAGTCCGCAATCTCCTCCTATTTCTCTCTCTTTCTTCTGTTCTCTCTCTTTCTCGGTGCCTTGTTCCGTAAATTTTCTTTTCTCTTTCCATATTTTTTTGCATCTAAGCACCCCAAAGGCAAAGTCGAAAGACTTGCTCCTCTTTACGTACTGCTCTAGCTTAAGTCAAAGAAACTAGCTTGCATCTGTTTGTTCCCCAACAACCCATGCGTGTCGCTCAAAAAATCATTCCAAGACTTATTGTCTTTTATGTAGCTTTCTCAAAGTGAAAAACTCCTGCTGCGTGTCCTATGTCTTGCTCCAAGTCCAACCAACAGAAGGCCCCATGTCCCACACATGCCTTTCCAAAACAGATAGAGATGAAATCTGCTCCAGCTACTCCGTTCCATTTGTCCAAGGGCCCCCAACATCCCAGCTTGGGCATGTATAAAACCTTCATTTAAATGATAGAGAGTCCTTAAATGATAGGCTGCTAAAATTTAGATCTTCCTTTTCTTCAAATCCGAAATAAAATTTAATGATAATAATGAAGCCTAAAAGTGGCAAAAATAAATAAAATTATACTAAAGTTTAAAGTTAAGAAGTGATAAAATGTAAGAAATTATGCAAGGCATCATACCCTACCATGTTTTCTAACAGCCTGCGTCTGCTGTTTGCTGCCCAGTTCATGAAGTGTTGGACATGGTGGGCATGGCTCCAGCCCAGCTCCATCCTAACTCGTGGAGGATCCTCGAGGGTTGTTGTTTCATTTGGCAACGTGCCATAGCCGAACCTTACTAGCTGAGAGTTCTTCCTTACCCACAAGGTCTTGAGGAGGAGGGGAATACTTGCAGCTTTCGTTCCATCCAGGCGTTGGCCAACCTGGAATAGAAGTATGATAAGTGGTCTTCATGGTTCAAGCGCTTCTTCTTCGTATTGGGTGACAGGTGGGAGTATCCACCCAGACAGGCTGCTCGATAGGATTTTCCCATACTGGCAAACTGGGGGTCATGTAGGAGGAGGCGCTGGTGAAGTCATTGATGACCCAAGAGGAGATTCGCCAGATTAAGGTTGTGTGGCCCTAGGTCCATCCAGCAGAAGCTCTGTTGAGTGCCAATAGCCTACGGTGGTATTTGTCCCCTTATATAGCGTTGCGCCGCTTATGGACTTCTATCCCTCTAGAGTCAACTAGTTGTCTGGGGCGTAAGCGTCCTGCTAGCTCGCCAGTGTAGGAGAAAGGAAAGAAACCCAGGGGAAGCTCGCTGGTAGAGCCTGATTATGATGACGACATAGTTCGCCCTTCCGGGCAATCTTCAAGGGAGGTGTTCATTCAATGGCCAGTGCCATCTTCAATAGGGAGGGGGCGGTTCAGGAACTGTTGAGTCAGGCCGTGCCGTCGCCCCTTATGTGGGGCCAGGTGGGCTTAGTCCTCCCTTAGCGAGTCTGTAGTACTTCTTCCTTAGTTGGCCTGGGCCCTCCAACTAAAACCATTTCATTTTCTTTACTCAACGTTAGAATTCATTTTCTCATAAGCCAAACAACTAAAGCCACAATAGATTCTATTCAAACACGAAGAAAAAACCCACAAAATTCATAAACTTGAAAACTAATTGAACCAAAAATACCCATAGAACTCCAAATATGTAGGGGAATCATAAAAAACTTACCCCATGTCATTCAATACAAGAAAGACCTAGGAAAGCCATATCACTTATCAGATCCATGTAGAAATTTCTTGGAAAAATTAAAACTCAAAGGAACACTGAATCCAGGAAAATAACAATAGAGAAAGCCCTCCTGTGTGCTAGAAAATAAATAGGTGTTACTAAAATAATTAGAGCAACCATGAACATAAAAAAGAAGAATAATAATAATAAAAATGATTATTTTTTTCAATCAAGGGAAAGAAAAAAGACCCGTGAGATTGCATAATAGAACTTCCAAGTCAAGTGTGTCGACATTGAAGCCAACTTCCAAGTAGTAATCGAAGTGACCATGAGAATCGACGTGCGTGCTGGTGTGCATGGACAACTTCATTTTTTAAGAGTTACCAAGCGAGCCATTCTTCATGCTCTTCTGGAGCCAAAGGAATGGGCCAAGGCTGCCTATAGAATCCCACAACGACAAATCTAGAGTGTACCTGTGACTGATATCGATGATTTAGCCTCTATACTGTTAGGAAAGATTAACTGCAACGGTGAATAGAATGGATCGGCGAGTTGGAGATGGGAGGCTAGGGTTCTCATCCGGACTTGGGCGGCTAGGGTTTGAGAACTGAAGATGAGTATGCTTTTATACTCAGACGAGTTGACACCCAAAATACAAATCTGTTACCAGTCGTGTTGGAGACCTGATTAGATAATAACCTAATAAAACCCGGATAAGGTCAGGTCATTTTAATAGGACCCAACGGTTTTTCGAGTCATATGCATAGCCCTAATTTCAGATACATATTCATAGGATTTGGAGAGCACAACATAGAATAACCGTATGCTGCCCCCGACATTGAGGAACCATTACCCCAGGTACATTAGCTCCTTTATTTCTCTATCATCAAATGGACGTATTTGAAAGAGTTGATTGCCCAAGACACCTAGCCAAGTCTACAAAATGGTCTATGAACACAGCTGTCTTTAAATTATTAAATTGACAACTAACACAATAGTTATGAGAACAGACTGAAATGGCCCTTACATAAAGCAGTATCCCACGTCAGGCAGTAGTCTCCCTTATGCTTAGAGAACTCCTTTCACATATCTAAATTGATTTTTACTAGAAAAAGGTTAGTTGTACTCCTAATCCATGATGGAAAGGTAATCAAAGTAACACATCCTATCTTGGGCATTCATGTGTAGAGCCTAGTTGTATTTTGTGGCGGTTTGGTTGAATAGTTTGATTTAACAAGGATGTGTTGTCCTTTTTTCTATGGATTTTTAATGCGACTTGTGCCATAAAGTAGAGGTTTGGGCCAATAAGTGTTGGGGTTAATTGGATGTTTAGAGATGACTTTGAAATAGATTAGCCTAAGCAAATAACAAAATTTTGACAATCGCACAAAAAACACCAAAATTTTCATGGTTCTACTTGAGCAATAGCCTATGTCCATTGGCAGAGTCGATCTCAAGAAATTCATTATCACAAAATGGAGTACAAGAGATATCACAAATCACTTTTCAATCCCAAAAACCTCAATTAGCTCTCGAAATCTCACAAAATGATTTCTCTCTCTTCTGGCTACAACTCACCTTACCAAAAATATGTTTATATATAAAATAGAATGAGAACTAGGGTTTTCTCTCGGTTGATATCAAGTGGATGTCAAGCGAACAATCTGTTTGAAATTTGCTTGAACCAAAATCGAGCCAAAATCGAGCCAAAGTTTGCTCGAGCCAAGTCTTTGCAATGGCATTTTCAACAGGAAATCTAACCACCATTTCAAAAAATTTCCACCTTGGCTTGAATTCCGTCAAACTATAACAAATATTTAGAAGTTGTGGAAGGATAAAAGTTCACCTAATAGCAAGCTATGTTGACCACTTCACCCAATTTTTAGACAAGTCTGACGTACCAATAGCATACTATGGGTTTTTACACAAGAGTTCGATTCATTCTGTTCAGCTACCCTATTTCTGTGGAGTGAGCCCAACTGTACGGTATTTGGAATCACTCTACCTTTTTTCTTGTCAGATTCTCAAGGCCTTCCCAAGTGTTTGAACTTATTAAACATGTCACTCACTACTTCAGAAAAACAAGTCCAGGTTTTTCTCAAAATGGTCACGAAACAATATGAGTAAGAACAGGTCACCACCTTGTACAAGATGTACCTCAACGAGAAAAAACAAATAAACTACAGTAAACTTGATTCTGCACTGATTCAAAAAGATATGATGCTAACACACACAAAAAATCAGGCTTCCTTATCTTCTGATTACACAAAAGCAAAAAGTTGTCTACTCATAAATGACCAGCTCGTTCACCCATATAGCGTAATCACATATACCATAAATGAGTAATACCTGAATCTGGAATGTTTAAAAATAACATTGTAGTTAACCAATCACTGTCTCACCAAATAGAAAATAAAGACCATAAATCTTATTTCCTTTAATTACAACTGAATAGCTCTTATAGACTTGAATGACTGCACCTTCAACTATATACTGATAACCAAAAGAGTCAAGAATGGCCAAAGATATCATATTTTTCTTCAAAAAAGGAATATGTCGAATGTTAGACAAAGTTCTAACAGTTTTATCACACATCTTAATATTGATTGAACCAATCCCAACAATCTCACAAGCCATATCATTCACAACCAAAACAAAATCACCATTGATTGATTCTTAGGTAGTGAACCAATCTCTCTTGAGACACATATAGAATGTACAAGTTGAGTCCATGACCTACTTGTTACCAAAGCGATCACCAGAGCCACTGACTACTAGGACAACATCAGAGTGGTTAGTATTCTCAACAACACTAACAATATTAGAGGAACTTGTACCTTTCTCCTTATTTTTCAATCTCGAATACTCATTCCTGTAATGATCAAATTTGTAACAATAGTGACATTTAACATTTTTCTTATTAAATTTAGAGCTATCATTAGAACTACTCCCACCCTGATCGAAACCACTTTGACCATATCTACCACTAGAGGAACATTTCGCAAACAAGCTATCAACTTGATTATCCATGCTCTGTACATCCAATTTTGTTCTCAACTCCTTAGAATTCAAAGCATATTTTACATTTTCCAAGGAAATGGTATCTCTACCATACATACAACATTGAGTTCACAAAGTTATTAAATGACATAGGCAATGAACACAACAAAATTAAAGCTTGATCTTATTCATCAAGTTTAATATCAATGTTCTCTAGATTCATAATGATTTTGTTAAATTAATCTAGGTGATCGGACATAGGAGTATTTTCCTTCATTCAGAGTATGTACAACCGTTACTAAATCAAAACGGTTGGTGAGTGACTTCTTCAAATACAAACTCTTCAATTTCCTCCAAAGACCCGCAGCGGTATCTTCATCGGCCACTTTGTGCAAAACTCCATCAGAAAAAGATAACAAAATTGCACAATGCGCTTTCTCTCCCTCTTCTTTTATTGATGTAGAAGGTTCATCCATCACCTTCTCCTCCAAGACTTTTTCCAACCCTTGTTGTCGTAACAAAACACTCATCTTGATGTGCCACAAGCTGAAACTGTTTTAACTATCGAATTTATCTACATCAAATTTCACCTAAGCCATCTCTCAAAAACAAAGATCTTCCACAGAGTCTAGCGCTCTAATACCAATTTGTTGAGATTAATTGGATATCTAGAGATGGCTTTGAAATAGAATAGCAGAACCAAATAACAAAAATTCGACAATCACACAAAGAACACCAAGATTTAAGTGGTTTAGCTTGAACAATAGCTTACGTCCATTGGCAGAGTCGATCTCAAGGAATTCACTATCACAAAATGGAGTACAAGAGAGAAATCACAAATCACTCCTCAATCCCAAAAACCCCAATACACCCAATGAGCTCTCAAAATCTCACAAAATGAGCTCTCTCTCTTTCTGGCCCCAACTCACGTCACAAAAAATAAGTTTCTATATAAAACGGTGTGAGAACTAAGGTTTCTAAACATTGGCTCGAGCAGATGTCGAGCGAATATTCTGTTTGAAGTTCTCTTGAACGGATGTTTTGTCTGAAATTTGCTCAAGCTAAGGTGGAGCCATGGTTGAGCTACAGTCGAGCCAAGTCTCTGGAATAGTGTTTACAATAAGAAATCAAGCCACCATTCCAACAATAAGCCTGGCAAGTTGACGATCATGGACAAGTCTTGTGGGGGTTTGCCCTCAAAATTTTTTTTGACTCATTTCTATTGTTAATCTTACTCGACCTACTAGTTATGGTTTACTATATATTGTATTAAACTCTTGTACATCCACTGCACTATATCTTTGATTGTCATCTAAATAAATTCATCTATAATTTTGTAACATAATCACGTTGTCGAACTACTTAAACTTATATTGTATGTGATTAGTTCCACCTTTTTTTGTTTTACTTTTTCTCTTATAGTTCCTAGCTATCAACCTATGCTTGCTTTTTTATGTTTGTTAGTCTTTTTTTGCAAGGAAGAGCTACCCGAGTGTTTTACATATCATGACGATTTGTTTTGACTATATATGAAATCTTTGTTTAGATATCATGTTAAATGATTTTTTTTTTTTAGTCTCATTATACTTTAAGCCAATAGGAGAGGTAAATTTTAATAATTTAATTTATATTCAAATATCCTATGAGTTACGATTTTCTTCAGCATATTGGAAGCCTCTTATAGTTCAACTGCACGCACGTGCTCAACTGCCCATCAATTAATCGATGGATTCGTATGATCAGAGTCCAAGTGAGCGAGTCAAAAACTGATGCAATTTGCTCATCCGATCCAAAAGTTCAACAATCGTTTGGTGGCCGTCTCGTGCCCTTTACACATGTTTATGAAGTTGAAAATTAACCATGCATTGTGTATTAATAATTGCAAGATGCCGTTGTTGGAATTAATCAAGCTGATCAAATGGGAACTTAAAAATTTGACTTTCTCTGTCAAAATTGGTTACAGTTTTGATTTCTTTTGGTTGCCTATCTAGCTGCATGTGTGGCGTGCTCTTTTTGTTCAAGTTTCCCAAACACATCACCCAGAAGTTTCTCCAACTTGTATGCAAAGTTATGTAGGGCGTGGGATCCACACGTTAGTCAAGCATTCAGCGTTGCTATCTGTTGCTCTCAAAGGAGCTACTAGCAGCTACTTTTCCTAGCATCGTCAACTGAAGCACCTAAAGTTCTACATTTCCGGCGACGAGAAACTGCTTCGATTTGACGAAAATATTTCTTCCATCCTTTCACACTTTGAGGTAGAAACGTTCTTTGTCTATGTAATAAGGTATTCTTCTTGTATATTTCATTCTTAAATATTATTTAAAGATAAAATATTTTTTAATTTTAAATTTTTAACAATTTTTTATCTATTCATCATTCAAATATAAAATTTAATACAATTTTTCAAACTTATAAATAAAACATAAAAAATAATATAATTATTCAAATTCTAAAAAAAAAATATATCAATAAATTTTTAATTTTATAATATTTTTATTCAACTTTTTTTTCTTCATTTTTTAAAATTTAATTAAAAAATTTTAACTTAAATTATTTTACTATTATTTATAAATTATTTAATTATTATGTATGAATATTCTTGAAGTGTAAGTGCTAAAAGGATTAAAGTTTTGCTTGGTTAAAGATGAAATGAAATGAGATAAAAGTTTAATAAAATATTATTATAATATAATTTTTTAATATTATTTTTATTTTAATATTTATAAAAATTAAATTATTTGTTATATTATAAGTGAAAACAAATCAGACCAGAGTGGATAGGCTGAATAGCTATGACGGATGATTGCGTCGTTTGAAAGCCAGTTGCGGCGTGTCCGAACCGAACATGAGTTAGCACCGCGTGAATATAAGGAGTGACGTCAGACTAACATACCAGCCCAAAGTGATAAAAGAAGCAGAACCTGCTGGCCGTGTCAACAAGTTTGCTTTATGGTGTGGTTATGGTGGGGAAGTTCCAACTACCGCGGCGCCGCCAATTTTACGGAAACATTCGTAATAATAATAATAATAATAATAATAATAATAATAATTCAAGAGACATCTTAGAAACTATTTGAATTGAGCTGTTTTCGATCTTTTTGCTCAAATTCTATCATAGTTATTGGTTACAGTACACAGTCCTTATACCATTTATCAAATATTTAGATCCCGTGTAGATCTCAAACGCGTTTTATTTTATCATTATAATTTTTTAAAATTTTTATATTAAATATAATAAAAAATTTTATTTTTTTAAATTTTAATTATAATTTTTTAAAATTCTAAAACAATAATAATAGTATTAAAAAAATAATATTTTAACAATATTTTATTCAACTTTCATCTAAAATCTTTACATTTCATCTTTAAATCCAAACCAGCCTTAATTTTATCTTTATCCTAAAAGTTCGTGTCTATCTATATTATTCCATCTTGGTTATCAAAATTAGATTCTTAATTTAAAAATCTCATAAAAACTTTAGAAATTAAATTAAAAAATATAGATGTTTGAAAGAGGCCATACAAGATTTCTTGAATAGTAGAACATTTAATACTATTCAAGAAATTTACTCGTGCACTTATATTCTACATTATGTGTATATAAGTTAAGTCCTGCCTAAAATTCTAACATGAAATGAATTGTTGAGGACTTGATCCCTATTTTAAGTTGCATCACACTTTCCTTCTACATTCTTTCTATAAAACAGATTACCAAATTTAGACAATTGGCATCCTTCTAAACTTAAATTGCAATGTATAAACTATAATCTTCCTATATTTTTAGGCATGAAATAACCAAATTATTCTCACTTATAACTTATAGTCACCTCTTTGGTTTTAGGAGACCAAAAAGGAAAAGAAAAAAAGGAGGGTCTATATTGCAATTGAAGTATCAAGTTAGGGTATAAAGTGTAAGAACCTATTGTTGGAAGATTACAATGTAATTAAAAGCAAATTAAAATTGGCCAATTGAAGTACTATCCTTTTTCATTTTACAATAATGGATTTAGTCTTATCTTTCTTTTAGCATTGGATTCTCACCTAGGACACTTTTGGCAACCAACCAAGCTTTGAGACTTCAGATTAATTAGGATTATTTTATATTATTTAGAAAAAAAAAATATTACAATGTTACTAGTCTAGATCATCTTGAATTTGTCATCTCTATTCATTCAATTCTGTGATGTACTTTTAATAATTTTTTATATTAACTATTTAAATTTAAAAAAAAAAGAAATTTGAAATATGTCACAAGAAAATTGTGATTAAAAATAATTAAATTAAATATGAAAAATAAAATTTCTAGAAAGAAGAAAAAATTGCGCGGCTTGAATGGATTGGATACAGTCCTTGGTAGGCATATTTGTCATAGCCCTCGCCCTAGATTTGTCAGCAGCTGGAAAGAAGAATTAAAAGTCACTTTTTCACGAGTTATGAGAACGAGACTTCTCAATTAAGTGTAGCAGCCGACACGGTACCTCGGACCTTCTTTTAACAACGTCACGTGGAGATATCATCCCGTGCCTTTTCTTAACATGCAAGTGTAGAATCAGTCAAACAAATAGTCAAAAAGTTGCCTATTACTAGGAACCCAACACCCTATATTCCTTGAAAAACATAATCAAATAAACCACATGTAACCTTCAAGCTCCCCTGATCTATAAATACCAGGCTGCAGCCTCTCTCTCTTCCTCATACATATTTGCCCTTCAAAGTTTCCATACCAGCAACTTACATTATCCAGTTCAGCAAACAATTACGTACTTAAAGAGTCCCCAACGTTAGATACGTCCTTTTTAGATGGCCATGAAAAGAATGAGATCAGAAGATATTGCAGGGAATAAAGACAGCTTAGAGGACATGACAAAGTGTCTGATGCTGCTGTCTCATGCAGGCGGCTTAGCAGATACCAAGCCCAAAACATGTCCACGTCCGGTTGATGTCTTCGAGTGCAAGACATGCAACCGTCAGTTTTCATCATTCCAAGCACTGGGTGGCCACCGAGCCAGCCACAAGAGGCCAAGATTAATGGGGGAAGAACACAAGGATCGGATCAAATTGCAGAGTTCTGGGAACAAACCCAAGATGCATGAGTGCTCGATATGTGGGCAGGAGTTTTCCATGGGCCAGGCTCTCGGTGGGCATATGAGGCGGCATAGAGCGAACGAAGGTTTATCTTCCATTATGAATCCTCTAGATCACGCCAAAGTGCCGATGCTGATGAAGAGATCTAACAGTACGAGGGTTGTCTGCAGCTTGGACTTGAACTTGACACCCTTGGAGAATGATTTGAAGTTATTATTTGGGAAGATGGCTCCTAAAGTCGATCTTCGTTTGATGATTTGATTATGTGATCACTCACTCATGCATTGAGTTTTTTTCCCATTCATATTCGTTAATATGTTTTTTTTTTTTTTTAATTTTTTATGTATGTATAATACCGTTCGGTTCTTTCCAAATTCTATCTGTACATTGAATTAGCATTTCTCTATGTGTTATGAGTTGAAGTTTACCATCTTCTATGTTTTCTCTTCATTTGGTTCATCTCTTGTATCCGGTCATTATACTTAGAGAAGATTTACTTTTTAAAGTACCAATAAAAAATAAATAGATATTAGGGAGGTCGAAGAGCTTTTCACGCGTAGACGATAGACAGTAGGTAAACCAAACAACAAAGAAAATATATTGGTTTTGAACCCCAAATGGGCCAATCTCATTATTTTAACCTGGAAATGCTTGCCTGGCTTTGATCAATTTCAATCTGTAAAGAGATTTTATTTTTATTAAAAAAA
This sequence comes from Carya cathayensis, assembly GCA_011037825.1. Lineage (NCBI taxonomy): Eukaryota > Viridiplantae > Streptophyta > Magnoliopsida > Fagales > Juglandaceae > Carya > Carya cathayensis. The sequence goes on along the minus strand of QGSO01000506.1, from coordinate 497,787 downwards.
ACCTCCATAGAGTAATGCGGCGGTCAGACACTGACCATATATCAACTTTGAAGGTGGTAGAATATCTAGAACATATATTGTAATTTCTGATTTTTATTCATTTATAATATATATATATATATATATATAAGAGAGAGAGAGAGAGAGAGAGAGAGAGAGAGAGAGAGAGAGAGAGAGAGAGAGAGAGAGAGAGAGAGAGTATCATCAATTTGCGTACTCTTCTCAATCAAGCTGATCGAGAGGTCAACAGCCCTTTGCGCAAGTTGCGTAGAATTTAGACGTATCTTCTACACGCTTCTTTTATTCTGAATAGAATTTCATTCATATATTAGAACTAAGCTAATTACGCGTATATTAATATATTATGAGTTGCATGATGATCAGGCACATGTACGTCATGAAAGATCTATTAGACTAGGCCCCCGCCCCTACGTACCTCGTATATATTTTGCATTCTTGGAAACTTCCAGCTTGTACTACTACTTTCCGTCTTTGCAGTCAACTTAACAGATCGAACAACGCACACTCATTTTTTTTTATAAAGGTTTTGCATGCTCGACGTCATTGCTTTGCATATATAGCGTATTTCTACATACATTTATTTTTTTCTCGATACATCATAACGTGTATTATAGGAAATCAAATTACATCAGCAACGTCCTATCTGCATATAATTTTCAGTTGTTATTACTCCGATTATCTCGTTCACATCGTAAGTGTTCAAAAATTGCAATTTGCACTGCATGCATCATGAAGTACCGCTTCTCTGGAAAATTGCTACATCTTATTGAGTACAGATTTTGAGCTGTGTCCCTTCGCAAAACTTATGAGTTAAGAATATAATACAATTGATTACATGTAACTCTTTTTATCTGTTTAAACTTTAAGTTTTTAGAACAAATTAATGATAATTTTGCATAATATTAATTAAGTGGAAATTTTAATTAAGTTCAAATCTTTACTCAACATGTGAAAAAAGAATGACAGAAAAGTGAGTAAAATAAGAAATCAATCACACGACATAAATATTTACGTGGTTTGATAACATACCTATATCCACGAAACTTCAAAGGATTTTATTATATGAGGAATAACAAAATACATTTTGGGATGAAAATATACTATTCTAGACCAGCAATATTGTTCACAATAAAATTTATAGGGTTGTATGGCAGAAATCATAATTTCACAAATACTAAATTATTCGCTCGAGTGAACTTTCTGTGCAAGTTTTGCTCAAGCGACCTATCTGTAAACGTTGAGCAAACTTTTTACTTAGTGTTTCTCGAGTTACAACCGGATCAAAAAAATTTTCTAGGGCTTTCGCCCCCTAACCCCCACGAGACTTGTCCAAGATTGTTTCGATTAGGCCTAAGCTAACTCATTGAAAATCTACCAAAAAAAACCATAACGAAACCTTGTCAAGTGGGGTCATCAAATCGGGCTATTACAAAAATAAACTAGGCTCTACAAATCTAACACAATATTTTATCTCATTTAATTAAATACTTCATTTACGAACTTTCCTTTGGCTACAATGTTTTCCAATTTTCTCATGTCCATTTATCATGAATGCTTGAATGCATGCAGATATGGTTTGGCTCCCGATATTAGTACGTATATATGCGGTACTGGCCAGTAGTCACTGACCGGCCATTCCCACTTGGTGGCGCTGAATTTATGATCTAGTCCCGTAAATAATTTTCAATTTGACTTTCTTCCTTTGATTTTTTTTTTTTTCAAGAGACCCACATGGGGAAAAAGAACCCTCCAATTCGACTACTTTTCTCATCAATCAGCGGGGTGATCAGGAGGTAATAGAAGTTGCGTGAAAAATAGGATCATGTTCTTATTAATATTTGACAGGCTGTCTCCAGCACTTTAGCAGGTGATTATATATGGTTCTTAATTAAGTTTTCTCGTCTCAACATGAGTTTAGATCGAATTCCATTCAAATAGGAAAATTTAATTAACGAACCCGCAGGCAAGTACATTATGAATCACAAGTTGGACGGTATATGCCACGAAAGACAACGTGCATAAATTAATTAATGTACTTCATGACCTGCTCTTTTTCGATCTGAGCACGTACGTACGTACGCACGTCACCAGCCGAAGATGACTTCGATAGGCTGACTGGGCCTGATCATGACCAACCAATTAGTTGGAAAATCCTAGCCAACATGACATATTGGATTTATACTATCTAGTACGGCCCTACAAGAAAAAAAAAGATTTTTATGACTAATTAATAATCAATAAAAAGATTATTAATAACCAATTTTTCTTATAGTGCCTACTGCATGTCTTCAAGACCATCTTTACAACTTGCTTTAATTTGCACGACATTTAATTCTCAAATTAGATATACTATTATATCATTAGTAGTGGCCTAGGCAAAGTCATAGTTTGGCCAAAATTTAACTAATTTTCATAAAAACACATTTACATCTAACTCAATATTTGTATAGTAAATTTAACAATCTTTTTTTCAATGGCCAAATGATTCTATGGCCGACTTTAAAAAATTATTCCCGCTTGTATCTTTAGAAACAGGCAAATCACACCAAATCAGAAAACATATCTCTTGGAGCATACTCCACGTGCTTTTTTCACTGGCAACTATCCAAATCACTAAGCACACAAGATTTTGAAGCTGAAAACATCAACATCTGGTAAGCCCATTCATCTCTCTTTTTTTCCTCTTTGTCAGTTGTTTTTTCATTGGCCACTATTGCTTGTTCATCAACCTTGGATTGAAAAAAAGAGCAAGTAAATCCCCGGTATCCCAGTTCAGCGATTATATAATTTTTCCTATGATTGAATTTGAATTTCTTTGCAAAACCTTGCCTCACCTACCGATTTGAATTTTTCCTGTGATTCTAATTTTTCCAACAATTTAATTTTCTTTGAATTTTCCTACAATTTGGATTTTTTCTAAACTTGACTCCCTAGAATTTTGTGTTATAAATTGTTTTCTAATAATAAATCTTTCTTATTCAAATTACAATTAGAATTCAAATAAATAAAAATGTCAAAATAATATTTTAATAGAAGAGTGATAAATTTGGAGAGTTTGTTATTTGGTGTTGTTGAAAAGTGGCTAGCTAAATTTATAAAAGTGAATTTTCTAATCAAATTTTAGCCAAACTTTAACTAGACCACTACTAATACTCTTAATCTAGCTATGAGTAGTACTTGGTTGCCGCCCATAAATGATCACTGGGCATGCCGCCTAGTATAATTTTGCTTGTTTATTTTTCTCTTATTTTTCTTTTCATATTTTGTTTTACATATTTTAAAAAATAAAAAAAAATACATTAATACACTAAAAGTTATTTCCTTAATCATTAAGTATTTTTTAAAAAAATAATTAAATACATGAGTAGTTAAAATGAAGGAACAAATTCCGGCGGCATATTAGCATTTTCCATCTAGCTATTCTAGATCTTTAACAACTAATTATAGAAAGAGAAGGCAATCTCACATTAAACCTCCATTAATATTAATGAATTTAGCTTTTGAGGCCAAACTAATTAATCCTAGCAAGCGAATATAAGGGATATGAGTTAAAAAAAAGAATTATTGAGGTAGTAGTACCCTTAAGAATTAATTAATCTCTAGCTCTAACGTGCAACGAGCAGCCACTCCTACTGTATTTTTTTTTTAATATTGCTACTATGCTGCTTCAATATACCATTCACTTTGTCACATTGACCTACGTGACACAATTAAATGATACCTATCGCGTAGTTTATTAAAAATATATATATATATATTTAAAATAAAATAATGTTGAAAAAAGGAAAAGAGAAAGACTGAATCCTTAAGTTTCTTCTACTATTTTTTTAGGAAAAATCTAGTTGCAAGCACAACTGTGCACTAATATATACACCAATCTAATGTGATTGGTCAAAAAGTAGATTTTATTGAAAACAATGCTAATTTAAATTTTGAATATGAAGTAATCAGTATTGGTACGTAAATTAGTACGCAACTTTGTTTGTATGTAGCAAAACTCATTTTTTTATACAATTCTTCTACGTCATACAAGCGTTTTGGCGGACGAATTCGTGCACCAAGATGAAATGGCATGTTGCCATGTCAGGATTTTTTTATTTATGCAAAAACAAAAATTTTATGTGTAGTCACTTTTGTTTACTTTTTTGTGCACTCCAGTTATATGATTAGTTGTGTATTAAAAAAATTAATCCAGCCAATCATATTAGTGGATTGCATAGGGTATACACAAAAGTGACTGTATGTACCATTACTCATAAAAAAAATTACGAAAAGAAGAAAAAGAAACACTCTCCTTCGTCTCCTTGGTTCTGAACAGCTCATCATTCATACTGTTTGGAATTGTTTTACTCCGTCTTCCGCTTACAGCCATATATTTTTACAGTCGCAGCATAAACAAAATAGATAGAGTACTAGCTCAAAGTTCTTCTTTACGACTTGCCCATGAGCCTCCTTACCAAGCTCCAACGTTTTTGCTTCCCCACAAACACTCAAGATCCTTGCCATTGTAAGTGAATCTAGCTTGTGCTTTGACAACTGCATTGACCGAAACACACCAAGTGCTTCATTTTGATACCCATATTCTTTGTATGTATCCCTGACAACATGACCGTGTTCCTCCGTTTCATGCCATCGAACAATTTTGCAGAATATTCCAAGATACCACACTTCGAGTACATTACCATCAAAGAAGAAACATAGACACATTAGGTAGGAACCAATTCTTCAGAGCAAAAGCATGAACCTCCATCCCTTGTTTCAGAGCCCTCATGCAACTCTGCACAAATTGGAAGAACAATGGTAATCCTCACAACATCAGGCCTAAACCCTTCCTGCTGCATCCAAACTATTGATCTCATAGCCTGCTCAAGCCTCCCATTCAAAGCATAACCTAACATTAAAGCGATCCAAAATAGTATTCCTTTTTGTTGAGCCATAAAAGTCCTGTCTCCTTGACTCCGTCCCCAAAACTCAATTTGGGGAAATGAAGAAGGGGGTTTTTTTTTTTGGCCAAACTCAATTGATCACTCCCCCAAAATAAAAATGCACCGTTTTATTAAACAGCATAGGTGAGATTAATTGGTGTGCAATCGGTTTTCCAACTTGGCTTCATTTAGATTTTTTCTTTTATATATGTTTGTGTTTTTAATTTTTTTTCATAATTTTTTAATAAACCAAGTGGCACCTCATGATACTGGTACTATGTCAATGAAGCAAAATGAGCAATATAACTGGTAGGCCTGCACACCGATCCAGTCGAATCAGATTTGGGCCCGACCCGACCCGATCCGCAGGAAATGGCGCGCTAATCCGATCCAAGCTGGCCCGTAGATTTTCGGGTCGGGTCGGGTCGGGTCGGGTCGGGTCGGGTCGGGTCAAACCCGTTGCTCTTCTCTGCAGCTTGGATCCTTTGGCTTCATTTGCAGACCCAAGGGTTTCAACAGATTTCTCTCGCCAACCAAACACACTACAAGGGTTGTGATCACTCCAATTCCATCAACCAACCAAACACACCCAGATTTCTCTCTGATTCCATTTCTCACAACCACTCCGATTCCATCAACCAACCATTAAAAATGATGTCGAGATCGCATTTCTTCATCTTCATGCCACCGCGAGATTACAAGACCCACAAGCACCATAGATGTTGTTTTCGATTCCAGAGAAAATCGAAAGGGGAGTATGGGTGAGGCGACGGAATATTGCGTTTATGGAGAACCGAACACTACATTTCACGGTTTCACCACTTTCTTTTTCCCTTTTTCCTTTTCTAAGCACGGACACCCCCATCACTAATAACACCAACAGCAATGGTCTGATTTAGGGTTTAAAGAAAGAAAAAAGAAATTAAACCCACCTTTAGACAGATCCCACTTCCATTGTCATTGGTTCTCACTTCCGTCGTTCTCGCTACCATCAAAAGTTTTTGAATCTTCAGATCTCCAAATCTCCCGAACTTCAAATCAAGTCTATGTTGTCTTTGAATCCAAAGAAAATCGAGAGGGGAGTATGGGCAACTAGAAGGAACACAATCTTGGAGCAACGATCATGGAGAGAGAGAGAGAGAGAGAGAGAGAGAGAGAGAGAGATTATGATTTTTTCTCTTGTGGGAAGAAAGACTGAAAGAGTGTGGAGCGGCGAGGGAGAACACGACGGAGAACGGTGAAAATGGCTAGGGTTTCGTAGTGGGAGAAGATGAGGCAGAGGAATTATATCGGTTTGCACGGGTTCGACGGGCTGCATCTAACTCAACCCGTAATGTAATTGTTGACCCGATGAACCCGTCTTTGACGGGTTGTGTGTGTCGGGTTATTCGGGTGGGTCGGGCCCAAGCCATTTATGCACAGGCCTAATAACTGGAGTAACATAATAGCATTTTTTTTTATCCCGCCTATTGTAATTATTGACTTCATATTAATCAATATTTTAGAATATTAGTCATTGATTTAGCATGACTTGCTTGTAGAATTATTTTTTAAGCGATTCCCGCACGTTTACGTCACACTACATATATAACATGATCATGATATTTATATACCTTAGTGTTGGGCGGGTCTAAAAAATATTTTATCCTACATAATCTTATCCTACATGGAAAAAAAGTAATTTTTTAATAATAGACTACACTTTTTTACAAAACGATTGCACGACACTTGCGTATTCCATAACTATATGTAGCATTATTGTTGGACCATGCTGGGTGCACATCAAATGTGCGCTCCAAATATGTTGCACGTACACCAGTATAAATAGAATTTTCTTTTCTTTTAATCATTTCTTTTTTTTAGAAAGACTTTTAAACATTTCTTAAACATACTTAACCATTAAAAAAAATAAGAAAAAAACAAAAATTTACTAATAGTGAACACTTCCTTAAATCATTAAGAATTTTAGAAATTAAAATACATGAGTGGGCATATTTAAGAGCTATAGTATCATTTTCCTTATATATGTCGCTCACTAGAATTTGGGTAATTATCTAGACACATCTGGATATAGAAAAATTTTAAATATAAGCCTACACCCCCGCACACTATACTTTTTTTATATATTATATTTTTTTTTCTTTTATCAAATGTTTAGTGTATGGATAATGAATATAATGTGTGACAAAGAAAAAAAAATCTATTTTCGAGAGGGCAACCTATAATATTGTAGTAATATATATTAATTCATGCATGCATGCACGGCGTCAATTATGTCCTGATAGAACGCACGTTTCATATATTTGAGGTAAATTCGGTCGAACAGTACCCTTTTGTTATGGTTTATGATCAATATAGGATAAGGTCCTCGTGCAGCCGTGCCGTGCTGTGCTATTCAGCTTGTTTAAGAATAACATGCATGAGTGATGATATTGAAGAAATTTATAAGCTTAATTCATCTTATAAAATCGGGTTTAATAAGAGAAGGTTACACATTACTTATAAACTAGGTATACCTAAGACCTTGTCTATAAGTAATGTGAGATCCATTCCTCAATACCTTCCCTTACGTGCATGCAAATATTTTTCCTAGTTCTTTTTACGGGGTAAGTAGTGTGGGCCCCATCCGTCCTGTAGCACAATGGCTGGCTCTGATACCATGAATAAATTTATGGGTTTAACTTATTTCATTATAAAACCGATTCAAATAAAGAGGCTTGCTCCAACCTTATAAATATGCTCAAAACCTTATTTATAGACAATTACATAATTATGGTATGAGTTTTTTAGAAATAGGATTTTCTGTAAATTTTTCTTCCATTATCGTTAAAAAAAAAAGAAAAAAAAAAGAAAAACAGGTGGACCAATCATTAACTGTAACATACCAACCTGAATTTCCTAAAAAACATAAACCAAAATTGTTTAAAATAACTTGAAAATTAAATATTTCATCATTGTTATAAAAGAGTACTTTAAATTACAAAAATTAAAAAAATTAAAATCCACCAGTGCTCATCGACGGTGGCTGGGCAACCATTGACTGCGCCACCATGCGATCGAGAGCGGCCGCATTCCAGCCACCCACGGTGAACCAGGTTGATACGATCCAGTTGCCTCCACAGGCCGTGGTCACGCTGTGGATTTGTAAAAATAAAAGCCACTTTTCACTTGAGCTACGAGACTTCCTCAATGGGTAGCGGCCGACGCGGTACCAAAATATAACAGTGTCTCGTACGTGGAGATATCATCCCCTAATTACTTTTCTTAGCATACAAAGTGTGGACCCAGTCAAACAAATAGTCAAAAGTTGCCTCTTACGATCGAGGAACCCAACACCTTACGTTCCTTAAAAAACAAAGTCAAATAAACTGCACCGCACGCTTCAAACTCCCCTCATCTTTAAATACCAAAGCTGCAGCCTCTTTCTTCCTCAAACATATGTGCAGTTCAAGGTTTCCATACCAGTAAAGTACGTTATCAAGTTCAGCATACAATTACTTAAAGAGTCCCCAACGAACGTTAGATACGTCCTTATTATAGATGGCCATGAAGAGAATGAGATCAGAAGATGTAGGGAATAAAGACGGCTTAGACGACATGATGGCGAAGTGTCTGATGCTGCTGTCTCATGGTGTCGGCTTAGCAGACACAAGGCCCAAAACATGCCCAAGTCCGGTTCATGTCTTCGAATGCAAGACATGCAACCGTCAGTTTTCATCATTCCAAGCGCTGGGTGGCCACAGAGCCAGCCACAAGAAGCCAAGATTGATGGGGGAAGAACACAAGGATCAGACCAAGTTGCAGAGTTCTGCAGGGCATAATAAACCCAAGATGCATGAGTGCTCGATATGTGGACAGACGTTCTCCATGGGGCAGGCTTTGGGTGGGCATATGAAGCGGCATAGAGCGAATGACGGGTTATCTTCCATTCTGAATCCTGTAGATCACGCCAAAGTGCCGGTGCTGATGAAGAGATCTAACAGTACGAGGGTTGTCTGCAGCTTGGACTTGAACTTGACACCCTTGGAGAATGATATGAAGTTATTATTTGGGAAGATGGCTCCTAAAGTCGATCTTCGTTTGATGATTTGATTGATATATATGATCACTGATCATCACACATCATGTATTGATTTTTTATTTTTTTTTTCCATTCATATTCATTAATTTATTTTACGTACAATATCATTCAGTTCTTTCCAAATTCTATGAACATTCGAATTACCTTTTTCTCTTCTTGTAAATGTGTTGTGTTAATTTTACCATCCTCTATGCTTCCTCTTCATTTGGTTCATGATCTCTTCATGTACGCCCGGTCGTTAGACTTGTCTGTTAGAGAAGATTAACTTTTTAAAAAACCAAGAAAAAACAAATAGATGTTAGGGAATTCAAAGAACTTTTCACGTAGACGATAGACAGTAGGTAAGCCAAACATTAACAAATTAATGGAAATATATTCAGTTTTAAACCCAAAATGGGCCAAATCTTATCTCAACCTGGCGGCTGCGGTCAGACATGACTGGCCATTAACTTTGAAGGTGATAGAATATCTAGAACATATATATGTAATTTCTAGATCGAGAGAGAGAGAGAGAGTAATATCAATTGGCGTACGTACTCTCCTTAATCACGGCTGCGCGCGCTGTAAACAGCCTGGGCTTTACACAAGTTACGTGGAATATTCTTATACATTATGCTTCTGTGCTTTCTAATAAAATTTAATTCATTCAAATACCAGAACAAAGTTAATTAACTAAGGAGAATATGTCATGAAAGATCTACTACTAGAATGGTCCCCTACCGCGTACCTCATATCTAGCATTAATCTTGGAAACTTCCCAGCTTGTACTACTACTTTCCGTTTCTGCGGTCAACTTAACAGACCCGACACTAACGTACACTACTTTTTTTTAATGGTTTTGCACGACATTCTTTGCATACATACATATATGTATATATGTATATAGCAGCTTGCTGATGCACGAAATTTCTGATCTATGTATAGATGTATATCTCCATCAAATGTGTAACGTGTACGTCCCGGTCCTATATATAGGAAAGTCAAATTACGTTGGCAGCTAGCCTATGATGATCTGCATATACTATATAGGAAAATGTTGATGTGTACACCAAATATGCACTGTAAATGAATTTTTTTGTTTTTCTTTTCCTGCTTTTAAGTATTTTTTAAACATTCTCAAATCATTAATAAGAAAAAATAAAATATAAATATAAATTCACTAATAATCAATTTCTTTACCATTAAAAAAAATATATATATATATGAGTAGTTATATATATATATATATATAAATATATATAATTACCTTTGACTGTCACGGCCGAGAAAATTATTTGAGCTGATTTAAAACTGAAAGTATCGTGATAAAATACTTAACATGATCAAATGCTAGCTAGGGAAGAGAGACATGCATAAATAAAACAAAAAATTAGAATAATTGAGGTGCGTACGGTATTACGCAGTCTTAAGAAATTTATAATCTCGCTGACACGCAACAAGCCAAGCTATGCGGCCTATTAATGTACTGATCTTGATGGCATGCATCAGCTTGTAGAATATTTCTTAGAGAAAAACTTCAGGCGGAATGGGTATAAAAACTAATTTCACACCAGTCATTTATAATATACCAGGTAGGCACCTCAAGAAAACCCAAAAAGGAGATGCAGACCACTACAAGATTTTGGGGCTTATGCCACGGAGGAGAGTGGTTACAAAAAGTTAGGATTAAGTGACTAAAAAATTTTTTCCACCAAAATTATTCGTGGGTCGTTGGTGGCATATAATAAGTGGGGAATAATATTTTTCCACCAAAATTTTTTTTCATGGGAAAAGATATTTTTTTGCCACGAATCTAATTTGTGATAAAAAATAATTTGGCCCATGGCAAAAACTGTTTGGATTTAAGACCTTGTAGTCCTTTAACTTTATTTACCCACTAATCTATTTGGTTGGAAATAATACAATTCTCACGATAATATTTGTAGAAAATATCGTGGCATAAAGTTTTTTATGATGTATCTTGTTGTGCCAAAAACATGTATTGTAATAGACTTTGTGGTGACAAAATGAAGGGTAGTTGTCAAACTCCATCTTTTTCCCACCATCTTGTATGATTGCTAATGTTCATTTTTCATGAAAATCTACAGATTAGTGGCAAATACGTAATAGCTACCGAGAATATAGTGGTAAAATGTATTTGCCAATACTTACATTCATGGCAAAAGCTAAGATATTTTAGGAAAAAAAATGCAAAAAAATAAGAGATATTTAACCCAAAATGTTCATAACAAATAGTCTAATATAGGCTTAAATAAAAATATTCCAACATTAGAGATCAAAATTGACACTTATAATAATTTAAAAATAAAATATTACAAAAATTTACATTTGTTTTTACAAACTTATCCATTCCCAATACATTCAAGTTTTAGAAACCAATACCAAGAAATGTTATACAAACTCATCTTTATCCCAACACTTCAAAATAATTCATCTTTATCCAACTCCATTCCATGCTGGTGGGGATCTACATGTAGTGAACCAAATGCTAGTGTAGGACGGTGGCTGGGTCTTCACTAACAGCATGGAGCTAATCTTGGGGCTCCAGCAAGTACAAATGCTAAGTTAAAACTCTTGCAAGATACCTTCAGACAATAGACATGGGATAAATGCACAAGACCACATATGAAATTAAATGAAACTAGGTAGGACGACACAAGTGGTCAGCAGCGATCAACAACCAAGAAAAATACTACCATTTGCTTTATCTTGGTGCAATCATCCGTAGGAATTGAGACACTCAAGATTCATAGGTAGCAACCACATCATATAAAAAAAAAAAAAATACCACCTTTCAGCTTTCACTAACTATGACAACCATACAAACACCTAGCAAACATCAAGAAAAATACACAGGTGTCAAAAAAATGCTTTGAAAGCCATTTCGCACTTTGTAGAAGCTATATTTGTCGATCAAACAGTGTAATACAACTTGTCCAGAACTAACAGATTTATCCTCACAAATAGTCTGATCATGTATGCCTAGGAGATGGAGCCAGAATTAAATTCTGGCGTGACAAAAGGGAACCCAACAACATGAAGGAAAAATCTGGCTTCAAAATAACAATAAGAGATTCCCCAGTATTACAAAGCAAGCAAGTCAAAAATATAAACCTATTCCCCAGTGTAACAATAAATCTGGCTTCAAAATAACAAACAAATATTCCCCAGTGTAACAACATGTTCTTACACTACATATCCACGAATATAAACCTATCTAAGCAATCAACATGTTATGACCCCTTCTAGAGAAGGGTTTGGAAAAGGCAGGAAATGGGGGGAAACTCAAAATGCAGTGTTTCAATACTTAGCTGGAGTGGAGTGCACCGTTTCAATAATCTGGCCAGGACGCAGCGTTTGGAGGAGCCTTTTTAGTATTTTCAAGTGCTGCCGTATAAGTATTAATACTTATACTTATCTTCTAGTACTCACCAGTTCTCTTTATAGATCTCAAAGAGCCACCATTTACAATTTTGCTGAGAGCAACTTAACTCCAGTCACTAAAGAACAGCCAGCCAAAGGAAGTCACAATCGCAGCACCATTTAAAAAAAAAAATACTTGTGATCAAGACATCAAACAGAAGCATACCTAAAGGTAGGTATAATCAGATCTGATGAATTAACAATCTGACCATGCTCTGAGGTTCCGATTATTTGGTCACAGCCCCCCTGTGATTAATATGACACAAGTTGATAGATAAAGGTCTCCAGATGAATGGTTATCAAAGAAACAATACTGTGGCTTGAAAGGAAAAAGAGAGGAGAAAAAACATAATCAGAGTCAGAATGAAGACCTTGAATTGGCAATCCTTAAATACTGAATTTATATTGGAAGCATACGAACTCTATACCCCCAATAAATTCCTGCTTCTTCCCTTGGCTTGGAGGACGAGACAATTTCATGAGGTAAATCTAGATAAATGCTACAGAGGAATCATAAACCCCATTTAATCATGCAGCTTTTTCCAAATACATGATTAAATGGGGTTGCCTGAAGGTATGATAAAAATTGATTTTTTCCTAAAAGAATTCCATCTACTGCATTGGCTTATGGAACTCACAGCCAATGGTTTATCCTGATGCCAAAACAGGTGGGATGAATAAAATGAATGTCAAACCAGCTTAACTAAAATCTAATGCTTCAAATAAATATCATATAGATAGAAGAAACAAAAGCAGAATTTTGGAAATGCAGAAGGAATCAACTGAGCAATAATAAGTGTTCATCAGCCACATACCTCAAATCCGTAAGCAAAATAATTTGATCACATTGGAATCATAGTCGAATTAACACCCAAAACTTCACAATCCAACAACAATATCACAACCAATCTGTTTCTCCTCCGACTTCCACAACAACATGCACAAAATACTACATATCCATGAATATAAATCTGTCTAGTCCATTTACTATAAAATAAAGCAATAAAGATATAAAGGTAGGATTTTACCATGCTTAAGGGCTTCGACAGTGAATGAAAGCGTGCGGGAGGTGCTGCTGCGTCGGTGAGTTGCTCGTGTTGGTGCAGCGTCGTGGCTAGTGGCGCCGATTGTGGCTCACGGCGGCAAATCTAGTGGCTGTGCACAGGGGATCCATGAGAGAGAGAGAGAACGAGAGGGAGGAAGAGGAGGAATCGCTGAGATGGGGGCTTTAGCTGTGGGAAAGGGAGGAAGGGGATCGTCGCCGAGGTGGGGGGTTGTTGGTGGTGGTGCGGCCCAACCTCTGGCAGCAGAGTTGGCTCGCGACGGCGAGGTACCGAGTGATTTACAGAGCCAATGGTTTGGGCTTGCCTCGGGGAGAGAGAAAGGGAGGAGATGAGAGGAGGCGTGGGGTGGGGTGGCTGGGTCCGGTGAGGTGGTCGTGGTCGGTGGCGGCGACGGTGGCCTGGGATGGAGCCGAGGAGAGAGAGAGCGAATGGGGAGGGGGTGCGGCGCGGGGAGGTGATGGGAGGAGAGAGAGAGAAAGAGTAATCTGGCCGGGGTGGGGTTGCATATTAGGGTTTTTGTTTAACATGGACCGTTGATCTAAATTTAATCCAACGATGATGATTAAATGGGATGATTAAACTAGAATACTTATTTGTGGCGACAAAAAGTCGTGGGAAAAGTTTTTAAGCCACGCTGACCAACTGAGCAATCAAATAGTTTTTTGCGACGACTTTAATCTGTGAAAACGTCAATTTAACTCGTCACAATTAATATTTTTCTATTAAATCTTTATATGTTGTCCATATTTATTATCCAGGAAATAAGTTGATCACAAAAACTACATACGTGGTCACGAAAAATTTTTTGCCATCAAACATTATCCATTAAGACAATTTCATGGGAAAATGCGTATGTTTATTCTCTCCAATCATTTTAGTGGCAAAAGCCCACTTTTTTCCACGATATATATCTGCAGAAAAAGAATTCGTGGCAAAAGCCACAAAATGTTGTAGTGTTTCTATATATTGGACAAACGTCCATTGGACGTTGCCCAACTACTAGTATATATATATATATATATATATATAAATGTATTTATATGTTAACACAAACACATGTAATGAAGCCATTTGATATCCAAGAGAAAAATCAGAATAACTCCAAAAGGCTGTGATATCAAGTGGATACTTGGCAATCTTATTTTCTTGTCCGTCACAAGAAAACGAAACCAAAGTCTCCATCCTCTTATCTCGTATCATCTTAGTTATGTTTATTTTCTATTTTATTTGATGAAAATTATATTTACATTTTTATATTAGTGTGCAAGTACCTCTAGGACAACAAGTTAACCGGTCTAGATAGAACCCGACCGGACCGGATCAATAACAATAATGGTCGGTTTCAGTTCATTATTAAAATTTCGATTTCAGTCCAGTCTTGGATTATGGTTTTTTGGGACTGGATCGAACCAGACTTTTTTATATAGTAATTTAATAACTTAATTATGTAATTTTCATCTAATCATTATTGACCATATATGTTAAATATATTTTTAAATATTAGTTAATATGGTATTGACAATTAACTAATATATTATATGATCAATTATAACATTATATGCAATGATACATACTTTACCTAGTACTTACACCTAATTAAAATAGTTAGGTACATTTTTTGTAAGATAACTAAGTTACAAGAATGAAATATTCATGGACTAATTATTCATTAACTATATATAAAATATTAAAATTTGAATAGCGGTCATTATATATTAACTATCATAATTCTTACACATGTACTATTGAGCATTGAGTACTAAATTAGTAACAGCATTAATATAATTATTATTTATAATTTATTAATGAATTAATTAGATAATCCATATTAAAGAACTCACTTCATTTTAATTTTATTATTTTATATAATTTTTATCATTTAATTTAATAGGTTTTTTTTTTTTTTAAATGTTCGGCCGAAATAAACAATAAAAGGTAAGTCGGGCTTTTAACAAAAAGTGGTCCATTTTTGCATTTACCTGGATCAATTGGACTAATAGATAACAATCCAGTCCATACCATAGGTGTAATTAATCTAGTCTTGTGGTGGTAAGTGAGTACATTGAAAGTTTTGGTCTAGTCCAAAAATCTCCTTTTTGACCAACTAGAAAGGATTGATTATACTATTAAGTCACGTGCATTCCATTTGAAAAATATGGATAAATTTAATATTTATATAAAAAATTAACTTTTAATAATAAACTGTAGTTTTTAAAATAAAAGAAATAAAAATTACACCTTTCAAAACTGCATCTAACCCATTATCTTATTGTATTGATATGACATTATCTATCAATTATTAAACTTTTCATTTAAAGCAAAATAATGACATAATGATTGATGGACAATATCAAATAAAAGAGGAAGCTAAAAAGCGTAGGCGAGAGAATTGTTTATTGATGGGTCGTTAAGAGTACCATCCCACGAGTAATGTGACGAGACATTACTCGTAAATTATTGTACTAAGAGATTTAATAGTTAATTATTAATGACACGTCATCAACAGAAGAAGAATCTCATAATTGTGGTGACACATTACACATGAATTCTTGGAGGATGGATTAATGATATGGCTAAGCTAAACTTTTAATTCAAAAGAAGCAAAAAGTTTTAGGTGTAACATTTTTATATATTTTTTATATATTTTATTAATATAATTAATTGCATCAAATTTTTAATATAAAATAATTATTTTAATCAATCACATAAATAGAGTGCGTAAGAAATAAAACATAACCGTGTGACAAATACTGATCAGGCTTTATTAATGTATAGAATCATTGATTTAGCTACTCAACTTAATTAATATCGTCCAGGTATTCCATTAGGCTGTCCCTCGACCCAAAGAATTTAAAAAAATGTACAACTTCTGTCCAGTTCATGCATGATAGATTAGGTCACCATCAAAGCATGGCAGTTATATTCCGATGAAAATATTATAATTATCCTATTAATTAACATAATCAACACCACATGATCCAGACTGTTCAATAAATGAGTATTTTCTATGACTTTTTTCCCCTGAATAAAATCATGATTCCAATAAATTGAAATGAAGAAAATATTAAAAAAAAAAATTGCTAGGATTTTGGTAATTATATGAAAGAGATAATATTTTGTAATAACAGCAAAATCCCAATAAAGCATTTTACGTATGTCATATACAGTTACTTTTATATATTCTTTATGTACTCTATTGATGTGATTGATTACGTTAAAATTTTTTTAATATGTAACCAATCACATTAATAAAGTGTATAAAAAATAGATAAAAATAACTGCACATAAAATTTTTATTTATGTAATGATAAAACTCAGATGGAAACATGTGGTCATGGGCTGATCCAAGCCCAGCTGGTACTTTCCCTCATAAATTTGGGCTTTGACATGTGACAATTCCAACAATAGTAAGGATTTTATTTTATTTTATTTTTATTTTTCTTGAAAAAGTTTGAGATTTTATTTGAATCAAAAGCTTGGAATTGAATTAAATTAAATTGAGTTATATATTAGCCACCCATAAGTCTAGTCTCTCTCCATGTATCAACTGTCAACGGATGCATCATCTGCCTTGGCCTTCCTTCTTTCCTTCCATTTCTTTTCACTTTTTCTCTTCTTTCTTCCACGTTTCCTCCTCTTTTTTCCTCAGTTAACTATCCTCCTGCTCATTTCTTATTTTTTGCGCCAGATGTATCGCTCACCAATCATCATCCATGCCCTTGCTCCATGAACTGATAGCTTTTGGTATATATATATATATATATTGTATAGTCAGCATGAAGTCTTGTGTGCTATTATTTGTGTGTGTAGATCTCACGCGTCAGATGACATATATATACTCTTCGTACACAATAATTACGATCAGCAAGAACCCTCCCCTTCCTCTCGAGACTTTTTTCAATCATAAATAATTAGCCTAGGAGGATAGAATATAAAGACAAATGCACATTGGGTGTTTTGTGAAAAAGTCTCACTCACCGATGACCATAGTTGCTTAGGTAGCCGTTGGGTGTTATTAAGGCACCTCGAACTACCACAACAGCACAATGCAGAGCCTTCGTCACGCACACTCCCACTAAGCGAAATAAGAAGAATAATCCAGAATACTCTAGCGATTCTCCGGAGCATAGGCCATGACATAATTGTACTATATAGGAGGACAGTTGTCATCATTGAGTGGAGTGAAAATTGTATAAAGGGAGTGCTGTAAAAATCGCTGCTACCCGTGTAGCGGGGCGGATTGCACTGCCCGGCAACACGGGACGGGATTTACCCTGCCAGTATATAGGGCCCTGGGCGGGACTGGGGGCAGGATGGGGTAGACTCCCGCCCCGCCCCGCAAATATATATATATATATAATTATATATATTATATATAAAAAACACCCCTCAGGTGTCCAAAACGGTGTCGTTTTGGCACCTAAAGTTTTTTTTCTGTTTAAACCTGCAAATCCAAAACAACGCTGTTTTGGGTGCCTTTGCCCTAAACTAAACCAAACCCCCCCCCCCCCGTCGCCGCACCCCCCCTCCCTCCCATTGTCGCCGCACTCCCCGTCACCACCGGCCCACCGCAGGTCCGCATCTACCTCGCCGGCCGGTACATCTCTCTATTTTTTTTTTTTTTTTTTACATTTAAATTTTTTGTTTATTTAGTGGAGGATGGGATTAATAGATATGGAGGATGGGATTAATAGATATGGAGGATGAGATTTGGAATTGTGTGCTGTGGAGGATTGAATGTGCATGTGTGTAAATCTGTGATGATTGTTCGTGTGTTTTGATTTTGTGCTGTGGAGGATCCGATTGTTGATTTTGATTTTGTTTTGAGTTTGATTTTGATTTTGTTCATGTGGTTGATTTTGATTTAAGTGGAAGAATCCATAATCAGCAAACTTGTCTCTGCCTCCATTGTTTTTTTTTTTTAACGTCTTTTTTTTCAGTTGTTTTTTGAACCCGTAACACCGTCACCATATATAAAAATACACTAACGTCTTTTTGTAATGTCTTTTTTTTTTCAGTTGTTTTTTAGTCTTTTTACATTTGTGTTCACACCACCAGTGTGCTTTTTTATAAAAATATTTTTAATTGAACTATGCATGTTTAAATTTCATTGAAAACCAACAAGCGTCATCAACCCAACTGCAGTTTGCATGAGCCATTCCAAAGTAGAATAATTTCGAACAAATTGCTCATCCTGATCAACTAATCCGCTAGCTCCATCGTCCCTAAGTCAACTATATATATATATATATATAACTACCTTAGCTAATACCTAACCAAATAAAAAAGCTTCAATTACCAGATACAGCCTGTAATTAACTCTCTTTGATCCATGGAAATTTATAGCAACTAATTCAATTTATTCAACACAAGTAATTTACAGCGTTCATGTTGTCCTTGTAGAATTTTCAAATGATGTAATTCTCATAAAGAAAATTTTAATTGAAATTTATTGCATATTAAATGTACGTATCGTTCAATCTTCATGCATTTTTCTTACCGTTTATATTTTTTTAAATAAAAATTTTTATAAATTATTAGACTATACTTTTTTTAATATAGTTTTTTTTTTAAACAACCGTTGGAAAATGAAGTACCATAAACTATGGCCATGAAAGACTATTTTGAAATCGTTCAATTGTATGTGACCTATGAAAATGACATTTTATTTACACGTCATGCACTTCAATTTAAAGATTGGATTAAATTAAACAAAACAAAATATTTACACTAACATGTTTATTTGGTTGGAATCGTTGGATGTTAATACTTTTCATGTTTGCTATAATTTCAGATCTATTGTTTGCTTGAGTTCATGGAATTGCCGACAGATTCTAGTGCGAGCTCCCCTATTGAGGGTACCAATGCCTCTACCCCTACCCCAATTGAGGGTAGCTTTGCCTCTACCCCTACCCCTACCCCTTGCCCCGCCCCTAAGCCTAACAAAAAACCTGCTTCCATAGTTTGGTCTCACTTCACCAAACTAGAGGGTGGTAATCCTAATAACCTTCAAGCCAAATGTAACCATTGTAGGAAAATTTATGGATGCCACTATAGGAAACATGGCACCTCGCAATTAAAGGTGCACTTAGAAGAGCAATGTAAAAAAAGTCCAATTCTAAAATCTTTGTTAGAGAAGAGTCAATCTAGACTAGAAATTGGACTTAAAAAAATGGAGAATGGGAGTAGAGGGGGTATTGAGTTAAAGGGGTACACGAAGTATGATCCTAAGGAGTGTAGGTTACACTTAGCCCGTATGATAATTATGGATGAGTTACCTTTTCAGGTGGTGGATGGGAAAGGGTTCCAAGCGCTTTGTCACTACATGGAACCAAGGTTTTAACTTCCTTCTCGTTACACGGGGGCAAGGGATGTAAAAAAACATTATCGATCTGAAAAAGAGAGGTTGAGGGGTTTTTTGGTGGGTCAGTTTGTTTGCCTGACCACTGATTGTTGGACATCGGTTCAAAATGTTAATTATATGTCTATGACTTGTCATTTTGTTGATGACAATTGGATATTGCATAAGAAAATTCTCAAATTTTGTCAAATCATCGATCATAAGGGTGAGACCATTGGGAGGGCCTTGGAGGCCGCTATAAAGGAGTGGGGGTTGACACGCGTTGTGACATGCACAGTTGATAATGCATCATCCAACGATACCGCATTGGAATATCTTAAGACCTTTCTTAGAGAGGCAAATAAGACAATCTTGGGTGGTCAGTATTTGCATGTGAGGTGTGCGGCACATATTCTTAATCTTATTGTCGGTGACAGTATGAAAAATCTTGATGACTCTATTGCTCGGGTTAGGACTGTTGTGAGATAGGTGAGATCTTCTCCTGCTAGATTGGAGAAATTCAAGGTTATTGCGCGGTCTGCGGGAATAACATCAAAGAAGGGGCTTTGTACTGATTTGACTACGCGATGGAACTCAACATTTTTGATGTTGGAGGTAGCCTAGGAGTATAAGTTGGCATTTGCCTTATTGGGTGAGGAAGACATCCAATATGTAAAATATTTTGAAGATCAACCAGGATTGGGGAAGCCGATGACTGAGGACTGGGATGTTGTATCTACTTTCGTAGATTTTTTAAGGCTTTTCTACGAGGTTATGACGATTTTATCTGGTTTTTTGTATCCTACATCCCATCATTTCTGTTAACAAATATGTAAGGTAAAAGAAGAATTAGATGAGATTATTGCAAGCGGTCACACTAGGTTGTGGAAGATGGCATTATTGATGAGGGCGAAGTACGACAAATATTAGGGGGGAAATTTCGATAGGGCTAATATGTTGTTATATGTAGCTGTTGCCATTGACCCCCCGTTTAAGATGGATGGCATGGTATATGGATTGGGTATTGCCTATGGGCAAGTATGGGCGGAGCATATTGCATCAAGAGTTAGGGAAACCCTTGATAGATTATTTGATGAGTTTACCATCTTGCGGGGTGGTAATATTATGGCACCTACTACTATCCCCCCACCAGTTCCAAATGCCAAGGGTGAGAAAAAATGTAGAATGGACTGGGTGATAGGATGGAAGGGAACCCATTCACGAGGAGTACTAAAGAGGCTAAGTCAGAAATAGACAGATATTTTGGTCTAGATCTTGAACCATATGTACGAGACTTTGATATCCTGACTTGGTGGAAGATACATGCCCCCAAGTATCCCGTCCTTGCACAAATAGCCCGCAGTATTTTGGACATCCCTATTAGTACCGTAGCATCGGAGTCGGCCTTTAGCACTGGAGGGCGCGTATTGGATCCATTCCGGAGCTCATTAGATCCTGACACTGTTGAGTCTTTGATTTGCACCTCAAATTGGATCACAGGGAGTTCAATTCATGTTCCGGATGTTATTGATTATGATCATGTCAACGCCGACGATGAGGGTGATGATGCACTTGGATCTGGTAATTGCCTATGAATTCAATTATATTATTTTTATTTATTTATTTAAAATTAATTTATGTTAATTTCTGCTTTTAATTGCTGTAGTGATGCCTGCATTACCTGGAGCTGGGACGACATCTACAGCTACATCCTCCACTGCAGTATGAATTCTTTTATATTAGACTCTAGACCCACCATTGCTCAGGGTATGCATAATTGATCCCTTAATTTATAAGTTAAAACTTTATATTGATAATTTTAATTCGTTTTATTTTTAACTTATTATTATTGCAGGATTTATGATCTTCAATTTGTTTGCCCATATCTCAATACAATGAAATGTCTCAGTAAACTCACCGCCACCAAAAATTGATCAAATTTTCGAATGTTATGATTATGTTAATTTATAATTAGTTGTAATGTTAATTATTAATGGTACAATTTGTAGTATTTATTATTTTTATATCTTTGTAATTTTGTAATTGTTTATTAGTTGACACGATTATGTAATTTCTATCATTGTAATTTTGTAATAGCTTAGTGCATGCCTTAGTTACTTAATAATTAATAGCTAATAGTATAAGACTATAAGGTTGACCGTTGAAGTTTTTGAACTTGAAATTTAGTAATTAATATTTGTATTTGTATTCTTATTTTTTTAAAAAGTTTTTTTTAATACATAAATATAGTTGTAGTTAAATTTTTCGTCTACAAACAAACTTGGATTGTGTTTTCGGGTTATTTTGAGCCCAAAAAACTTATTTGGGCTCAAAATGGCCCAAAATATTTCAATGGGCCAAGGGCCCAAAACCAAAGCCGGGGGGCCGGACGGGAGGAGGTCCTCCCCTGCACCCCCGTTACCGGACGGGGTACCCCGCCCCGTCCATGCGGGGGTTGGGGGTAAAAAAAAGCCCCCCGCATGGGCAGGGGCAGGGGGCAGGGTGGGGGTGGCCCCGCCCCGGGGGGGCGGGTAGCACCCCTAGTATAAAGCATGTAAAAAAAGGATGAAATGAAATAAATTGTGATTCTGTGTTGAGCAAAATATTCCTTAGAACTTTTCTCAGACACCTTATCTACCTCTTCTTCAATAGGTATGATACGGTAGCCTTATGTGCAACAGAGGTGTCGTCAATAGAATATCCAATCATACTAAGATAATTATGCATGAGGAATAAGATGCGTATTTAACCGAAGACAAGCACGTTTGAAAGCACGCATGCATGTTGTTTGAATTTGCGGTGGCTTTTCATTATGTTTTAGCCTCATCTGGAATTGTACCGAAATCAAGCTCGCCTTTGAGCCAAGCGGTCGGCCATGTGCCAGAACAGAGGTCGACACTTACGTGAATAAGTGAGCTTGTCAAAAAGACTTTATTGATAAAGCCCATAATTACTTCCGAGTTCTACGGGGAAAACCAGTTCCACCATCTGTACCGGGAGAAGGGAAAGGGGCTTTAGAAATATAGTTATTCTTATCATTTAAATAATAAAATTTAATTTATAAAATTCAAATTTTTAATTTTTTCTTTTCTAGATCAAATTATATTCTATAAACATTTTGTTAAATGTCATCCACAAGTGCATATATAAAATTTTTGTTAGAGATAAAAGGAAATTTTGGGGAGTCACCCTTGTGATGTAGTCTATTTTGATTTTGCATTTTACGCATTTAATAGAAATAAGATCATCTGTCCATTTTGTGTCATCACAGTTAACAGAAACTGAGTAGACCAATCATTAAATGCCACATTATTAATACCTTCAAACCATCTCTAGTTTTTCACTTTGTACTCTTCATATAGATTGGCCTTTGAAGTCATCCATATCTAGATTGGCCAACTCTTCATATCTAGTTTTTCTTTTCAAGTCATCCATTTTTGTATTCATATTATGTGTGGATCCAGAAATGGTCGGACATGCATTGTTTGACCTTTGAAGCTTGAAGGAACCTTTGAGTAATCGATGAGGAGTTATCAATATTGTATATAACAGTTCCCATTCGATAAAAGCTTATAAACAATGAAACATGTCACATTTTTCAAATCAAATCAAGATTGTCACGACTGCTAGCAGAGACATAGGAACTCTTGAGTTGACCAAGTCCAATGCGTGAACGGCGACGGCCAATGACAAATGGTGAAATGCCGAAATCATGTTAAAAGGATGTTTATTTATAGAAACATCACTGGCCCATCCTTCTTAATTAATATAGAAGAAGAGTTACAGACTATCAGGTTTATTCCCTTTTGCTTTCCAAATTACGCAGATGTACATATATCACTTCTCATACACGTGAAAAGGAACCAAATTTCATTGTCTTGACTGTCAAAGCTAAGTATGTATGTGTGTGTGTATATATATATATATATTGTTCTGTTCAAGTACTTTAATTCTCTTCCAATTTCATTGTCTTCCAATTCTCTAAAGTACTTTAATTTGTAGCTATTGATTAATCACTATTACTAATATAAAACCCATTTAGATTATGAGTAGTAATTCGTGCACAAATCAAATTAATCTGTTCTATTTCATTCAAGAATGGCTGCTCTGTAATCATATTAGAAGAAAAAAATTAAATCGAATATAAATGAAATGACTACTTACATAGTTCACAAGATCATTATCCCCAGAACAGGATCCAGATCAAGCTCAAAAAAACAAGTTTGCTGCAGAAATCTCAGCTCCAATTGGAAAGGCCTCTTTAAACACAGCCACTGTTGGTCTTATCTGAACAAAACAACACACGAAAACTGCTTTTGGGACAAGTAGTCAAGTGCTTGCCGTGGCTAATATCACAGTGGAAAGTGTAATCTCTGATTGGCGTTTGAACAATTAAGCTTCTAGCGCAGAAAGACACATTCCCATTTTCTTGTTCCTCATTAAATGCTCCAATTTGCAAGGATTTGCTGCTTCATCGGCCAAGATTGGCTGAAGTCCCCATGGTTGTCCCAAAAGAGGAACCTGAGCCCTCAGATAAAGGGGCCTGGCGCATTCTGATATTCATGAAATCAGCAATAAGTCCAGGTTGTGAAATCTTGACATTTTTCATGTCCATTTCATTGTTCAACATCTTAACGACCATTGACATTCGTGGCCGGTGCTTTACGGTTTCCTGAGCACAAAGTAGGCCAACCTTAAAGAATCGGACAGCTTCTTCCTCCGGGAAATTCATCTTAAGGGTCGGATCCACCAAGTTTACAAGCTCTTTAGCCTTGTAGGATTCCCATGCCTGCAAATTGTCACACAGAAAATAGCTTCATGTGAACCGTATGACAGCAGCCGTTTGAAAAAGGATTCTCTTGAAGATAAATATGCAGTTTGACAATGATGTATCAACAACTCTGATTTGATTTGTTACCTTCTGAACTAGGAACTGGTCCCTATAGTCCAGGCCAAAATCCACGACTGGCCGGCCGCTGACAATTTCCAAGAGCAGCACCCCGAAGCTGTAGACATCTGATTTTCGAGTCAAATGTCCGCTGATGGCATATTCTGGAGCAAGATAGCCTCTTTTGTATTTGTGAATGCAAGAAAACCCCGCATTAGTTTTCCCATTCCAACAAAGATAAATCCAAAGAGATTACACACATGGGTTTGTACTGCTGTGTAGAATTAGATGATCAGATTCCACTTACAATGTTCCGGCAACACGAGTACTAACATGGGTATTGGTGTCGGAAAGCAGCTTTGCCAGCCCGAAATCTGAAACTTTTGGGGTAAAATTTCTGTCAAGAAGTATGTTGCTGGCCTTGATATCTCTATGGATAATGTGGGGCTGAACTTCCTCGAGGAGATAGGCAAGTGCACGAGCCACTCCTAACGCAACATCCCGCCTTGATTTCCAAGTAAATCTCATCCTGTTCTGCTCTCCGCCTATCAATCAAGAACACGAAACAATAACATATAAAGTTTGTGTACAAGGAATTTCTGATAACACCCAAAATAATTCCGTCCATGATAGAGCTGTATCAATGGCGGATTAAAGAACAACAAAGATGTGCTCTCACCAAGTAAGGTGTGGGCAAGGCTGTTGTTTTCCATGTAATCGTAGACTACGTATCTATTAGCTCCATCAACACAACAGCCTCGAAGGGTAACGAGATTCTCGTGTCTGATGTCGGAAAGTGACGCTATTTCAGCTATAAACTCTCTTTCGCCTCGCATCGAGTCGAGTTCGATGGACAGAACTTTTACAGCCACAAGGGAGCCATCTCGCAGCCGGCCCTTCAAAGTCAAACCAAACAGCCTTAGGTTCTGTACTAAAGTTTCATGCCCATTTCTTCGGTAATTTTGAGAAGAAAAGGATACTAACCTTGTAGACAGATCCAAAGCCGCCTTCTCCAATCTTGTTCGAGGGATGGAAGCCATCGGTGGCAGATTTAAGTTCGTTGCAAGCGAACACGCGGAAATTCTCCAGACTTTGTTCATCTAGATTTGTTGGGTATGAGCAGAAAGCAATTTAGAACTCAATCAAAGTGAAAAACATATGGATAAAAGAACGGCAATCAAAAAACATGCTTGGTTGTTATCAAAGGAAAATAAAACATGTCCGATTGTTTATACCGTGTCTGCCTTCGTCCGTTGCTGATACTGAAGAGAAGCAATTGATGCAAGGGATCTTCATGCTGTAATTCAACAAAAAATCTTCTTTTTTTAAGTCCTGAAAGATGGTCTAATCTGCAAGCATTCGGAGCGCTCATAAAAAATAAGAAAATTGAAGGAATGTGAAACCCAGATTGTAGACGCCAGAACAGTCCAGGCTGTATATTTTAAGATCCGGATATGACCTCTCCGTCTCCCTTTCTGTCTGGATGACTTTGGACTTTGAAACTTTCTATTTTTTTTTTTCCTTTCCGAGTTTTTAATTAGCCAACTTGACTAAAAATCTGATCCCTTTGTTATTATTTAATGGCACCTAAAAAAGTTTAACATTATTACAAACGTGACAAGTCACAATATGGACTATGGATAACATAAAAGAATAAAGATGAGTTGCCATTCTCTTACCGTCTTTTTATTATATTTTTATATTTTTAATTTTTTTATTTATTTAATAATTAAGAAAATGATTATTAATAAAATTATATATTTTTTAAAATTTTTTCTTAATGATTAAAAATGTTAAAAAAATACTTAAAAAATTAAAAATTTTAAATACACTAAAATAATAAATGAGTGATAAGAAGATAATAACCATATCATCATCTTAACTTAAATCTACATGGAAATAATATTCTCTTCTTTCTCTTATCTAGATATCTTTTTTAATAAAATAAAATAAATAATTTAATTTTTTAAAATTTTAAAATAAAAAATAAAATAATATATAATTATAGAATATATAAATATCATGCGATCATTTTTTTAGTAAATCATAGGCCGCAAGTTGAATTGGCCAAAGATTGTTTCGGATCATTGCCATGTTGTTCCCGCGTGAGTTTACCAAAGAGGAAAACCACGTCAAATTGTTTGATAAAATAAAATAAATACTATTTGCCGATGATCAAGTCAATGTTTCAGTCTTTCGACTCAGGTATCATGATAGAATTCTAGAAGTTGTTGGGAATTTCATTTGATTGTGAGAGACGGTACAAGGACAAGGGCTACAACAAAACAAGTAGTATGTTGTCTACGAATATTTGCACCACATCCACTAGAGTAAAATGCTATTATTCTTCGAAATTTGTATAATTCATTTTGTTTGTTGATGTCGTGTTTTGCAGCTTGGACAGTTTCACAAGGCCCACGCTGCAAAACCTGCAATATGAACGAAGAGTGGACTCGGGTTGAGCCCGTGAGTTCTTCGATGTCAAAGTTAGTTGAAAATTCTAAATATGAGAATAATGAGAAAGTATCCAATCATTTCCCATAGAATGGGTCAAGGCATTTATACTTGGCTTGAACTCTGGCACTGAGAGGGATCGTCGGATGCCAAGTCGTGTCTGAGTTAGACCTGTCACATCCCTGATCCAGCAGTGTAGTACTATACTGTGGTCGTGTGGTCTCAGAGGTGCGCCATTGCGTGCTGGTATATTCTGTCATGCTTTAAGTGCAATGTGTCCCTAGCTGGGATGCCCATGATTGGGTAGGTCTGACTTCTGGCGCACCACAAGGTTTCCTGCTCGATGTGATCCTGTCAGGTTCCAACCCTCGGTCACAGAACATGTCGTGTCCTCAATCGGGGCTAGCATCTCGGGTGGCTACCCTGGGATGTTCACCAGTGGGGTTCGCCTCCCGTTCTGTCGGCCCTCTCAGGAGGTCCTCCACTATCTGTGGTTGGCTCCCGCCCAGTTGATTCCCAACGGTTGAAAGTTGCTAATGTCCAGCTCTATCATCACTAGGAAGGCCCTCTCTGCTACGGGCGAGGTGTATCCTGATATGATAGCTCGAGAGTTCTTGTCAATGTAATGTATCAATCGTCGCTCGGGAAACCTATGCGGGTTTCAAGTCAGGGTCCCTGGGCCAGAGGATCACTATGTTGGAGTCTCGTCATTCGAGTGTCAAGAACCACACGAAGAGGTTCTTCTTCGTTTTGGGTTCAGGCTGGGAGTTCCTCAAGGGAGAACAAGCTTAGGGAATGTTTCCCATCAAGGTCAACTGGGCGCTCCTCCCTTCCATGCAAAATTTGGAGATCTGGCTTACTCCCGAGGAAGAAGCCTATGTCATCAAGGTCATTAAATGGGCTCGGGCCTATGAGTATGAATCGAATACCGATGTGGCCCTCTCTGACAGCAGTATTTTGGAGTTTTACCGATTGCTCAGTTGTTCCCCCTGAACCGATTGGGGATCTTCCCCTAGGGGGTCAAAGGCACACCACGACTCTCTTCACAGGCCTTCGAGTGGGGCCGATTCCTGGGAACATTATCCCAGTGGGGGAGAACAGGCTGAGCCCTCTCATGTTCGGGCCCCTCATCCCTCCACATGGTGGAGGGCGACGTCTTTCCTTGGCGGGTCGAGTGCTACTGCCAGCGCTTCTTCCTCGACATCCCTTGTCCAACTGCCGACCTCTCCTCTTCCGTGGGCCCTTGCTCTACCCCTATCGAGATGCCACTTCTCATCCTCGAAGAAGAGGATGATTCAATCTTTAAGGTTGCATTCCTCGAGTCTTTTGTATACTTCCCTTGGCACGACCTGAGCGAGATGGAGGAGTTCGAGTTTTTTAAGGACACCCTTAGGGAGGAACTTGCTCTTGGAGGAGCAGAGGCGGCACGGGGGTCGCATGCCTTTCCTAGTGATCCTTTTGCTTCTAGTAGGAGGTCGACCAAAGTAATGGAAGAGGAAGAGGAGGAAGAATAAAAAGAAGAAGCAGAAATGGACGAACGTGAAGAGGAGGACAAAGAAAGAGAATGGACTCCCGAGGGAAGCGAGGAGGATGCTTCAAGAAGCCCCCCTCGCCCCTCTTCTTCGTTTGAATCCCGTCGAGATGAAAAGGTTCCCCACTCCTCTGCTCACATCATCGTGTTGAGTGACGGTGACAAACTTGAGGAGCCAGAGCTAGATGTCTGTCGTGATTCCCCTAGGGAGACAGCTTCTCGAGCTCCGTCACTGAGCCTCTTAGGTAGTTCTGGAAGGGTTACCAGAGATGGGGAGACAAGGGCATCAGGGTTGGGCCACTCCATACCCTTGGGCCCTACTAGCCCTTCCCACACAATTGAAACTAGGGCGGGCTAGAGTCCAGAGTTTGAGCTCAAGAAGGCCCGTGATACCGCCATCGAACGGACAACTCGGAAGCTGCTGACTACCTTTGTTCAGGTATAGTCCTGTGCACTCCTACTTTATCGTGCATCTGAATCCTGAATGCTTCTCTTTTTACTTACATGTATTTGTCATTGTTTTGCAGGCCACTAACCAGATAGCAGCTATGGTTGGCAAAAAGTTCAGGGAGCTGTCCGAGGCCAACCGTTAACTGGCCTCCCAGGTCCATCTTGAGCACTAGATGACTTAGGGAAATGATGAGTTCGAGTCCAATTGCCGGGGGTGGCTCTGAGAGATCGAGGAGATGCGGCAATGCATCAAAGAATTGGAGAGGGAGGCCGCCAAGAGCAATCGTCAAAAGGAAGACTTGAGGAAGGAACTCACGAGCACTAAGGACGACTTGTCTAAGCTGGCCAACTACAACAAATAGTTGATAGAAGAGAGTGACACGGCTATGTGGAACTTGGCTGCTCAAGAGATTGCGTTAGTCTGGGACTAGGCGACGCTGAGGCAGCTCCACCAAGTCCACGCCAAGGCTTGTAGACAGCGTTTGCAGCTACTGTCCTTGGGTTTTAGAAACTTAGGCGAGGTGTAGGTCTTGAGGGGGAAGCTCAGCCAAGTTGAGGAAGAGGCCCAGAAGCTGAAACAAGAGGTGTCTGAAAAGAATGTGAACCTTCTGGCATAGGACCTCTCCATCACGGGGTTGAAATGAACCTGTAGAGCATGGGCCGGAATGCTGCAGAAATTAGGGCTCGTATAAAAAACGCCAATGCTATCTGGGACACGGCCTGGTCGAACAGCTATCGGGAGGCCCTCGAGCTACTAAGAAAGCATCTGCTGGCGCACCCTGAGCAGGACATACGCAAGCTAAACTTGTAGTCACTTTTGCCAAATCCCAAGGCTTGGGCTTATTACAAGAAGCTTGGAAGACTGGGGTATCCTCTTCATCCCTCCGGTATTTCTACCCCACCTCCTCCTTGACAGGCTCAAGCCCTCTTATCTCTTCCCTGGGCGGTTTCTATTGTTTCCCTTTCTTCCTTTATGTAAATGGTGCATTGTGCGCTCTATTAATGAAAGCATTTACCTTTACAGCTGCATTTCATTTATTTTACTTTTCATGCTTCGGGAGTAAGAGGTAGGTTCACGTACGTCTTTTTGATAGGCTCAACCTGGGGTCTTTGTTTGACAGGGGTCGGCTAGTCTCAGAGACTTGGCCTTACCCAGTTGCGATTCTTGAGACTCAATATCGTTGAGAATCTAGAGACTCGGCGAGTCTAAGGACTCGACTTTGTTGGATGGGGGTTGGCTAGTCTCAGAGATTTGGCCTTAGCTCGTTGAGTCTTCCGACTCGGCGAGTCTAGGGACTCGACTTTGTTGGACGGAGGTCGACTAGTTTCAGAGACTTGGCCTTCGCCTATTGAGTCTTGAGACTCGATTATCGTTGCGAGTCTAGAGACTCGACTTTGTTGGATGTGGGTTGGCTAGTTTTGGAGACTTGGCCTTAGCCTATTGAGTCTTGGGACTCGATTATCATTGCGAATCTAGGGACTTGATTTTGTTGCACGGGGGTCGCCTAGTCTCGGAGACTAAGACTTACCTCGCTAGTTTCGAGTCTAGGGCCTCGACTTTGTTGGATGGGAGTCGGCTTGTCTCGGAGACTTGGCCTTACCCCACAACTCTTTACGAGTCTAGGGACTCGGCGAGTCTAAGGTCTTGACTTTGTTGGACAGGAGTTGGCTAGTCTCGAAGACTTGGCCTTAGCCTGTTGAGTCTTGGGACTTGATTATCGTTGTGAGCTTAGGGACTTGACTTTGTTGGATGGGGGTCGGCTAGTCTCGGAGCTTTGGTCTTACCTCGTAACTTGTTGCGAGTCTAGGGACTCGATTTTGTTGGATGGGAGTCGACTTGTCTCGAAGACTTGACCTTACCCTGCAGCTCGTTCCAAGTCTAAGAACTCGACAAGTCTAGGGATTCAACTTTGTTGGACGGGGGTCGGCTAGTCTCGGAGACTTGGCCTTAGCCTGTTGCTTGTTTCAAGTCTAGGGACTTTACTTTGTTGGACGGGGGTTGACTAGTTTCATAGACTTGGTCTTAGTCTGTTGAGTCTTAGAACTCGACTTTGTTAGACGGGGGGTCAGCTGGTCTCGGAGACTTGGCCTTACTTGCAACTCGTTGTGAGTTTAGGGGTTTGACTTTATTGGACGGGGGTTGGGTAGTCTTAGAGACATGGCCTTAGCCCGTTGAGTCTTGGGACTCGATTATCATTGCGAGTTTAGGTACTCGAATTTGTTGGACGAGGGTCAACTAATCTCAAAGAATTGGCCTTACCTTACGGCTTGTTGCGAGTCTAGGGACTCGACTTTGTTGGACTGGAGTTGTCTAGTCTCAAAGACTTGGCCTTAGCCCGTCGAGTCTTGGGACTCAATATTGTTGCGAGTCTAGGAATTCGACTTTGTTGGATAGAGGTCAGCTAGTCTCAGAGACTTGGCCTTATCCTGTTGAGTCTTGTTACTCAATTATTGTTGCAAGTCTAAGGACTTGGCGAGTCAGGATCTAACTTTTCTCTCTTTGTATTCTAGCAGCTTAAAAGTATGATACAATAAAGAATAACATATATTTATGTTGTACAGTGCGAGAAGCCCTAATTTTGAAGGTTCTTTCAAGCGGTGTGTCAAGCGAGACTCAAGCGAACACTAGGGCTAGCGCTCATTCGAGCTAAGTATCGAGCAACTGTCAATCCAATAATCTATCTGAAGGTTCGCTCAAGCGAACTATCTGTAAAGGTGCTTTTTCAATAGAAATAAAGCCACCTCCCAATATTTCGTGATGCTAATAATGCTTAAAAAAATACAAGCATACACAATACACAGTACTCTATGTCCAGACAAATCGTCTTCAAGCATACACAATATAATTTCCTCCTATATTCAATGGTTTCTAATAAACCAAACAGAGTGTAAGGATTTATAGCATAAAATCAAATACAAGCCTCTCAAACAAGAAACAAA
The DNA here is from genome assembly GCA_011037825.1 of Carya cathayensis. NCBI lineage: Eukaryota > Viridiplantae > Streptophyta > Magnoliopsida > Fagales > Juglandaceae > Carya > Carya cathayensis. The sequence goes on along the minus strand of QGSO01000506.1, from coordinate 465,670 downwards.
AATATATAATGAGATGTATATTAAATTAAATAACTCATACTTGTCACATGAAAATCATGTAAGCTACAATATCAAGAAGATAACCATGAAAAGTATGAAAAACAAAAACAATTTGCATCGTTTACAATATAAAACCCTGATCTCAACAATTGGAAGCTGAAAATATTACCAGAATGAACAAAAACTAGATCAATTGGGAGCTTACAGAGAGCGGAATCCTGACTTGTTAAATTCGAGTCGAGAAAAACTAAGGGCGTTGAATGAGATCAAAGAACCCAAATTTGCATGAAGAGAGGGGGGAAGACAGAGAAACATATATATATATATATAGAGAGAGAGAGAGAGAGCAGTTATATTTTGATCTCAATAAAAGGAGATAGAAAGAGTAGAAAGCTTCAGAAAGGGGTCCATGGTTGGTATTTTTTCTCAATAAAATGTCTTTGATTAGTAAACAGTAACTCGCCAACTATGACTTCACCTTTTGATTTGTTGTAGCTCATAGTCTCACATGAAGGGCTTTAGCTATAGAGTCCAATGCAGCTGACTTAACAAAAAATTAGTCATATTTTTGGCTTTTGCATTTGGCTAAGCCAATGCGAGGGCTTTAATGCAGACCGACAAGATATCTACCACGAGGTGACTGAGGGGACATATTGGGAGATAGTAGGGCTTCATTTAGATGTTAAAAGTATCTTAGATAATTTATAAATAATAATAAAATAGTTTGTGAATAGTAATGAAATAGTTTATGAATAATATTGAACTATTTGTAAATAGAAGTGAACTATTTGTAAATAATAGTAAAGTGGTCTGAGAATAATTTAGTTGTCAAACATATATGCATTGCCACTTCTATTCTACTGGCATTAGGCACAGAGTATTACAAGCACGGACAATGGGTCTCATATTAATGATATACTTGATATCAAAAACTCCATATGTGGTGAAAGTCACTATTTGGCATTTGATTTGTTGAATAGCCCCTATTTTATTTTCGATATTCGATAGACTTTTTGCTTACATGTTGTAACAAATGAATGACCAACATCAAATTAGTGGAAGTTTCTACAAACTTAGTATTCCCTTTTCTTTTCTTTTTTGTTTTTTAAATTTTTTATTTCTTTTAATTTTTTTAAGTTTTCGTTTGAGGTTTGTTTATGTCCATAATAACCTAGTTATATATATATATATACACGCGCGAGCGCGCCCGCACACACACACACACACATATATATATATATATAATACATATTTTATTTTAATTTAAGTTGTCTGCTTGAAGGTTAAATATTGCAATTACAAGAAATTATACATAGAAATTTCAAACCACACACATTCATCTAATCAATATATAATTTGTTATTTTTATCTTTCAATCTTAAATATGTGTATTTTAATAGAAGAACAAAAATGACAAATCACGTATTTGTTAAGTGAAGGCGTGTGGTGTAAGACTTCTTTATAGCAATTTCTATGCAATTATAATGGCTTATTATACTATACTATGGTAGAGCACATGGATTTCTACAACCAATCCATGCATCTTCTTTCTCATTACCATAATCAATTGTTCTTGTTTATATTGGATAAAATAATATAGTAAGATGACTTATTTATTAATAATATAATTTTTTTAACAATATTTAAGTATTTACTAATAATAAATAACTACAACTTATGATTTATTTTATTATTCATATACTTATTTCTATTCTATAAATTACAATTAGGACTGTTCATCTGTGTTCCGACTAGGGAATCTAGATATACCCGGACTGGAATCCGGGTGTCAAAATCCGGGCCGGAATCCGAACCGGCTTAACCCGGGTCAGGCCTGGTCTGGAACTCGGATGGATCCAGGTTTTTCAAAACCCGTATTCCGGGTTCCGGTTTGAACCGGGTTTTTTTTTTAAATATATATATATATATATATAACCTAAAAGTCTATATTTCAAGAAATTATGTTGAAAACCATAATAGCATTGAACATTGTTCAATTTTTACCAAAAAAGAGACTTTTTTTTTGTTTAAAAGCATATATTTCAGAAAATCATGTAAAAGAAACTAAAGTTAGAAACTAATTACCTTTCTAACTAAATGTATGTAAAAGAAAGTATATCCATTTTACATGCAACATACAATGCAAACTACATATTATATTATTTAGTATTTATACATTACATTACATTAACAAACACAAAATTACAATATATGAATTACAAAACACAACTTTAAAAAATCTTCTAGACCTCCTTCCTCTGAACCTCCTTCCTCTTTGATGATGCTGAAAATCTTCTGGAATGCACCTTCAAAGACCACAATTTTTTTAATGTCCTAAAATCACAAAACCATATTACTTAGCAAGGAAAATAATATAATATTTTTTGGAAGTGCAAATTTTCTGGCAATGTTTGTTAGCATGCAAATTAAATGAGCACATTAATTTATTTTCTTTTCTATCAAATAAATTGGAAACATATGAACACAAATATACATTCACCCACTGTACACACGGTTTAAGAAAAAACTGAGACCCTTCATCTTTTCTTGCTCAACCACATTAAGGTCAATGTGTGTAGCAGTCCCTGTTTCATGAGATTAGTTGTTTGTGTTTGAATTGAAAGATGAGGGAAAGAGAAATAGGTAAGAAAATTAATGCCCTGACTTTTGGAGGTGGTGCTCAGAATCTCAAAGAAAACCATTACACTTTTTTAAATTTCCTAATGGATATTTCATGCAGCTAACTGAGTTATATGTACAGGTAAATAGGCCTAAAGCCTTAAAACGAACTATGATAAGACTAACTTAAACGCAGATGTTAGAAATACATAACAGAAACTAAACCTGTTTATACAAGAGAGTAATCGGTAATCCCAAGGGTACATTACAGGCAGGTAGATAATACTTAATAGTCATAGCTTCCATGATTTGAGTACCAGTTTAGCCTGGTAGACTCCGTTCACAATGCAAGCCTATTAAGGCATTATACATATAGCCCTAATCAAGATCTTCAAATATTATGCGTTGCGTTAACTACATTTAACTAGCTGCAGCTGGGAGCTGATTTGATGGAGAAAAGCATTCATGAGAGATCAACAAAAAATAACCACATCCATGTAAGTACTGCGTATACAGTTATAAGTTGCAGGTTAATGGGTAGCAAAAATATGAGCACAAAACATACAGAAAAAATCTCAATGTAGGAAGTGTGACAAATTAAGACGATATTAATTGCTTGCTTGCTTCAGAGAAGACGTCTCTGGTCTTGTTAATGGACAAGATTTTGGGACAACATTATTAACTATTCACCTCAAAGATATATATATATATATATATAATATTTGTAAATGTAAATACATACATACCTATGAGCACTATCTAGTTGATCTCTGATAATACAAGTAGTAGTACTAGTACTACAATATACCTGATTCTTATCGATCTTACACCTCAATCTAATCCCCTTTTGAGTTCACGGGTGTGTCCAACTAATAATGTGACTATATGATCATGAACTAATGCATATATATGGATGTATTTAATGAAAGAGACATAGCAAATTAGCTTGCATACACATGCATCGATCCACATGCATACATATATATAGTTTGTCTAAGAAATTAGATCATCAGAAAGTGTCTATATATAGATCAGTATATACCAATTAATATATATTATTTGGCTGCTACTGAAAACATGATGGTTGGAATGTGGAGAAATATATGAGAGCTAGGAACTCAGAATAAATAACAAGTCGCCTCAATTTAGAAATGTTAATAGTGGAAGGAGCTTATCAATTGACGAAATTGGCGTACCTTTGCATGATTTGCTTTCTCCAGGAAACAACACAAACCTATTTAAATACACGCCAACTTCTCTTTGCTCATTCGTCAAATTATATATCAACCTAGCTACGTACTAATCTTGGTCTTTTTAAGTATCCTTTCCTCACTCTCAACACACCACATATTACCATTAGAAAATTAGTGCATGAAAATCTATGGATTCCCATGTTATCTTTGTCATATTCTGGAAAGGTGGAAATCCATGAACACATTATAAGGTATAACACATACAAGCTTTTGTTATGCTTTGTGCTACAAGTTGAAGTGCTTTAAGTAGGTAAAAATCAAACTTTTGCAAAGTAACTTCACCTACTCCACATAATACATATGCTATCTTTGAGCAGGGCAACAGAAATGCAAAAATTTTAAGATGAACTTATATAAACATTAAAAATAAAAATAAAAAAACCTTATTGGATTCGATACCCACGGCTCTAGCATTTTGCAACTAAATAGATCTAAACATGTACATAGCAACAAACCCAATCTTCTAGTGCTTAGAAAAAAGTTTATTTTTCCTTTGTTCAACTAAATAGATCTAACCCATAAAAATAATTCTCAAACATGCAAAAAATTCTAATCAAAACAAACCAAAAATTAACAAAGAGAGAAGAAAGAAAACATACCCAAACGTTCGGCATCGCAAATAGCAGAGAGGGAGATAGAGCAGGTGAGAGACAGATTTCAGTAGGGGCTAGGGCATAGCAGAGCAGAGAGAGAGCAAATGAGAGAAGGTGAACCGGGGGGAAGGAGGTGTAGGGCATCGCCGCATCGCAGACCAAAGAGATAGAGCAGAGCAGAGAGAGGAGATAGCATGAGTCTCATGCGTAACAGAGCATACCAAGAGGTCCAAGACTCTGAGAGTGAACCCCGGGGGTGGGGAGGAGCGGCTAGGGCATCCATCATGCGAACAAACCTTTTGCTTTTATAGTAAACCCGGGTACCGATTTTAAATGCGGTACCTAGATTTTAAAACCACATTCGGGCCGGATAGACCCAGATTTAAAGATGCGGGTACCGGCCTGGATTTATTCCGGTCCAAAACCTATAACCGGAATCCGATTTTTCCAGGTTTCAAATTGGACCAGGTAAAAACCCGATCCAGATGAACAGCCCTAATTACAATGAAAGAGGCTATATCCTAATAGCGGATTTTCTTTGATTTTACATTGAGCAATTGCTATTTTACGGTATTTTGAAAAATTACATTTTCAACCTATTTTCTATGAGTTGACATTGCTCAATTACATTTTTACCCTTGTTTGCAAAATTACATTTTTGTCTTATTTTCTTTGTGTTCACATTGCACAATTACATTTTTGCCCTCATTTTCACAATTACATTTTTGTCCTCTTATTCATCATTAAAATTCAATTAGATCTCCTATTATTCTAATATTAATTCCTCTTGAACAGTGGATTTGGTTTAAGTTCACCATATCCCCATTTTGACAATTACGTTTTTGCCCTCATCTGCACAATTACATTTTTGTACTCTAATTCATCATTAAAAGTTTCTATTATTCTAATATTAATTAGGATATAATAATAATAATAATAATAATAGTAATAATAATAATAATAATAATGATAATGAACTTACAAATAATCTAAATTGAAGATTTTGGTTTATTGAACTTTTGTGGAACAAATTAACAACTTAAGATTTTTTTTATATTTCTTTTTAATTTTAAAAATAATAGTATTCTTTGTATATAATATTATTTGAAAAAATAAAAATTATCTTCATATTCCATTTCATAGTAATTCATAAAAGTAAATCATAGCCATTGGGCTAATAATATTTTTTGTTTTTACCAAATGTAATCATTATTTTTAGATTCCAGTTTATGCATCAATCTATAATTGTTCTTTAATTTATCATATTCACTATTTTATTTTTTTGTGGTTACACATTTCATATTAATCTATTTGTAACGCAATTTTAAATTATTAATAAAAGAATTAATAACACTTTTTATTCTTTAAAAAAATTATTTTGGTAAGAACATACTTTTGCGATTCCAAATTTGACTATGAATAATAGTATTACATTTTAAGTTAAAAATGAAATATTATCTTTAAATTTAAAGGATAATATTTTATTACTATAGGATATGGTTTTAAAAAAATAATCTTTATCTTGATATTATTTCTCATAATAATAAATCATATTGAATTACACTTTTTAAACTAATATTATAATATACTAATTATGCACTATTATCTACTATTATGCATGTCCTATTATTTTAACTAATATTTTTCTCTTATCTAACAATTTAATGCTAAAATTTTTCTAGAAGCCGAATACCTATCTTTCTATAAAATGATTCATAAGAGCATTCGATTCCGATAAATTTTCCAAAACTATAGCTACAAAATATACTTCATAAAATTTTTTCTTAAATTTTATTTTTCTTTCAAAAGCCTCATACATATTATTCTCTATCACTTTCCTATTCCATAAATAATATTTTTCTATTGTTTTTTTACTACTTTGTTCTCTCACTTCCATTTACAAAATAACTACTTACTGTTTTTATATTTTTTCTTACGTTTTAAACAAAAAGTTTAGGGCCATATTTTTTTGTGAGTACGATAATATTTTTATTTTTACATTTTTCTTATCCAACTGCCTTTTTTTTAATCTTCATTACAAATGATTTTTTAATGAACAATTTCATTGCAATTTCCATCTTATTATTTGCAGCAACAAATGCAGTCCTGCAAATGACTTTTTCTTATATTTTCCTAGAAAATCTAGTTGCAATTACCATCCTTTTATTTACAATAACAATTCTCGTTGCAAATAATCATATCTTGTTGAGTGTGAAAATCGTTAAAAATATTAATTATTTACAATGAAATTTGTTGCAAAAATTTTCATAGCAATGAGTTAAAATTGTCATTGTTGTCATAACCAATGTCAATCATACCATTGAATCTTTACATTTTTTTTTTATAAATAATGATTTTTTTTAATTAAGAACGATCAATTAAAAATTTTCTCAAAAGAAAAAGGAAAAAAAAAACCTTTTATCTAATTTTGAGAGATTAAGGACCGTTTACTGATGTCATTTATTTGTTTTGCAGGAGAGGTGCGCCTTCTTCTCTTTAAGGAAGATAGAGCAATTCTCTACATAGAATGTAACGTCCGAAGCCAACATTTAGCAAGGTTGAAGAAAATCAGATTAATGACATAGCTTCCATTTTAATCGGCAGCATATCAAAGTATTTTTTTATGGAAACTTTGCTGGGTTGGCAAGTTGAAGACCTTCTTGACCCTTTGTTTCTTGGCAATGATTTATGTAAGGTTTGCAGTACTCTCTTACATATAAAATGAGAATGTTTCATTATTTTTCGAGTATTTTCTATTTTAGAAAGCATCAAATTTATTTGCTAATATTAGTAGTTGCAAATAATGTACGTAGAACTTTGATCAATCTCTACTGATGGTTCATGAAATATGGTTTCTTTTTCATCTGAATATTTGGCAATCTGGATTTGTTATGAACCCTAGAAAGAATTGGGGAGGAATACAATTGAAGTACACTTCAAAGTTGAAGGAGATAATGAAGTGACTAAGTGGAAGAAAGGGGGAAACTGGGATCAACGTTGTGGGAATAATTCTCGAGCACATCGTTTTGAAGAGTGAAGAAACACTGCATTGGAGAGGATTGAAGTGCTGTCGTTTTAGTGGTGTGATACTCACCTTTTCTCATAGTTGAGTCTTGTATTTCTTTATGTTAATTTGTATTGTATTGTGGTATTATACGCACCGTTTAATGGGTCAAGTTTGTCATTTTACTTACTGTTATCTAGTAGTATCATATGCAGGTGTAAGGAGTGAAGTCCAAAGTTGGTTACTTAGATATGATATATGTAGTAGGAAAGAGAGAGAAGGAATCGTCTAGAATATCTTGCTATTAGTTATTTTCGATAATGGAGGTTGGGTTCCTTGAAGAACTCGTAGTAATGAACCAAGGGATCTTATGAGCTTTTTATCAAACACTTATCATGCAAACTCGTTCATTCTTTCATGCATCATTCATTTACAATATACTACACTCCATAATTGCAACCAATCCACACAAGAGGTAGCTAAAAATTTGTATCACTTGAGCAAACGATTTCTTCATGGCAGAAGCAACACATTCCAATCAATAAATGGATTGGATTAAGAAGCAAATTAATAGGCTGGAAGGTTCGCATAAATAGTTGGAAGGTGGTCTCCAGGAGGTGAAGGGAGATGTCGAGAATGTTCAAAGCAGATTGGATCAGATCATGGACATGATACGTTCCTTGGTAGCTACTCAGAATGTCGAGGGTACTAGGTACCTACAAGTCACAAATGATGTAGATTAGAACCAAAATAGAGAAGGGTTTCAGCGTGGTATACAAATGGATTTTCCTCATTTTGATGGGGAAAACCCATATGGTTGATATTCAAAACTTCTCAATGCTTTGAGTATCACCAAATATCACCAACATAACGTATGATAATCACTTCCCTTTACATGGAGGGGGAAGCTCTCGTTTGGTATCAAGATGCAGTCAATATGGGTCAATGTAATAGTTGGGAGACTTTGATTCGTGCCATGTTAGTGCACTTTGGACCCACAGCATATGATGATTCGATGGAAGCTTTGACTCGACTGAAACAGACCACTACGGTAGCTGCGCTTACAAAGCCCAGTTCGAGGCTCTATCCAACATGTTACGAGGACTCTCCAACCACCACAAACTGAGTTGTTTTATCAGTGACCTGGAGGACGAGATTATATTACCACTTCAAATGTTTGGCCTTGTGAATTTGAGTATTGCCTTTGGCTTAGCCCGTATTCAAGAGGAGTACCTGGCAAGTATTAGAAAGGGTGTCAAGTGGGGTAGTGAGAAGATAATGGTTCTAGTAAGTTTAGGGCCATATTCTAATGTGTCCAATCAGATGGTGGAAAGTAGCTCAAAGAGGTTGAAATTTAGTCCTCTTAAGAAAATACCCTCAATTTCCATAGATGAGAAAATGAGGAATGAGTTCTGTTACCATTACGAAGAAAAATGGAATCCATCCCACATGTGTAAAACCCAAAGGATATATTTGTTACAAGGCTATGAGGAGTTTGAAGCTAAATAGAAGTTAATTCCAGTTGTGGGTAGAGAGGAAGAAATGACAAAACAAATGGTGAATGAGGAGCTCGAAACTTCATTGAATGCAATTATTGGCACTCCTAATGCTACCGCCATGAGATTAGTTGAGAATGAGCAGGTGGTAATTTTGGTTGATTCCAAGAGCATATATAATTTCTTGGATCCCTCCATTTCCAAGAAAACGAAGTTGTTGGTGAACAAATCTCAAATGGGAGCAATCAAGATATCAAATGGCCAGCTTATCAACAGTGAAGGGTACTGCTATTCAGTTGAGACCAACATCCAAGGTAATCAATTCAGCCCTGCTGTTTATATCTTGTCTTTGGGTGAGTTTGATATGGTCTTAGGAGTTAAATGATTGGAGTCCTTGGGACCAGTCATGTGGGATTTTTCACAACTTACTATGAAATTTATGCATGAGGGCAAGGGTGTGGAATTGTTGGGATTGTTTGAAGGGCCTAACTATGGAGGGTAGCCATAAATCCCTCATTAATTCTTTGAGTAGGGGGAAGAGATTGTTTCTGCAATTGATGAGTGGGGAAAACAGTGAGCCAAGCCTTTAAAGGGGGAGGGGGAGATGTGTAGCAAATTATTACTAAGTTTTAAGAGGTTTTTGAGGTTCCAAAGGGGTTATCACCCTCTCAAGAATAGGACTATAAAATCACCTTGAAGGAAGATACTCAGCCAATAACAGTAAGACCCTATAGATACCCACACTATCAAAAAATTGAGATTGAAAAGATTGTAGCTAAGTTGCTAGAAGCAGGGGTAGTAAGACTAAGCACTAGTCCATTCTCTTCACCTGTGTTATTAGTGCGTAAGGCAGATGAGAGTTGGAGGATGTGTATGGATTATAGGGCCCTTAATCAAAAAACTACTAAGAATAAATTTCCTATTCCTACTATTGATGAATTATTAGACAAGTTTTTATGGGTCAGTGGTGTTTTCGAAGCTGGACTTAAGGTCCGGGTACCACCAAATCAAAGTAGTACCAGGAGATGTGGAGAAAATGGCCTTTCGAACTCACGAGGGACACTATGAGTTCCTAGTGATGTCGTTTGGTTTAACTAATGCACCGTCAACCTTCCAAAGGTTGATGAACCATATTTCAAATTTTTGGTGTTTTTCGACGATAGTAAAGTGTGGAGTGAGCATGTAGAGCATTTAGAGAAGGTGTTGAAAGTCTTATGGAAGAATCAGTTGTGCATGAAGTTATCCAAATGCAAGTTTGGAGTGGCAGAGATTAATTATTTGGAGCACATGATTAATGAAAAAATGGTGGTAGCAATGTTAGATTGGCCTACGCCAATAAGTGCGAAGTCCTTAAGGGATTTTTGGGTCTAACGGGATATTACCGTAAATTTATTATGAATTACGGCATTGTGGCAACCCCTTTAATAGATTTATTAAGGAAAAATTCATTTATGTGGAATGAAGATGCAGCCAAAGCCTTTGAAGAGCTAAAATCAGCAGTGGCTAGACCTCCCATTCTCAGATTACTTGATTTTTCCCAACCATTTACAATCGAGTACAACGCAAGTGAAAGAGTTATGGAGGCAGTCCTTATGCAGGCCGGGCAGCCCTTGGCATTTACGAGTAAAGCCCTCAAGGGTAAAGCACTCATTCTCTCCACTTATGAGAAAGAACTTTTAGCCTTGGTACAATCATGAGGAAGTGGAGGCTTTATCTATTAGGCCAGTCTTTTGTATTAAAACGAATCAGTAGGCGTTGAAGTTTTTGTTGGAACAGAGGGTGGGAATTGTAGCTCAGCAAAAATGGGTTAGTAAATTGATGGGGTATGACTTTGTGATTTCTTACAAGCAAGGGAAGGAAAATTTGGTTGCAAATGTGTTGTAAAAAAAGGGAGAAAGTGGACTGTTATGAAGGGTCTCTAGCTATGATCTCCTTTCCTACACCTAGTTGAATAAAAGAATTGAAAGCTAGCTATTAGGAGTCGGTTGAGATGAGAGAAATCCTTAAAAACTTGCAAGAAAAATTAGTAACCCAAAAAGGGTTTTAGCTACAACAAGGGTTAATATTAACTAAGGGCAGGATTGTGGTGGTGCCTGAATCAGCCTTCGAAAATAAGTTGCTGCAATATATTCATAACCATCCCTTTGGGGGACACTTAGGCTACTAGAAAACTTATCAGTGAGCTAAGAATGATTTTTATTGAAAAGGGATGAAAAAGGATGTAAAAAGGTTGGTACAGGAGTGTGAGACGTGCATAGCTGTGAAATATAAAACAACCCCAATTACAGAGCTGTTACAACCCTTGCCCGTGCCTCAGTAAGCTTGGATTGACATCTCTATGTATTTCATAAAGGGGTTACCTATGTCGCATGGCCAAAATGTGATTCTAGTGGTAAATGATAGGTTCACTAAGTTCGGGCATTTTATAACCCTATTCCACACCTACACTACCTCGATAGCAGCTCATTTATTTTTGAGCCATGCATTTAAGTTACGTGGTCTTCGTCAGACCATGGTAATGGACCGAGATCCAATCTTTGTAAGTTTCTTCTAGAATGCGTTCTTTTCCTTATAAGGGTTAATACTGAATCAAAGCTCAGCTTACCATCCCTAATTAGATGATTAAACAGAGGCTTTGAAGTGTTTGGAAACCTATCTGAGATGCTATGTAGGGATGAAGCCTCAGAAATGGACAGAGTGGCTCCCATTTGGCAAATGGTGGTTTAATACCACATATTATATGGCAATCAAGACTACCCCATTTGAAGCCATATATGGGTACCCCCCACCCCTATTGATATCTTATGTACTCGAGACATTAGCAAATACCCCCCACCCCCATTGATGTCTTATGTACTTAGGACATTAGCAAATACAGTAGTTGACCAAACGTTAAGAACCAGGGACCAGATTATTCAAATATTGAAAGAAAATCTAAACATGGCCAGGAATCATAAGAAAGTGTAAGCAAACAAAAGAAGAACAGAAAGGAAGTTCGAAGTAGGGGAGTGGGTTTACCTGAGACTACAACCTTACCACTAGAAATTAGTTGCTAATTGGAGAAATTTTAAGCTAGCGCCTTGCTATTATGGTCCCTTCCAAGTGGAGCAGAGAATCAGTGAGGTAGCTTACCATCTGAAATTGCCAAGTTCTTCCTAAATTGACCCCACTTTTCACTTTTCTTGCCTCAATAGGAAGATTGGGGCCCATATTCAACCTCTTGCATCCTCCCGTTGACTGCCACAGAGAAGTGCAACCTGAGCCTGACGCAATAGTGGCTCGCAGAATGGTTCGGCAGGGAAATAGGGCAATAACTGAGGTGTTGATTAAATGAACAGGTGCTGCAAAGGAAGACAACATGTGGAAAACTTGTGGAAGTTGCAGCAGTGCTATCAACACCTTGTGGGCAAGGTGTTGTAATAGAGGGAGAAATTTTTATTACCCATAGAAAGAATTAGGGAGTAACACAACTGAAGTGTAGTTCGGAGTTTAAGGAGGTCGTGAAGTTGCTAAGTGGAAGAAGGGGGGAAATCGGGAAAGAAGTTGTGGGAATAATTCTGGAGCGCGTCTTTTTGAAGGGTGAAGAAACGCTGCGTTGGAGAGGATTGAAGTGCTGCCGTTTTAGTGGTGTGATATGCACTATTTCTTATAGTTGATTCTTTTATTTCTTTATGTTAAGTTGTATTGTATTGTGGTGTTATACGCACGGTTTAATGGGTCTAGTCTGTCATTTTACTTACTGTTATCTTATAGTGTCATGTGTAGGTGAGAGGAGTGAAGTCCAAAGTTGGTTGCTAAGATCTGATATATGTAGTAGGAAAGAGAGTGGGAATCATTTGGAATATCTTACTTTTAGTCATTTTCTATAATGGAGGTTGGGTCACTCAAAGAACCTGTAGCAATGAACCAGTGGCTCTTCTGAGCTTTTTATCAAACGCTTCTTGTGCATACTCATTCATTCCTTCATACAACATTCATTTACAATATACTACACCCCATAATTACAACCAATCCACACAAGAGGCAGCTAACATGATTCACCAAGTACTGCACCAATTTCATCTCTTTCCCCAAACCAGATTTTTGAATGGATTTAAGGAATCAGCAAAGGCTGCTAAAATAAAAGAACTTAATCATTACAATATTTCTCCTTCATAATATTATTCAATATTTGTAGAGGCCCTTTTTCTAGCTAGATCCTTTCTTCACTACGTGAAAGTGCCAACTTTGCAAGTTGATAAGCTACTGTGTTAGCTTCTTTATATTTGAATGTTACTTTCCAGCTTGATCTCTCACTCATCATTCTTCTAACATCATGTATTAGAGTCCCATAATCTGTACAAACATCCTTATTACTATTATTAGTATTAACAACTACATGAGAATCACCTTCAAAGTTTACATTAGCAAACCCCAAATCAGAGTACAAATCCATTAATTTTCTTATTGCCATGGCTTTAGCTATTGTAGGATTTAAATAATAATTGATAGTTGAACATAGGGAAGCCATTATCTCTCCTGCTGCATCTCTAACAATAACCTTAAGATATTCACTCGAATTGTTTGTAATAATGTTGTTTTTGTTTTTAAATCCTAGGACCATTATTATTGTTTTCATTTGGTGTAAAAATATTTGCAAGTAAATAAAATCTTAACTAGTAAAGTTTTAAAGAAAAGAGTGTCGAACCCACAAGGACTAATTATACTATTAAGTATTGAAATTTACCAAATTATTTGCTATTTGGAAATAAAACCGAAATTTTAAAGACTTTACCACCTAAATTAAACTAAAGTGTTTGACAAAAATAAATTAAAATAAAAGAGAATAAAACTTAGAGTTTTTTTTTTTTCAACTACCTAATTCCACACAGTTTATTATTCCTTGTTATAAAATTATAATTTTTCAAGTTGATTAAAAAAAATAAAAATCCGTTAATTATTCAATGTTTTCTCTCGAATAACATTAGAAATATCTCCACCTAATAATTCATTATGTCTTTATATAAATTAAATTATTTAAAATTTCATTAAGTTCTTTAGATTTTTTTAATCTAAAATCACACTAATTACGATAAAGTATCTTTATCTTTCGCTCAACTAATGTTGTTTAATCCTAAAAGCTTCTAATAACAAATTACCTCTCGGTTTCATTATGATTCAATAGATCAAATAATAATTGGCTAGAAAATTATAAACAATAAGATCAAGAATTAATGATCAACATAAAAAGTTAGAAATAAAATAATTTAGAATTTAAATTGTGTATTCAAAGCTACCTAGTCTACATTAAAACTCTAGAAAAATAAAATTAATTCATGAAAAATTTGAAATCAATCATATTCTTGTTAAAATACCTCAAAAGAAAATTAAAAAGAAGAAAAATAAAACCCCTTTACCTTAAATAGATTAATGAAAATTCAACTCTAGTCGCCAGGCGCCAGCAATCAAGCACTCGTACTCAGCCCCCACGGCCCACACGGTCTCTATGGTAGCTCCACCTTCTACACTAGATTTTATGTACTCCAGGATCTTCTAAAAAATCCACCCATATCAATATGAGGTCCTTGTTTAATGCCCTCTTTGAATGGGTCACCAACATCACGTTAGTGCATGTGCCTTTGATTTCTATCCCAACCCATCATATTCATGCTCACGAACAAATGTGCGAGAGCCAGCACAACAACTCTCTCGCTGATGGCCGCTTAATTCCAGCTCCGTGTGTTGAGAGTTTCTTGGATTCCACGTAAACATTTGAAGTTTGAAACTGGGAGATGAATTTGAAAACTAGGGATGTGGAAAACGGGAATTCATCAACAACTTCCTCAGCTTGACAACCAACAAATCTTCCATCTCATTTCTAACAATTCTGCTACAAGTATTCGGCATTGGGTACCTTTGGGGAAATCGGCTACGTCAGCCGATATATTTAATTTAAAAAAAAAAAAGACAAATCAAACGCAACTGAATAAGAGAAATAAGGGGGAAGAGCACTCGGAAAATGAAATGAAACCCAGCCATAGAGCCTTCTAGCGTCTGGGAGAGCCTTCTAGCGTCATTGTGGGTATGAATGCCTTTAGCGATATTTTATGTTTCTCAGGACCAGCATTTCCATTTGGGCTTTTATTAGAACTTTGAAGGAGAAAGCCCATCCCGGTTTCTGTTTTGGTGAGAACTTGACTTTCTGCTGGTTTTGTTAAGAAGATAGAGCTCTTTTGCAAGTTCAGGTCGGTTTCATGGTGAGCATGTGATCTGGAAGATTCTTTTCTTCTAATTATCAATGAGACGAGGGAACTATTAAAGATTAATTTTTGCAACTAATGAAGCAATTAGTTTAAAACCCTTATAAAGTCCATTTTTTCGGCCCTAGAATAATTTTTCAACTGCTCTGATTCTGCTTTACCATCCATAGGAATATTGTACATAGCCATAAATATTGCAATGGATTATTTCAAGATGGGTCATCTGCGGGAAAGTTGCTGAGATACCTATGTGTTGAAGTTGCAAAGTACCCACAAATATTTATTTCTTTGCTATGATCAGTTTCATAAAGGGTGATAATTTCAATGGTTGAAGATGGTGACAAGCCTTTGTTGGATTTGGTAAGAAAGGAAAAGAAAATCCACCTACTTCCAACCTGAAATGCAAAATGTAGTGTAAGATGACAAGGATCTGATGGCTTTTGGTTTGTATTGTTGTTTCAATCACTATCAACTTTTAGTTGGGGCAATTCCAAGAATGTCAAATTCTTCCAAAACTATGAATGCAAAGTATTTGGTTTATTTGGTCTATGGGAAGCTGCTTTTCAATGTGAGATTGCCCTGTTCTGTGGTTTGACGAAGGAAATGGAGGATTGCTCTATTCTGTAGGTAGATGAAGGAAAGAGAGGGAGAAAGCAAAGACGCGGTCGTTTAGTATATGAAACACACCGTTTCATTTGTACACTTGCGCACCGTTTCATTTGTACACATGAAGCTGGGTACGCGGGGATTCCCCTAGCCGTGTGCAAGTAGACTTTTTCTTCTTTTATATTAAACTTCCTCATTCCTTCAAATACAAACAAATAAATAAAAATAAAATAAAATAAAAATAAATAAAGAAAAACTAACAATTTTAATTAGTAAAAAAGTAATAAAAATCAGGTAAAAATTACACTTACCATCATTATTATTGTTCTTTTCCTTCCGGCTGTTGTTGGACCATCATTGAACTTGCGATTGACAGCCTTCACAGTTTGCATAGCAGCACTTCTAGAATTGGCCAACTCTCGAGCAGCCAGCAACTCTTTCCAAGTTTTGCATTATGCAATGAGAGGTTTGTCACTTCACCAGCCAAACTCTTCAGCTCTACAGCAGCAGTAGAGGCCTATTCTTCGCCACAAGAAGCTTCTTCAGCCAATTTCTAGTTCTGAACTCGTAAACCACTCTTCTTCTCCGAAAGCTGAACATGTTCCAGCTTAAGTTTCTCATTCTCACTTTCCTGTCCAAACCAACAAAGGCAAGAATGAATTCCAAAAGTGCAAGACCTTGCCAAAATGCAGATTGAGAGATAAGGAAAGTGCATTAATAGGAGAAATCATGTTGAATAAAATAATTGCATGGGTGCAAGCAAAGGCAAATAAACTAATACATGAGTGTGATTTCAATTATAGCAGAATAACTGATAGGTGCTAACCCACCAACGTCCAAAACCCCTTAATCCATTTTAGCCATTCTGATCCAAAACAATGGCAAGTAATCACTTGAGACTGAATTTTTTTTCTCAGCTCATCAATATATTCATCAGATACACACTGTTCTGAAGACATTGATGATTTACCACTAGTGAATGAGACCAAACGCTGTTAAAAAATATTCATTTTTTCTTGCAATTCTTTGTTCTCTGAAGACTGAAAATAACCAGATAATTAACTTTAATAACTCGAACTATGTACAAAGAGGAAAAAGAGTCAATGTGGTCAACATCTCTATTGACTAAAGGGCTAGCAGCATCCCCACGCAAAGGGAATTAGAGCAACCAAAGATAAGCATGGAGTGAAAATTAATCAATAAAAATAAATAGAAGAAATAGAAAGACATTCTGACCTTATTCTGCACCTGTTCCTGGAGGATACGGTTGTCTGCAGATTTTATCTGTAGTATCAATAAAAAATCATCTTTATTAAAAGATAAGAAGAATATTTAATGATATCCCATTCATACCCTCCAAATATATCTGATGAACACAAAACTGTTGTGATGACCCGCTTTTATGTGTATTTTCACTGAAGGAATATTTTAATTTAATTAAATATTTTATAGTGTTTTTATTTTAAATTATCGAGTTTTAAATAGATTTTATTGGCTGTTGAATTTAAATTGTGATTTAATTTATTTTGGCTTGTTTTTGGTTTTAAAAATTTAAATAATTGGTTTTTTACTAGTCATTTATTTTATTTTAGCTTATCGAAGTGTTTAAAATATTTTTAGTGGTGTTTATTTATTTATTTGATGTAGTGTTAATTTATTTTAAACGTTTTATGTTTTCATACCGTTTTCGGCTGATCAGTTTTTGGACTTCTGACGTGAGGACTGGACCTCATTAATTTCCTTCATCTTTTTCTTTTTTCTTTTCTTTTCCTCTTCTTTTTCTTTTTTTCCCTTTTTTCTTTTTTTCTTTTTCTTTTTTCTTTCCTTTTTCCCTCTCCCGTTCGGTTCTCTCTCTCTCCCCGCGTTCCTCTCTTTCTCTCTCTCTCCTCACCCACGCGTCCGCCGGCCTCCAGCCCAGCCCCGCCGTTCGCCGGCGTCGTGCCTGACGCCACACCCACCGGTCGACTCCCCTCCGGCCGGTGATCATCCCCTCCACTCCCAGCCCCAACCGGCCGGCCGTTTGGCCGGAAAACGCCCAACAAGCCGCACGGCTTTAAGCCCGATCCGCCGCCGTCGCTCCACCTCCGGCCACCACCTCTTCACCACTTCTTCCCCTACTCCTTACCGACCTAACCCACCCATCCCCGGCCTCAAACGGTCACCGGAGCGGCTCCCACGAGCTCAACTCCGATTTGCCCTTTTTCCGCCCCTACCGGCGTTTTCGCCGCCACCCACGGCCAAAACTCACTTCCACTAGCTTCATAAACATCTCTAGACCATTCCCTATCAATTTGGTGTCTTGGTTTGTCCCCGGTTAAAAGTGGGTATTTTGCGACCCACGGGAACAGTGCATTTGCACTGTTACGTTGCTTTCGCATCGCCGTTCGCTTCGCGCCGAAGCTTCTAAAAATCCTATATAGCGCTGTAAGTATTTTCCAAACTCTACTTTTAGATTTAAATGTATTTTACTCTTTCAATAATTTTTTGGTTGGTTCGCTGATTCCGGACTGAGTCCGAGGAGTTCGGGGGTCGGATGGATGGAGGATGGAGTTGTTTGAATTGTTGTGCTATGGTTGATTTTATTTTTCGAGCATTGAAATTGGCGTTTACATGATGCATGCACTTGTATTTTATTTTAATTGATTAAATCCTGTTTTATTGGCGTAAATGGTTTTTGGGAGTGTGCGTATCACGAGCCCAAGCCGGGATGGGTTATTATCTCGGTGGAGCTCCTCTGGTCACTCGGGAGTGGATAATACTGAGTGACATCCCCTGGGTTGTCGCCGGGCGACGACCGGATCGCACGATACGGTAACGCTGTCGTGTCGACTCCGTGGTCCTTTTAGTGGCGGGGACTAGAGGATGGCCTGGCCAGGTACGCGCGAGTTGGAGGCGCGAGTCTGGGCATCGCTCGTGTAGGTGTCACACGCGTAGACGTTACCTGCGGTGTGGCACAGAGCCAGAGTGTGCGGATGATCCCTAGGGGAGATCATGGTGCATGCATAATTGGTTGGTTTTCATGATTTTCGGATATGGGCCATTTTCTGGGAAAATGGCGATGGTCTTGTGATCCATTTTCTGGGAAAATGGTAGTTTGGGCCATTATCTGGGATAATGGCGAGGCTTGGTTTTAAAGGTTATGTTTTAAGCCAGTTGGGTTTTTGGCGTGCGTGGAAAATTGATTTATGAGTTTTGGAGCATTGACTTTCATTCATACTTGTTGTTTGAGTTTAATATGTTTTTATCTAGTGGTGTTTGGGTTTTACTTACCTGCGGCACCATTTTTGGTACCGTAGATTTTGATGCAGTGTTCGAGGAGGAGGAGGAGGCTGAGCCCGAGGATGCGGCTCCGCCGGAGTTCTGATTTGAAGTTATGCTTTGTACTTAGTTTTAATACAACATTTATATCATGTAATATTTTATTATGTACCTTTGAACCGTTTTGTATTTTATTTAAGAAAAATTCTGGTACTTAGTATTTGACTTTGCTACCCGCTGCGTATCTTCTTGTGCACATGTGTCGCTTGCACACACTTGGCACTCGTCGTTAGGATGGTGACCCGGGATGTCACCATCCGGGCGCCTCGAATTCCCCGTATCCGTACGTGGGGATTTTGGGGGCGCCACAACTGTGACTCTATAGACTATACAATCATAAAAGAGTTGAAAAACAAGTTTTGGGAAATAAAGAGCAGTACTTGATGTGGTCAACCAATGATGCATTAGCAATTGAAGCTTCACCACTCTCAATATTATGCTATTCAAATCAAATGGAAATACTCTTCTCACACTTTGGAGTGGAAACACAAAAGCACCGAATGCACGAGCAGAAATATTGCCTTTATTTATAAGACTAAGTATTGAGAGAGAGAGAGAGAGAGAGAGAGAGAGAGAGAGAGAACTCACGTCATCCTCACCAACAGAGTAACTCCTTTGATGACCGGGAATATCTCCCAAATATGCAGGAATTGTATTTTTTTGAAGAGACAAGTATGAGCTTCGTTAATCTTTGAATTCTACTCATAAGGGCAGCCTTGGCTTCCTCTTCTTCCTCCAATCTCGATTGCATTTTCACTTGACCTTCTTTCAACTACTCAATCAGCAAAAGAAGATGGCCAGTAAATATTGTCATAACATTGTACGTAAGTATAAAAGCTACATCATATAAATTCGACAAGATTAAGGAACAAGCATGCCCCTTCTTAGTTGATCAAGTTCTTGCTTGAGGATTGAAATTTCTCTTTGATGCTTCTTAATCAGAGATTTTTCATCGATAAGCTCAAACATTAATTTTCAAAATACAACCAAGCGCAAGCTTGACTTGCTTATAACTGGACATTTCCAATTAGAGCTTTTTTATGTCACGATAAAGTTGCAACACGCCTTATTACGTGAGGCAAAGATTTCCACTCGCTTCGCCCTGCTTGCAAACTTCAGTGTATTATGAGTTTCCTCCATGTTGCTTGATGCAGAAGTAACTGTACATATAAGCTGGGAATCTACAATAACATTTGCGCCATAACATAATGATTCAGATTGACAAGTGTATTCCATGGTGACAAAAACATTCACATTACTCAACTTACATTATGGTGCAAAACACCATCCAAGGAACCGATAAATGCCATGCCCAACTTTAGAAGAAAATTATTTTATATTTCAATCAGTATATCAAAGTACAACGGATTGGATTAGAGCCTTAATACATCGGTGGTTGGCAATTCAAAAATGGACCAACAAATTTTGTGCGAAGCTAGCCTAAGTGGAAGGGTTGAATCAAAGTGGCATGGCCGAAAAAGACAAGATATATCCATTCATTGGTTTCAATCTCTTGTACTTACTATTTTATTTAAGTTTTTGCCCAACTTTGCTAATTATTTTCTGTTTAGTTCTATTTTGCAAGTTTGACACAGCGAAGATTATGTACCAATAAATGGAGAAAAACTCTTTATCATTCGAGCATCATTATCAATTGTTAAAGGATCAACCAAAATAGATTCAGAGTTGTTCAAAGGAAGATCCAAAGCGAAGATCAACAATATTGCCAACCTTGAATCGTACCCTGGTAACATGTTTGTAGATTCAGTTAATGATGTTGAGACGGAGCATATTGTTGATAATGATGTTGTTGAGTTGGAGAGGCCAATGAGAAGAAAAGCAGAGAAAGTAAAATAGAAGGCCCCAACTAGACTAGCTAAGAATATTGTCAAAATCTCCAGAATGAAGTATACTCTTCTTGAGAAGTCATGCACTCAAGAGAAAGAGTTTTTTCCATTTTAAGGATGAGAAGATGCAATATTATTGAGAAATTGAGGGTCATAAAATACGGCAAGAAGACGAGATTCTTAAGTTGGAAGCCGAGAGACTTGAATTTGCCCAGTTTAAAGTGGAGGGGAGAGTAGAAATGGACCATTTAGAGAGAGAGAGAGGAACATATCATGTTGATGGATGTCACTGACTAACTTGATATACAACACACATATTTTCAAAAACGTCAAAAGGAAATTGTGGCGAAGCGTAATGTAGAGGAGCAATAACAGTTGTTTTAAAATATTTGTTGGCTTTACTTCACCAATGTTAAATCATTGGTTAATTTGTAACACATTATTATTTTTCATGTGCATGTGGTTTTGGAGGAAATTTGGGAATTGATATAGTAAATTTGTGCATGGATGGAAAAATGGTAAACAGATATTACAAATATTTCAAATATTACAGAAAGATAGGGAAAATACAATCACATATTTTGGCCAACGTTGTTCTGCCAACATTTTTAGGGAAAAGAATTCATACAATCAGGAATATTTAGTCACTCCTAACAACATAAATTATAGTGGATTGTAGCTTTTCTAGTTTTGGAAATATAATTTCCATTGATGCTCAATTATGTCTGATTGAAGTTGATGATGAGCCGAAGTGTCTCTAATCTCATGGTGACGCTGAATGATAAGTTCAGTTGTAGGATTGTGTGATAGTTTAGGCAGATCCTCATCAAATTTTTCATACTTAAACTTGGGATGATGAGCCGAAGTGTCTCTAATATCATTGTGACGCTGAATGATAAGTTCAGTTGTAGGATTGTGTGATAGTTTAGGCAGATCCTCATCAAGTTTTTCATACTTAAACTTGGGATGATGAGCCGAAGTGTCTCTAATCCTTCTCATCACGCTCGTCTTCGATAATCCTGTTACATAGAATTATGCATGCTTTCATAATATTTGTTAGATCACTGACTTTAAACATTCGAGCAAGTCCACGAATGATTGTAAAGCATTGTTGAAGGATCCAAAATGCATGCTCTACATTATTTATTACTAATTCCTGTATTGCTGAAAAATATTTCTCCTTGTTCACTTGTGGAGATGGGATTGTCTTCATAAATATTGACCACTTTGGATAGATGCCATCGGCAAGATAATACCCTATAGTGCAATCATTCCCATTAATTGAGTAATTCAATGAAAAAAAAAAAGATCTTTTCGATATGCAAATCGAGTAATCCAAAAAATGCATACCATATCCAAAGATTATATGAAGCAACCGCTTTTAATATAATAGTTGGTTCAGAGCTATGCCTAGAGTACATACCTTTCCACACAAATAGGCAATTTTTTTCACTTATAATGCATGCAATCAATGCTTCATAGCATCCTTGGGAATCTACGTTGTTCACCAATAGCAAGTGATCGAGCAATATAATTGACATTTGGAGACCTCATATATTCATTAGAAAAAAACATATACGATTGTGGTTACAAATTTTCAAGCTCTCAATTGCGGTGCTTTCTCTAATTTGTATGTATTCATCCATAAAATTAGTAGTTACTCCATACGCAAGCATTCTAAGTGCAACGGTTATCTTTTGTAGGAATGATAAACTGAGTCTTTCACATTATCTATTCTTTGGATGAAGTAGGGCTCGTAAGCCTCTACATCATTCTGAATAAAAAGAAACGGAGAATAACCCATATGCAATTTCATTCGAAATAGATTCGAGAGATATACTGGTGTGCTTCTGCAAAATAGTCGTGAAATAACCGTTCATGATCTTAAATATAATCATGCCTAATGTGCTTATGACATTAGCGAGGACCACGATGAATAGATATTGATCCTCCATCGCAATTAAGAACAAGCTCTAATTCATCTTTAAAGTTCAAGTGAAGCAGCAATTTGTGAAAGAAAGAATGATCAATTTAAGAAGCAAGTGGAAAATAAGGTTGGAATGAGAGTTTTCTCTAAAAATGAAATAAAACTTAGGTTGCTTTAGATGTGAATGGACTTAGAAGTACTCTTATTTGTACACAAAATGGTACCATTTGAAAATGTGATGAAAATGACAAAAAAAATTACTATTACAAATCAGAAATGATCATGTGTAAAGTACAAAAATATCAACATTAGATAAATGATAAAAAAATGTTACCGTTACACAAATGGTGACCGTTATATCTTAAAGGAAACCATCATCTTGATTTTTATTTATCCGTTACAACTAAAATACCGTTGATAAAAGATGAATTTCTTTTAAAAAAATTTATTATTTTTAAAAAAGTAATAATCTCAAAACTATTATCGTAGCAGCAAAAAAAAAAAAAACATGGCTTTGTTTTTAAAATATTAGCTAGAAGGTGATAGTTCAAAACTTAATAAATAAATAAAAAGTGAATAGTTAAGATTATAAATAGAAGTGAGAGAAAAAAATTAATAAAGAAAGAATAGAAAAAAAAATTATTTTATATAATAGAAAAATGATAAGTAATGAGATGTAGAGAGTTTTTAAAAGATGAGAAAAATTTAAGATAAAATTTTAATAACGATATTTTTTTAGCCAAAATCTATGAAAATTTATGGGGAAAGAGACATGGATGCTCTTAGAGCAAAATCTTGGATTGGCTATTCCTATGTGGTTTCCTTTCATTTTAAAGTTATTATTGCCTTCTAAACTCTTTTATGCCATTTGATAAGTGTGTGCATCAAGACCAGATTATTATTATTATTTCTTTTGGGATCTGGTCCGAAAATCCAGATCGGGATCTGCCCGGATTACACCCGGGCGGTTGAGGAAAACCCGGATATGGTTTTATAACAGTTACCCGTAATCGAGTTATACACCTTCCCCCCCGCCCCCCCCCCAACGGTGGAAAACGACGTGGTTATACGCTGGATTGATTTCCTCTCAACTCTCATCTCTTAATTGGGTTATGGTGCACGGTGGCAATTGGCTGGTGGCTTTTGGTTTCACATGGCTGGGAGGTGGGCTATCACACGGTGGTTTTGAGTGGAAGGAGGGCTCACGATGGAGAACGCAGGCTTTGTTTTCATGAGGTGGAACAGAGGCTTTGTGGTGGTCTTGTGGTTGGGTTTCGTGGCTCGCTGGGTAGTGGGAGTTGTCCCACGGTGGTACATAGCTGCGACAGTGGTTCAGCACCAAAAGGAAGACTGTTAAGTTTGCGTGGAGAGTTGTCAGAGAAATCGACCCAGCAAGCGTTGTTGGACAACAAAATCGCTTGTACAGCAGCTCTGATACCAATTGTACCAAGGTCAAAGACATCGAAATTGATGAGAAGGAGAAATTGCCGAGCACGGAAAGAAGACGAGGTGTAGTTGGTTGAGTGTGACCGATCACCCGGCGGAACTTGCAGTTGAGCGCAGAGAGAGAAACCGAGAGGAACCTACATCGTTGAGGGCTGTGCATGACGGTGAGTTGCTCTTCACTAAATCGAGACTATCAAACCGAGAGGATACAAGGTGTTCAGAAGCTAGGAGGGGAAAAATATGCTCTATTTTAAAGGTCAAGAACAGGGGGTAAATGTGGTGAACAGCAGACGACTAGAACCCTCAACAACGAAAACAAAGTTAACGAGAAGAGGGAAAGGCGAGCAAATGGAGAGGGAGAGAAATAATTTCGTGGAGAGACAAACCATGTTAAGCCAAAAAAATAAAAAGAGGCAAAAAATGCGAATATCCGGTTACAAACCAGATATCCGGATTGAATTCGATTATCAGCCCGGATTCAATCCGCGATAATAACCGCCCGGATTTTAAAATCTGGATCCGATTATGGCCGATATCCATATCCGAATGAACACCTCTATCTTTTGATAGCCATGCATTCTGCACCAAATACCCAATTGATTAACTATCTTATATCTTAATATAATGCTTATATCGCAAAGGTTATTTTTAAATAGGAGAATTAGGTTCGAACTCTTCACTCTCTATATAGAAAATAACAATAATATAGTCTTTATATATTTTACAAATTCATATACACATACATTCATATTTACAAAAATAGAAGTAAAATATATTCTATTGATAAGAAGAAATTTTATTCAAATCATTTGAAATTCACACGATGTTCTCATTATGAAGTTTAAAATAATTCTATAAAATTAAAAAATATGATTAGTAAAAATTGACAAGAAATGAAATTTTATATATTTTTACAAAAATTATAAGTTTCACTTGAATATGTTTAGATAGTAAATTTGTCGGTTTGGACAGTGGATTCCATGTGTGGCTATCTCATGGTGGCTAGGCCATGGGATGGCAACCACCGGCCATCTCATGGGCTGCCCGAATCAGCTCTCAAAGGGTTATCCACCACCCCCACAGGGTTGAAATGATCATAGGGTGTCTCGACGGCGACCATCTCATTTAGTTATTTTATAATATTATTTTAATTAAAGAAATAGAAATATGTTGGCATGAGAAGTGATAAATAGATGTTTGAATTTTGAAAAATTGTTGTTTAGATAATAAAATTAAATGAGACAGTTTTAAATAGAAGTTGAAAATAAAATAAAATATTGTTAAAATATTATTTTTTATATTATTTTTATTTTAAAATTTTAAAATATTAAATTATTTATTATATTTATGGTAAGAATTTAAACGCATGCACTGCCGAGTCTGCGTCACTCATGCAACTGTTTTGGTTGGAGCTATGCGCAATCCCCATCACACCAACAATCATATAAAAGTTTTCTGTTCGTCGGTCCTCCGTTCCTCTCCCTCGCCTCTCCTTTGTGTATGTGTTCCTCTCCTTCCTCTTTCTTTAGCTTTTTCCACCTTTGCATTTCGTCTTTCTCTCTAAACCTTCAGGTGGTGTTTGATTCCTTCCACCCTTTCATTTCTTCCGCTTGCACAAACCCCAAAGTTTTTCCCGCAACAGTCACGGACAAAGCAGAAACGAAAGCACAATTATCAACCATTGCATGCGTACGTACATCTCGTTATGACATGTGGATCCTCTTCGTTTCCATGAGATGAAAACAGGGTGGGAAAGTTTCTAGGATTTCTCTCCGCGTGTTCGGTTTGGATCCTCGGGATTTGGGAACGAGAATTCCATGGGAAACATCTGGAGTAGCGGTGTGAACGGCCGTCAAAGGCACGAGAGCCGTCGGAGCCACCCGCCCCCTCCTCCTGTGGTACCAGCTCAATCGGAAATCTCCGTCAACCGGTACGTAATCCCCGCCGCCACGCCCTATCACTCACAGTACCCTAACCCCAACAATACTCCCCATCCTTACAACCAGTACCCTGGCTATTATGTACCTCCACCGGCTATGCCGATGCCTCTACCTGCCTCCTACGACCATGGGCCTCATTCTAATCCCCATCTTCAAGTAGACCCAGCTCAGGTATACGCCAATTGGGTCGGCGGGAGGTACCCTTGTGGACCGGTCATGCCTCCTCCGGCGCCCCATATCGAGCACCAGAAGGCAGTTACTATAAGGAACGATGTTAATCTCAAGAAAGAGACTTTGAGGATCGAGCCGGACGAGGAAAATCCCGAGCAGTTCCTCGTGTCCTTCACATTCGATGCCACTGTTGCCGGCAGGTATATAGCTTTTTCTTGGCAATATTGAAATATTCCACCTTGCGCTTATGGGTGGTGTCTGAAATTTATTTATTTATTTTTAAACATAGTGTGGTGTCTGAAATTTATAGAAAGCTTGAGGTTGTTGCAAAATGGATTGTGATTCGTCTCAATAATATTTATGCATTAGGATTTGCTGCTTAATTTTAATCTTTTTTTATTGGCACCGGATGTCCGGGACTAATTCTGAGGTGTACAGGCCCTCGGCAAGTGGAAGATTATCTGGTAATAGTTTTAATCTATTACCCGGTCAGTCTGTGAGGGGAGATTATACTCTGCGCTTGGGGATTGGATTTCTATTATATAACCTATAGTCTCGATTTTATGCATAAATAATAAATATATAGTTTTCTGTTTATTGAATATTTTTTTTTGATAGGTAAACGGTAGTATTAATACGAATAGGCAAAGCCCAAGTATACGGTAGTTTTCTGTTTATTGAATATTTTGAAGATCTAAATTAATTGATTTGATTCTATTTGTTGGGAAAAAAATGGATGCTTCGATGAATTAAATAAAGTGTTCTCTTGATGAAACAGAGATGGTATGGGCCCTTGCTATGTCTCTCCATGCAGAGATTTATAAATTTGTGAGTAGTTTGGAGAACTTTGTGATTTACCAGAACTAGGTGAGTCTGAGATTTTCTTTTTTCTGAAGCACTGTTGGCGAGGTTCCATTAAGAGATTTAGGGGGTTTGTCTGTTTTGAGAATCAAATGGTACCTAGAGTATAATTTCTCTGCAGGATTTGTATTCTCTGGATACAATTCCAATGGAATTGGGCACACTGAAGAAGGAAGCTCTTTGTGCCATGTTCCCTAGGTTTGAGTTAGCATGGACCAATCCTCCATATAGCTTTTCTTTTCCTGTATACTTTATACAATCTAGTGTAAGGTTAATCAACTTCTATATCAGAGGTATGCTAAGACCTTTTATCCAGTTTTCTTTAGCTTTAAACTTGTCGTATGTTTATTGGAAGATAGCTGAATGAGGAATCTGGTTTGCTGAAGGGGTTTAGTGAGGAGTGGAAAGATATTCTGTGACTATTATTGGTGGAAGAGTGGATGGGATGCATATTCTTTTAGAAATGATAAAACAATTACAGATGTGTGGATCGGCACTATGTTAGTTGCAATTTTGTGTTCTTATTTTAGTACATTTCCTGGAATTACCCTTAGTTTCTATGAGTATCCTTGGATCTAGAATGCAAGATTTTTCCATTTCCTTAAAAAACATTTAAATATGCCAATTGTAAATTTTCACTTGGACCAACTTGAAAATTGAACCACTGGAAATTGGAATCTTGTAAGTGTCTTGCGGGGTCCGCTAACCATTTATGACTATCAAACATAATTGCATATACAAACTAATTTTATGTGGATGAATCCGCCAATCTACATGCATCAGTTATATCCTAATGTAATGTTTATGATTATGGTTGTTATAATTACTACTTACTGTTAATATTAATATTTTATAACAGGCTGCATTTATTTCTATCTAGGGAAATTGAGAAGAAAACCCGTGTTTTCCAATACCAGACATTTCTTTCATATCATCCTCTATGAATTTTGGATTGAGATTCTTGACCAGTTCTTTAATTTTTTTAAATATAAGTAATTGAAGATTTAATTGAAAAAGAAAGACATAGCCCATTTAGATAGGAAATACTCATTCAAGTAAAACACCTAATTATAAATAGAAAAACTAACAAGCAAATTATGAAAACTTAGCCATTAAAGTCTATAGCTACTCAAAGGAATAGAGTGATGATGAAGAAAATTTTAAGATCATCAGTTGTCTGCTTGTGGTCTTCAAAATTGCTGTCATTCCTTTCACTCCAAATACACCACAATGGACAGATTTGGGGCAATCTTCCACAATCTCCAATTTTCTCAGTTTGCTAGAAGGTCTATTACCCTTCTAGGCATAACCCAAACCAACCCACTCTACCAAAGAAGTCATTCCACAAAGCTCTGGTGATCTCAAAATGGAGTAAAAAGTGGTTTACAGATTTCACACTCTTTATGCAGTTACAATACCAGTCAGCCATAATGATAGGGCATTTTCTTAGATTTTCCATGGTGAGGATCTTCCTTAAGAAGGCTTTGTAGGCAAAAACAAAGCTACTCTTACAGTTGCCTTAATCGTTCAAATACCCCTTCAAGAAAAATTGTTACTATTCTGAGAAGTAAAATCCTGATAGAAAGAACGAACAGTGAACTGCCTCTTCTTGGAAGGATCCAAAGGAAGTAAATGCCTGCTAGAATGAACGAACGGCAAACTTCCTCTTCTTGCAAGGATTCAAAGACACCTCCAAGACATAATCTAGTAGAGTACTAGAGAATAAAACGATTTTGTGACTGCATCAACTTCCTACACTAAAAAAATTAGTATTACATTGAGGGGAGCCTCTGGAGAACCACTAAAGCTTCCTTTACATGTGCAATACTATACATTTCTGCAAAAGTTTCCTTGAGGGCCCTATCTCAACTATAAATCATGCCAAAATTAATCCTAGAGTTATCACCTACCTCAAGTCTAATATGACTAGAAAAGACCACAAATCCTCTTCTAATGTTTTTCCACAAACTCACCACTTATGGTCCATGTACCTCATTAGAACAACACTCACCCCAAGCACAACCAAATTTGGATTCTAGGACTACTTCTACCATTGTCTAGACAAAGTGAAAGTCTTTGATCTTATACACAGGCAGGGATATATCGACACATCACACTACAACTTTCTACCAGGCCACCTTCTCATGTTGATTATGCCACAACCATTTCCGTAGTATGGCTCAGTTGAACAAAACAAGTTTCAAACTCCTGCCCCCCAGACATTGGAGAGCACACCTTGTCCCAGCTTACTAGATGGAATTTAAATCTTCACCTATTCCAATACATAAAAGGTATTGTTGTAGCTTCTATATTTGTTTGAGCATACGAATGGAGAGGGAAACAAGGATAGGAAATATGTGAGCAAATTGGACAGAGTATTCTTATCAAGGTAATCTTGTTATCTTTAGACAAATAAATCCTCTTTCAACTCATCTGTGCTTAATTTTCTCAATCAGACCATCCCAAATAGACTTGTTCTAATAGTTAAAGAGTAATTTGATTAAAAATAGAAATGAAAAATAATTAAGAGAGAAAAAAATGGTTCAGAATCCCCACACACTGGTAGCCCCTTGGCAAAGGTTAGATTTGGAGAGATTCACATAGGTTGTGGACCACCCCATTCAGGGTGGGTCATCCACCTTGTGCCATCCCATGCAAAGGGGGTGAAAGAACCTCTGTGCAAGGTGGATCGACCACCTCTTATAGGTCACCCCTGTATTCCCCATCCCCATGGTATTGCTGCACAGGGTGGGGGATCCACTTTGCATTGTGTGTATTTGGGGGCCGGGTGTTGGGGGGGGGGCATTAGGCAGGGATTCCTCCAGTTTTAGGCTGTTCTAGCTCTTGGTGGGGTTTCCGCTCTTTTTATTCATATTCTTATTATTGATTTTTCTTTGTGTCTTTACAATTTTCTATTGACTCAATGGACATTCAATCAATTGTTAGTACAAGTCAGTAATTTCTGTTTAAAAATTTTCAAAAAAACTAACCGAGAGGGAAATCTGGTCTTGAATCTAAGACACTTTAAAATGCATCTCAAATCTGCCAAAAATAAATGGGTATTAAACAGAAAACATGTGAAAGCATTGGGGAATTCTTCTGGGGATGTTTGGAAATAGTTTTGATCTTATCCCATCTCATCTCATTTCCTTCCCAAACATCATTCAAACACAAACACTTTCAAACTAATCATTACAACTTCAAACTAATTATTACAACTTTCCCAAACTTTCAAATCAAAAATAAAAAAACAATTTAACATTTTCAAATCTCAAAATAAAAATAATATTAAAAAATTATATTCTAACAATATTTAACTTTATAATATTTTTTATTCAACTTTTTCTCTCTCATTTCTCAAAACCCCACATTAACTCCAACTATCTCATTACTATTCACAAACCATCTTACTGCTATTCACAAAATTCTCATCCCATCTCATTCCCCAAACATCCAAGTTTCCTTTTTTTTTTTTTTTCTGTGCATCACAAGATGTTGGCTGTAGTGGTAGAAAATAAGGATAACATTTTTAGAACTATAGTTACCGCATGTCTCAAGTTTACTTTCTCATTTAATGTGTTTCCAACCCTATTCCTCTATGGTTGAAAGTGGCTCATCTGCTTTTATAATGAGGGAGGAGTTGGAGTTAAAGATTAGGTCGGTTTTCTTACAACTTTGTCCAGAGACACCTGGAGTAATGAGACTGTGTTGGGTGAAGAAGGTTTAGAGAATCTACAATAAAGTTTAAACAGGTAGAGAGCTGATTGAGATGGTTTAGTAATCTTTGATGGAAAGTTCAGGTGTCACATATGGGCCATCGAATTGATGAAATGTCCTGATAAGGCTGCAGTGGGTTTGAACACAGGGAGAGTAATGAGAAACTTTTGGAATCACAACAATCATTGATACAATCATTTTGGAATCAATCCAATCATTGATCAAATTGTGTTTCCTATTGAAATTTTCAACTACAGAGAAGTCAGAAAGGCTTGAATGATGACAATGAGGACTGAGGAGTTTGCCTCTGTAGTTATTCATTTTTAGTGAAGATTTGTGGTACTCGTTTTAATTATTGAAAAGCAATTGATGTTGCTCAGTTGGATGTTAAACATGTCTACAGCAAATACAAAATGATCATATGAAGATCTTAGGCTGTATTTGGGACTGTAGAAAGCAAAATATTGTTGTGGTGTATCAATGGTTCTATTCATCTTTCATTATTTTTTGGTTTATGTTGCTGCTTATCAAAACTGAAAGCAAAATATTGTTAGTCTAATTTATCCATCCGATATTACCAAGCAGGATATTTTGCAATATTACCAAGTGGGATATTTTGCTTGCAGTTCTGTTTTCTATGTCCAATCTACGTTTTCATCTGCTAGGAGGCATCACTTTTGTTGTGTGTGTATATATATATCTTCTTCTTTGTTAAGGGCATTTTTTCTTTTAGGTATAACCAGACTCTTAATTTTTGTTTTTTCAAATTTATTGGGATCTTCAAATGTTGTCTTTGTTTGTTATAGGGGTTTCCACCTTGCAGATCTTAATTTTATTATTATTATTATTATTATTTTTAAATCATCGCTGTCTTGATTAAATTTTCATTGGCTTTGCTCTACAGCATTAGCATTATCTTCTTTGCAAGAGTAGGTGAGGACTGCAACCTGACACCGATGAAGGAAAACCTAATTGCACCTGTGACAGTACATTTCCAACAAGGTCTGGGTCAGAAGTTCAGGCAGCCCTCTGGAACTGGAATTAACTTCTCAATATTTGAGGAGACAGACATTCTGAAAGTGGGTGACACGAACATCTATCCTTTGGTGGTTAAAGCAGAGGCAACTTCAGTTAACAAGAATGGTACAGATGGAAACGCAATACCTCCAGCTACCAACTACCAGATAACTCAGGCAGTGCTTGAAAAGGAAAAAGGTGAATACCAGGTGAGGGTAGTGAAGCAGATCCTTCGGGTCAATGGAATGAGGTATGAGCTGCAGGAGATATATGGGATTGGGAATTCTGTTGAGGGTGACTTGGATGGGAATGACCCCGGAAAAGAATGTGTAATCTGCCTGTCGGAGCTGCGGGACACAACTATTCTACCCTGCCGCCATATGGTAATTAGCCTCTTGTTATTTTATCTGAATCTGTGATTAGATTATCACTGCAGCTGAAATTTAAAATCAAGCTGCCCATATTAGTTCCAACTTCCTTGTACACAAATTGCAAATTCCAGCTAATCATGGCACCTTATATTTGGCTGCTTGTGTTTTTGGTCATTTTAAGTTTGGGGGCTGTTCTAGAAAGTCAACTATCTAAACCTTCCCTACTAAACTACCCACACCAGAAATAAATGGATAAATAAAAGAATAAGGAAACAAAAATTTTTGTGCAGGATTTAATTTCGACCCTTGTTTGCTGTAAGTTGATTGCCATGGCTCGCACTTCTTGATTCCATCTCAACCTGTTTTACTATATATGTATATACATCATGAACTGATGATTTCTTGGTTACCAATGCAATTGCATGAATTTGGCTCATAATGTTACCAAGGTAAATATGAGTGAATGGGCTACAATACTAGGTGCATCCATTCTATCAGTCTGTTGCTCATTTGCAAAGCATGAATCCATAGAGTTACTTAATAGCATGGTCTTGATGTAATATTGGTTGGGTCTCTTTGCATGTGGCAGTGCATGTGCAGTGGATGTGCAAAGGTTTTGAGGTTGCAGACAAACCGGTGCCCGATATGCAGACAACCAGTTGAGAGGCTTTTGGAAATAAAGGTCAACAATGGATTTGAGGAATGAAAAGTATTCCGCCACTACAATGCTGTATATAACTCTGTTGTCTTTCTTTTTTTGTCTTTTGCATATTTTCTGTTGTAATAACCTGGAAAGAATGTATATTTGTCATTTGATTAGTTTCTGGTAGCGACATGCTGGCATTACATTTTGTCTGCTTGGATAGCTTTGTGGCAATTCCTTGGAGGGATATAAAATACATGTTTGCTGGTTGTGTTCTATCGAACTTTGTCTTGTGAAGTTTATTTAAGTAGTCACATTGTCTGCAGGTATAGTAGCATCTCGTGAGTCAATGGTAGGTCCGAAGTGTTTATAGAAAAAGAGAGGGAATAAATTGCACCGCTATCCATAGAAAACCCCTATTCGATACAATTATACAAATTGTGTCCATCCCAATGGAAAATGGGTTGAGTGGCTGCCGTTACAAACTCTAGTTGCTGTGTGATGAGGCAATAAAAGCTACAAACATTTGATTTCTGGGGAGATTCTGAGATCCGTGGGGAATGTGAAAAGGGATAAGCAGAGAAAGAGAAGTAGAAGAGCAATCCATGGCTTGGCTAAAAAATGCATTTACACTTGTCATCTGCAGTCATGGGACTGGAGGAGGTCCCGGAGCGCATCCTATCTGTAGTATTTGATATGATGTAACTGTTTATGGAAACGATAAACTCATCATGTTTAACACAATTATGTTTTAAAATTGGGATATTTTTGTAAAACACGTCATAAAAATAACATCAATTTACAAACGTATCGGCCCCATATTTCTTACCATCCCTGATGATAGAAGAAAGGTAAGCTAAAATGGCAGCTGGAGAGGCAAGAAGAAAGATTCTTATTTGGACTGGAGAGAAGGATGCGGGTTAAGCTGAGTTAAACCTAAACGTATGCATGGTTAAAAAGGACAGAAGGCCCATTTCTTGCGTTGCTCGAGAATTTGTAATCCTTTTGATCTTTATCCTTGTGGCACTCTATTACTAACTATTTGTTTTGGTGCTTTAACGAGCCTTGCTTATCTATGAGACAGACGAGTAAGTGGGAAAATGTGGTGTCGTGACTTTTTCCTTGGAAGGCATCCTCTATTGACGAATATTTCCCTGAGAATGGATCTCTCATTTGCGCATAAAGGCCGTGAAAAAGGAGTCCAAATCAGGCTTTCCTCCCTTGAGTAGAAAGCTTTTCAGAAAGGAGGATATCCAGAACCAGGCAATAGCAGTCATAGTCTCAAAGAGTAATGAAGATGGATCGAGAAGGCCAAAAGCCAGGCTGTAAAGCTCCATCATGCGAGTGATTTCTCGAATGTGAAATCATTACTTATCGTGTCGCAAAGACGTGAGGGGCCGTTGAAAATACAACTTATTGTCGTGATGCGGGACAGAATCAGCGACAATCTCATTAGTGAGATTAACGAGATTGGATCCTGCACGATCATGATTCATGACCTTTGC
This sequence comes from Carya cathayensis, assembly GCA_011037825.1. Lineage (NCBI taxonomy): Eukaryota > Viridiplantae > Streptophyta > Magnoliopsida > Fagales > Juglandaceae > Carya > Carya cathayensis. Next base: position 431,097 of record QGSO01000506.1, on the reverse strand, counting down.
GGGACCAACCAACGAAGGCTGCAAATCCTATCAGGCTCTTCCAGGGCAAATCCATACCTTACCCAAGTTGGGCTTGGACTGTATTCACGATTTATTTATATATTCAAACAAATAAAAACTTTGAAGTTGTATATTTCACAATTGTAGCCTAGCTTGAAAATTACTGTCGGGACACAGCATTTGCGCCTGTCAAAGCAGCTACAAGAATTATCGAAATGAGTTCAAATGGAAATAATGAAGGTGAAGAAGACACAAGGACGCACAACAAATTTCCGGATTAACTAGAAATGCATATGGTTGCTTATTTAGCTTTAGTGCCCAACCACAAGGCAATTCGGATGTTCATACATCCTAACACAAACTCCAATACTAGCATATGTGGTTGCTTATTTAGCTTAAATGCCCAACCACAAGGCAATTGGATGTTCATACATCCTAAACAACAAACTCGAACAACATACAATAACAGCAGAAGTAGAATGAAGACAGTTCAAACAAAATAAACGAAACCAAGATTTCACCATGCTTAGTCTCCCCACCACTGATGGACAAAGACGCCACGGCTTCTAAGGCCCTTGAAGAGGTCCATGCAGTCTCCCTTCAATGCACCTTCACCATCTCCTCCGTCTGTGCAATGAAGGAAGATCTCATCTACGAAGCATATTGCTCCACTTTCAAATAACTCCAACAAGAATTTCCTTTCCACCTTACCTGAGTTCATCTTTAGAACCACAAAATCTGCATATTGCACTGTTTCTTGAAACCAGGAAAGAAAATCAAACCCTTCATTTTGCAAAGGCGGATCAACATCTTCATCAGAACCAAGATCAGCTGAAGCCCTGTTTCCAGCCAAGCCAGGATGATATACAAAGGTGATACCAGGTTTTTTTACATAGGATAACAGCACTGAAGTGTTATGGTCAACAAAATAAACATTGAATGCGTTGCTATCAATGGGATAGGAGGGCAGGAACCAATTCATAACATTAGAGTGTAGATGCACCCTTGCCCCAATATCAATATAGACTAATCGCTTCCTATAACCAATATTCATAAGCTTGGGCAAATAAGAATACCAGTTCTCAAATCCCATTGATTTTTCCTCCACAAGGGGCTCAATTTGGTCCATGAAAGGCTTATTATTTGTCAAAGACGGGCAGTCAGTGGGAAGGCGATACTGCTTGAAATAACTGGCATTTTCGATTCTTTTCTTGAAGACAACCAGGGTAAAGTTGTGCACATAGCCAACATGCACAACAGTGGAACTTTTCAGCAATGATGAAACTGGGGTGGCAGACCTAATCAAGCCATTTGGGGCCGAACCACTAGCACCCAGAAGCATGGCACCAATCCCACCTGGGCTAAGAACCCGCTCAATTTCAAGCACAAGCAATGCAGGGATAGAAACCAAGTCTACGTCCCTGGACAACACGAAATCAAATGAATTGTCCATGTAGTCAAGCTGATGAACAAACTGTTTCCGATTAAGCGAGAAAAAGCGGTGCCCATAAACACCGCAGGCATTGGAGAACCCCAGATCTCGCAATGCTAACACGGCAAAGGCCGGTCCATCTCCAACAAAGAGAGCTTTAGCATTATATTTCAATAAGTTCTTATCCACAAGCTCTCTAACCACATTAACGGTCAAATTCACATTTTCTTTGTAGTGCACCGATTGAAATGAGCCCCAAATGGGATTCAGGAGCTGGGTACGAAACCAATATGTGCCCGGACCCATACTCGCCATTGCGAAGCCCGGACTCGAGGCACAGACACTGGAGGCCACGGAAGCAAGCGTTCCATAATCGGAACCAGATAAAACGTACAGCAAGGGAATGATCGAAATAGCCGAGGCGATTGCGAGAGTGCGATTAAGCATGCGCCTCGCTATAGACCCATGAAGGATCTGAAATCTCACGGCCTTCAAATCCATGAGATGCGAGAAGGTTTAGATTTTCCCGATCCTTGAGTAAATCGAAGAGCAATTCTTGAAGATGTGACAAAACTCGAGTAATAGAATGCAACTTTGAGAGGTAATAAGCCGAAATGAGATCGAAAGATCAATAGAGAGAGGCAATTAACGAGTGCAAAACCTGGAGGAGGTGTGATTCCCACCCACGAGGACTCCCATTGATTTTTGGAACCCTAACCAGACCCTCCTCGGAACCCTCGGTTGCATTGGCTCGAACCAGGTCTGACCCATCTCGAAACAGAGCATTAGCAAGAGAATTCTACATTACATCTACATTTAATCGCGTTACATTCTGTGCGATGGGGATTCGGCTGTGAAGTACTTTGAGAAACCTTAAATTAAAGAACTGTTGGATAGAAAAATTGGGGATTAGGGTTCCATTCAGGGTTTCAGTGGAAAGGGAGAGTGAGCCTCGGGACTATATTATTGAAGTCGCTGTCGGTGGAAAGCACTGGGCAGTAGGCTAGAAAGTACTCTGAGCTTGACTGTACACGTGTCAAATTTTTGACGTAAGAGTCTCAATTATTTCTCCGGACTCCGACAGAAACCGCGTGCAGCAAACTGGGACCCCAGTATCATGCGATCGAGTTTTGCTTTTTTTAACATGAATGGAGTATTTATTTACTTTTTTTTGAAGTCTTAGTGCGGCATTTTCAAACTCTGTAATTATTATTATTATTTTTATTAATAAGATCAAAGTAATATAATAATAAATTCTTTTCTATTATTACATATAACCTATTATTTACTACCCACTACTCTCACATTTGTGTTATTACTTTTTCTTTTTTTTCCTTTGCTGAAAAGCTTTTTTGGGTGCCTTCAATCATGCTCTTTTTTCTTATTTTTCATGCGAATTTTGTTAAGTACAAATAAATTTAAATATTTATTTATATAATAATGTTACTATTTTCATATTTAAAATTTAAATTAATTTTATTTTTATTATAGTCTAATTTTCTAATCAATCACATTAAATAAATAAATAGATGAAATGATATACAAAATGGCTTACAATGAAATTTTTTCTTTTTCCATAATAAGCTTTTTGATTGGAACAAAAATGTAGAAAAGAAAATGAGCCCTTTTGCTGGAAATTAGCTCTTTTGGTGCCGTGATTCTAGGAATCAGAGAGAGAACGTAATTGACATAACAGATTTACCTTTCAAATCATGACAACGAAAAATGAAATTTAGAAGAATTTTGCTGAAGTGGTAATGAAAACTACTTCCCATCCCATGACAGATTTTCGGAATATAGTTTCCATTTTCATTCACCTTTTTGGTGTTCTTTTCTCTATGCTTTGTGTCAGTTGTGTGTAAACTAATTTTCTTCAGGATTCTAACCTCATGACTACTGCCTGTAGAGTCTCTTCTCACATGTCTTGCTGGTTTTCTTCCATATCTCCTAAGAGAACTTGCTCTCAAAATATCTTTTTCTGTGGTTCTTCTAATTGGAACAGTTCCGGCCTCTAGGCATGACTCAACAGATTCTGTCCATAGCTGCAGGCTCTCTGCACTGTATCTGTAGTGTCATTGCCCTTTGGCCTTTCAGGTGGATACCCGTAGAGCTGGGATGGAGGGGGAGGGGGAGTGGTTAGAGATGAAGGGGAGGGTTTCGTCACTTCTCACTACCTTCGGGTGGGACTCAGATGGAAGGGCAGGGATTAGAGCATTGGCAATAGGTTATTTATCTTTATCTTCATCCTTGAATTTGAAGAATATACCCTTAAAATCATCTGCATTGGTTTATGCATATATAAAATTATAAATAAATATGTACAGTTCTTATTCAAAGATGAAGAATTCTTTTTCATCTTCAAATAATATTTTTATTATTTTTTCTCTCTCCAGAAACCGAATGGCTCTCTATTTTCTCTTTTCTATTCTCTATCTTTTTTCTCTCTTTTGACCAAATAAATATAAAAAAATATTATTATTTAGTCAAAAAATGCATAATTCAATGTAGGAATTTTTCTTCATATTCAAAATCAATCTTCAAAAGATGTAATTTTATATATGAAGATAAAGAATCCATTGCCAATGCTCTAAGAGATGAACTACTCTGTTTCGTAAGAATCGTACTTCCTTTGGGCCAAACTGAAGTGGAGGGGGAGCCCAGGGAGGGGTTAGAGATTGACTGCTCTATTCCGCAAGAATCGCACGTGCTTCGTTCGGGCCAGACTAAGATGGAGGGGAAAGGGTTAGGGTAAAACTGGTTCACTTATTAGTCAACCCGGTTTGCCACATAAGATGGGGGTGGGTAAACTTGCTAATTGGTAGCTTTTTTCCTTATAATATATCAACTTTGCTACTCATCTTCTCATTAACTACACACTACATTTTTTTTATCATTATTTAAAAAAAAAATTGAATTCTTCCACTTATCATTAATATACTATATATTTGATAAGAGAAAAATATAAAAAAAAAATGTGATATGTGGAGATGATGAATAGAAGTTTTCATAATATATTGTATTGGATAGCAATGGATTGATATGTGAATAGTAGTTAAATAATTTATGAATAATAATTAATTATTTGAATCAAGATATTTTATAGAGTTTTATAAAAGAAGAAAAAAAAATTTGAATACAAATATAATAAAGTTAAAATATTCTTAAAATATTATTTTTATTTTAGGATTTGAAAATTTTGATTTTTTTTTTAAAATGTCCCCCGATAAGGCTAAATGTCCTTTTTTCCATACATTTTTTATATTCTTAAATATTTTAAAAAAATTCACAACATCATTAAAAAATATTTACTTAATCACTAAGTTAAAAAAAGAAAAGAAAAGGGTCTTGATAGGACCCAGGGAATTTCTCTTATTTTTTGTATTTTATATAAAAATTAGAAACAATTGTAAGGATTAGGTAATGATCAGATAAAAAAGTTAAAAATTAAAAATTGAAAAGTATTTGTATTTGTCGTATTTAGATATTGAGATAAGATAGAATAAGATGAGATGAGAGTATCTTGCAATCCAAACAGGTCCTTAGACGGTTATAATATCTCATAATTAATAATTATGAAATGATTTATAAATAATAGTAAAATAGTTTGAATTAAGATATTTTTATTGAGTTTTGGTATAGGAAAGAAAAAGTAAAATAAAAATATTAAAAATTGTTTGAATATAGTTTTTTAATATTATTTTTATATTAAATTTTGAAAAACTTGTATTGTTTTTAATGTTTTGTTTGGAAATTTGGAAAAGCTATATTAGATCTTGTGTTTCGATAATAATTAGATGAAAAAGTTAAAAATTTAAAGTTGAAAAGTGTTTTGGTTTTTGGATAATGATAGGCACCTCCTACCACCCCATCCACTACTCCATAGTGTATTTGAAACTTTTATTTTTTTATTATTTTGATTTTTTAACATCCTTAATCATTAAAAAAAATTAAAAAATAGATAATTTTACTAATAGTCACTTCCTTAACTATTAAGTAAAAAAAATAATAACAAAAAATTTTAAAAAATAAAATGAGTAGTGAACGGGTGGTAGGAGATAGTAAACTTATTATTATTCTTTATCCTTTAGTATTTAGTGATGTTTGGAAAGAAAATTACGAGAGGTTTTGAGAATATATTAGAATATCTCATTCCCAAACAAGGCCTAAAAGTAGCATGAGTGTCGGAAAATTGTAACGTAAAACTAGTTCTTCCGGAGCTTAATATTATTCATTTTAAATTTCTTCTAATGTACAAATGATCCTCAAGACACCATTTTATAGGCATAGGAGGATAATGAATATGAAATTATGATACAGAAATTAGTAAGATAAATTCATAAATTTAGGAATTCCAATAATTTATACTTGAATAAGCTAGAATTCTAAGATGTGAAATCTAAATGGTCATCCACCAAATTTATGCATATATTTATAACATACAATTTTTCTTTTATGACTTTTTTATTATATTTATGTTTTAAAATGATGGTATTTATGTAAAGTAGAATTACTTTCATAAGCTTTTTTACAAAAATGTTCATTCAAAATAGAATTGTATAAAAGATTGTAATTTTCCTTTCCAAAAGTCAATCGTAGCTTAATTTGGAATTCGGTTCGTCATTCGAACAAAATTAGAATAAATTATTAAACCATAAAGTTTTAAGAAATTTAGTTGAATTCCTATATATAAATTCGTATTAACTGAATTAATATACGTATATAAATTATATAAATATAAAGATATTTACAAAGAAATCAAAGTTTGTTTCTCAAAATTTATACATAGATTTATAAGATATAATATAAATAAAATATATATTTTTTAAATTAAGTAGCTTGTAAACAACCTCAAATACGCTTAAATAATAAATAAATGGTTCATGAACATAAAATGAAACTTGAAGATAAACTCAAGCTATCTCATGTTCAAATGAAAAATTAAACAAATAAGGGTTGTTAACTCATTACTCATTTGAACTCGACTCCTTTACACCATTAGGTACCATATTAGTCCTCAAACATCATGTTGTCCACGCCTTGGTTCTCCTTGGATTGACAAAATGCCTAAAACTTCTTGCTTGGTTATTGGTCAACAATGGCGATGATAGCAATTGTGGTAAGGTGGGATTAAGTGTTTCGGACTGATTTGATGTATGAGAATGATGGAAAAGAGAATTGAAGAGATGGACTTCCAATGCATGTGATAGGGCGCATGGCTAGAGTGAAGGCACTAGGGTTGGTGCCACTTTGGTGTGTGATCCTATGATTTCGAGTATGTAATGGCTAGGATTTGGATGGAAGAAGAATTCCTAAATTGTAGGAGACAATTTAGAACTTGTGTATTTCAGCTAAGGGAAGAGGAAATGGATTGATTTGTAATTGAGAGATTTTAGAAGTGTCCTAAAATCTTGGATCTCAATATGGTAAGTGTATGGCCGGTTGGTTATGGATAGGCATTGATGATATATGGAATAAAAACTAGGATTCCTAAAGTTCAAGAATCCTAATAAGGTAAGTATGGATCAATGGGAAATGGGAAGGAGGGACAAACTTGGGTATAGCTGAATATGTGAAGTATGGAAGGCAATATGGTAGTCGTGTAGAGTTTTGGAAGATGGGATTTGTGCCAAAAAATATATGAACACTAAGAAAATTGATGAACGCGCATGAACACTCAAGAACACAATGAATAAATAATCAACTTCAATTCACGAATTGCACAAAATTGAAAGAAAACCTTATATTTTGATAAACTGAATCATACCTATTCAATGAATTGTAAGGTAGTGATCCTCTCTTTGGGATTCACGAATTTCACCCAAAAATCCCAAGTGCAAAGGCACTAAAATATGATCTATTAAATAAATGATCTCCCTCTTGGGTAATTGCCAAAAGATGCAAATGAAATGACTAAGTGTCTTATTTATAGAGCTTACAAATTTGAAACCCCCAAAAGGTCCCTAACAAATTAAATTAAATAAATAAATAAAGCAAGTAAATAAAATAACATAATGGATAAATGGTCCTATAGCCGTGGCATGCATGGCCCATGGTGGATTAGGATGGTGCATGGCTCACGGCTGGGCTAGTCTTGGTCTAGTTCGATGGCTGATTGCATGGTATGGCATGGTGCCATGTGTTGGTCTGGTGGTGGGCACGACATGGCGCTGTGCGTGGCCTACTGATGTTGGCATGGCATGGTGTCAAGCCTAGGCTTGATGGTGGGCATAGGGTGGTGCCATGCTGTTGCTGTGAAGCCCAGTCAAGTGGCTTAGGCGGTGGTCCTGCATGGCCTGGGCTGGTGGCCTGGATGATGGGCATGCGTGGCTCAAGCTGATGGTCTAGGTGCTCGGGCTGCAAGGCACGGGCTAGAGTCGTGCGCTGAATGGTATGCCTGGTTGGCATGCCGCTAACCTTGCCTGCAAGGCATGGACTGAAGCCGTGCGCTGGATGGCGTGCCTATGAGGGCACGCCACTAACCTTACTGCGTGGTGTTGGGGCGCATAGGCTCATGCGCAAGGGAATGAGCATTCCTGCATGTAGGGACTGCGCGCTGCTAGTAGCCTCCATGGGCACTTGCTACATGTCCAAGCCTGAGCCAAGACATGCATGCAGGTTAGCCATGTGACTATCCTGGCCCTTCAAGAACTGTGTCGAGGTGTGGCCCCGGGCAATCCTCCTAGTGGTTGTGACACATTTGCCCTACACACAAAAGCCCTATTGCTTATAGGTTTGGATTGATTTTGTTTTTGTTGATTGAGTTGGTCATGGGCGAGTGAATCTTGCACCTCACCTGCCTACTCATAGGATGGGAATGGGCATCTTCGTCATGGGGCAGAGCTAGTAGCGGGTGAGCATATGGCCTACCATTCCACCTAGGTAAGGTAGTAGAAACCCTATTCCTACCCCAAGCTCCATCATTGTTCCTAACTTTCTATTATGGGTGTGTTTCACCACCTCTCAAGTACATCCAACTGCAACCAAAGATTAGAGTGGCTTGGGGTTCGTGGAAACGCTTCCAATGCCTAAGGTAATAATCGCAATAAGAAAACCGTTTTCAATACCAATGATTCAGATGATCATTACATATCTGGGTTCTTAGTTTATATAGAGTCTAGGAAATGTCTGTTATTATGTGGTAGCAGACTTATCCTCTATTCAAAATTCAAATCATGGGATGAGGAGCTCATCTGATATCCAAATGATAGTTGTTCTTACTTAACAGACTCTCAAGTGGTTATCTCTTCAGTAGCTAGGGTGGATTGGGCCCCTAGAGGTGGGCCAAGTTCTTAGAGGGCCATGGGCTAGGAGCCTGACTAATGGCCGAGATCCACTGATCGAACCATTATTGGCCTCATAATGGTATTAAGCCCTCTCCAGTTACCCCTACGAAGTCTCATCATAAGTAGTGTGATGGGACTTGTAATCATGTCGTTGTTTTGTCAACCGTGCCTTGCCGTTAGAGTGTCATTTTATTTTCACTCTTTCGTAAGTCAACCGTCACTCATATTTAAGATGTCTGGACTCATTCTTTCTCACTTCTCCTCTTTCGACTTCTCCACTTTTTCCTTTCTTGAGTGCCCTGTTGTTTCTGCATTCTTGCTCTCTTTTCAACCACTTTGTCAACATCGTACCTTCCTTCATAACTTTTATTCCCCATGGCTTCTTCCAAGGGCTAACCCTCAGCCTCTTTTTGTTTCGATTCTTCGTAACCCCGCAATTCCCCCATTCATATTGAAGAAGCCCTTGTAAATCCTATCAGAGAAGGAGAGGATGCCCCTCGCTCCATATTCGTGAGCCATCGGTGGTCCTCCACTGTTTCTCCTTGCGAATTGGAGAATGCGAGGAACAACTTCAACATTCCAAACTCGGTGACCTTGAAGCCACCTTCTCAAAACCATGGGGCCGTCGATGCTAGAGGTATGGCAGTTTCTGTTGCTTTGTACCTTACCATGTTCACAATGGGGTTCCGTTTACCCTTCGTGCAACTTGTCCATGACATATTAGACATCCTAGGGCTTGCTCCGCCCAATTAGTGACCAATGCTTGAAGAATCTTAATGGCTCGTTGTGTGTTGTGGCAGCTGGTGTTGGAGCCTATGGGTGATGAATACCTTAATCTCATAGCCTGCGAGTTTCTTCTACTCCATGGGTTTAGGCATTCAAATGGAAATTCTGTATTTTTAGGTCCCACAATAAACTAATTGAATTAGAGTGCAAATATTCCCATACTAAGGATTGGGAGAGGAAATTTTTCTTTGTCTCAGGCGTTGGTTGAGAATTTCCCACAGATGAGGCCCCAAATCGAGAATTCCCTCTTAGGGTTTATTGGGCTCCAGTTCTCGACGAGCATGAAATTGAGATCCTTCTTTCTCCCTCAGAAGAGGCACATATCCAATTGGTGCAGACTTGGGTATCCAACAACCCTAAATCCACTCTTTCGGATGTTATTTTGACGCCTACCAACATTGAGAGATTTGTAATGGTGCCCTGCTGGGCGCACATTGTTGGTCGTGAATTTTTGGGGACCCACTTGCTAGCAGGCAACTTGAAGAGGAAATCACAACCTACTGCTGGAGGAAAGAGGAAGAAGAAGAAGACACGTATTATAGCACCTTCAAATGAGTCCAGCTCTACAAGATGTGACCTCTTGCCGCCACCTCAGGCGAGTAGTCCAGCAGAGAAGTTAACACCTCCCCCCATATTTCAAACTACCTCTCTTGATGAGATTATGGATCAAGCTGAGGAAGATCTTGAGGCTGTTATAGCTACTGAAGCCGCCATTAGGAAGCCGCCATTAGAGTCGCTGTTGAGGAAGCCGCTGCTAGAGTTGTCGCCGAGGAAACCGTTGGTGGGATCACTCAGTCGCTTGTTAGACGAACCAACGCCACCCATCAGGAAGGCAATGGTGTCCACTCAGATGAGGGCGACAACATTTTTATTCTAAATCCTGACTTGTTGGCCGCGACTTCGACTATGCTTGGTAATTTTCCTTCCTTTGATGTTTTTAGTGAATCTCCTCAGGTTGTAGGCATTAAAGAACTAATAATTGGGTCTGGATCGCCCTTTACCTCAACCATCTCTAGCGGAATTAGTACTCCAGATCTACCCTTTGTTTTCCTGATTGTATCTCCTGCGAGCAGGAGTAGGGTTTCGATTCCCTCTTCGCCATTTAGCATTTCTCCCATCGAGGGTGGTGAGCCTTCCTTAACCTTCCTAGAGGAAAATCATTTTGTTGGTCCCACTCAAGCATCACCTTCTCAGGGTGATGATGTGGAGGTACCCTCGGGTCAACAAACGGAGGTGCCTACGATTGTTCTGCCTCCTATTTCTCTGAGGTTAGTCGAAGATGTTGCTACCCAAGGGGGCCTTTCACTCCACCATTCACCATCTTCAGAATATCATCTCGCCAGTAACTTCCTATTCCTACAAAAGACTATTTTGTTTTTGTATACTTTCTCTTAGGGAGTTGATCGCCTGGCAGCTGATTTGGTTGAAGACCATTTGCAGCTAGAGGAAGAGAACCAATTTATGTTGTCCTTCATTGGTTAGGCCCACAACGCTAGCCATGCCCAGAAGGAAAAAATGGCTAGTGAATTGTCTCATGTTGAGGCTCATTCTCATGCACTTGAGGGTGACTTGGTCTCCCTTTGTGCTCAAGTTGACTTGCTTCAAGGGGAGTTGGCAAGTTCTTTGGCATAGGGTGGTCGCTATCGCCAGGAAGCAGAAGCGGTTGGAAAGGAGCGAGATAAGCTTGTTGTTCGCCTTAGCCAGGTAAAGGCAATTGGGAAGGAGTGAGACGAGCTCACCCTTTACCTCAACCAAACCAAGGCCGACATTGAAGAACTTAAGAGTGTTAAATCTGGCTATGCTAATCGCTAGGTTGCCACTGAAAATGGGCGTCAAGAAGCCAACACCAAGCTGAGCATAACAAAAGGTGAGAAAGTCCAAGTTGAGCAAGAGCTTGCCAAGGTGAAGAAAGCACTCAAGGAGAATGATCACTGTTTCTTGCAGCTGAATGAAGTTCTTGAGACTTTTGAAAAATAGCTGTCAAATTCGGAAGCTAAAGTAAAGGAGTTGAACATCAGGTTGAGGCATTCCCAAATCGAACTCACTTATGTTTTTGCTGAGTTGGTTACAGCTGCCAAAGTTCATGGGCGAGTTTGGGGCCTTGGATTCAAACTTGGGGTCAAATAGCCAAGTGAGTTTCTTCTCAACAAACTTGAGGTGGACCTGCACACTTTGGATTGGAGGTCCCTTAGAGCCAGCCCTACTGCTTACCATATTTTCAACTCATTTGGTCGTGGTACCATGCTAGAGGCCTTTCCTCCCCCTCGCCCAACTTGAAGACTATTTTTCTAAAGCTTTTGTGCACTCAACAGACAAGATGAACAATATATATGACCAGTTTCTATTGCAAAAAAGGAAGGTCTCAAGGCAGTGGGGGCAGTTATGAATCCTAGTCAGCAAGCTAATAGGAGTGGGAACCATAAAGAATCCATGTTGGCATCTCAAATTAGTTCATTAGATCAATTCTTGGCTGACCAGGTTCTTGTTTTGGAAAGATCTAAAAAGAAGGCCAGTTAGAAGAGAAGACCAAGGGATAGGTTCTTTGCAGATTTTATTAATGAATCTCATGAACAAGTGGAGGGCACTGGTGTAAGGAAAAAGAGTAGTGAAGAAACAAAGGAAAGTACTCTTCTCAATAATGCACTTGAAAAACAGAAATGTGAGGGGATGGATGTGATGGACTCAAATGATGCAGAATTGGTGAAGGTCGTTATACAACCCCACCAATAGTCATGAATTGCTTAAGTTGGAATTGCTGAGAGCTTGGGAACCCTCGAACAGTTAGAGGTCTTTACCTTATGGTGAAAAACAAGGTCCCAAAATTTTTTTCCCTAATAGAAACAAAGTATAAAAGGAACAAGATAGAAAGGTTAAAGAAGAGATTGCAGCTGGAACACAGTTTTGTAGTTGACTGCAGAGGTCTGAGTTAAAAATGCGAGTGATAGGAAATTCTGGATACTCACTGGTTTTTATGGCAGCCCATCGACTACTAAAAGGCATGAAAGTTGGAAGCTATTTAGAGGTTTGAAACCTAACTTGGATTTGGGGTGGTTATGTGTTGGCAATTTCAATGAGATCTTCAACAATAGTGAGAACTATGGGGGAGCTTTGAGACCCTATAGACAAATGGAGGATTTTAAAATGATAGTGGATGATTATGGATTAAGTGATTTGAGTTGGATGGGCAACGGATTTACCTAGTCTAATAATAGAGATGGAGATGGTTTCACCAAAGAAAGGCTTGATAGAGCATTCAGTAATAAATTATAGTCTGAGTGGTTTCCAAGAAATGTGGTCCATACTTTACTTGCTCAAAGTTCTTATCACAGCCTTATCCTTATCAATATGGACAGTGATCCTAATGAGCTTATCAACAACCAAAAGCCATTTAGGTATGAAGCTAGTCGGACACAAAGAGATGAATGTGCAAAATTGATTTGACGAGTTGAGAAAGCCAAGGCTAACAAACAACAAGCTCAACTATACTATTAAAGGTTTGAAGAAGTGTTAGTAAAAATTAATGAGCTGGAGTAAGTAGCAAGTAGGCAACTCTAAGAAAGTAATTCAAAACAAGTTAGGTCAGATTTCCATTTTGTAATAGTTGAATAAAGGGGAGATGATTGGAAGGATTAAAACACTGCAAGGCGAAGTGGATAAGCTCCATGAAGAAGATAACATCAAGTGGAAGCAACGTCCCAAATAGAGATGGTTAAAGGAAGGAGATAGGAATATAAAGTTTTTCCATCAATGTGCCTTTCAAAGGAGGAATACAAATATGATAAGAAGACTGTTAGATGAAACTGATAAGGAGATCACTTTACCAGTGAGTATCTGTCAACAATTTTAGGGGTTTTTCAGGATCTCTTCACTTCCTCAAATCCAAACAACATTGAAGAATGCTTGGCAGCAATGAATGGTAGAGTGAGTGAAGACATGAACATAGAACTAATCAAACCTTACACGGCCCAAGAAGTTGAAGATGCTTTGTTTTAGATGAATGGCCTGAGTTCACTTGCCCTGATGGATTTCCAACTGCTTTCTATTAACAGCATTGGACTACAGTAGGAGGGTAGATTAGTGATTCAATGCTATTTGTACATAATTCTAGAGAGAGTATTGATGAGATTAACAACACTTTTATTGCTCTTACTCCAAAAAGAAAAATTCTACCAAGGTGTCTAATTTCAGACCAATCTCTCATTATAATGTCACTTATAAGCTAATTTCCAAAATCTCAGCAAATAGGCTAAAGAAGGTCTTACCAAGCATCATCTCTCATAACAAGTCAACCTTTGTTCTAGGCATGCTAATTTCTGACAACATAATAGTGGCTTTTGAGGCTATGCACTCAATGAAGTGCACAATGACAAGCAAAGAAAGGTACATGGCACTGAAATTAGACATGAGTAAGGCATGTGATATGATGAATGGAAGTTTCTTAGATCTATGATTAGGGCTGTAATCGAGCCAAGCCGAGCCGATTTTTGGCTTGTCGAGCTCGGCTCAACTCAAAATACTCGTGTTCGAGCTCGACTCGATAAGTTAAAATCTCAACTCGAACTCGAGCTCGAGTTCGAGCTTGAATTGTTTTTTTTAATAAGATTTAATAATTAATAAATTAAATAAATAAATAAAGAATTAATATTAAATTTATACAACTAACAAGTAGAACCTCTATAAAATTATAAAATTTTAAAAAATTTATAAATAATTAATATCTAACTAGTTAATATTTATCCAAAATAACAATATATTATATGCCTACATATATTATTAATACATACACTTAATATGATAACAGATATCTATTTTAAATATGGTTCCCACATACTAGTATATGAAATTATTAAATTTTATCGACTAATTATTATACAAATTATAAAATATATCTATAAAGTATATTCACTATATAGACATAAGTAATTTGAATACATATTATATATTTAATTATAAAAGTGTATGCTTATATTATTAGCTAATACATATATACATGCATATGTGTATGTATATATTTATCAATATATAAATGAGTTTTAATCGAGTCGAGCTAACGAGTCGACTCAAGTATAAACGAGCAAGCCTAAATGAGTCTTAGCCGAGTCGAGTCCAGTTTTGTCGGGTATGTGTCATTTACAAATCGAGCGGGTATCTGTTTTCACGAACGAGTTTTTTTTTTTTCACGAGTCAAGTTCAATTCGAGTTTAATCGAGCAAGTACTAAGTGGGCTATCGAACAAACTGGTTCATTTACAGCCCTATCTTTGATGGATAGAATGAGGTTTGATTCAAAGTGGATAGATTTGGTGATGAATTGTATTGAATCAGTGTCCTACTCTATTTTGGTAAATGGGATCTCACAAAGCTACTTCAAGCCATCAAGGGGCATAAGGCAAGGTGATCGCCTATCACCTTACTTGTTTATTTTGTGTGCTGAGGCTCTGAGCACTATGATTGGGAAAGCTGAGGATGATGGAGTGATTACAGGGCATTTTGCAAGAGGGGTAGTTAGACTCTGTCACCCTTTTTTTTTGGTCCAGATGATAGCCTCTTATTTTGCAAGGTTAATGCTATTGAAATGAGTAGGCTTTTCAATATCCTCAAACTTTATGAAAAAGCCTTAGGTCAAAGATTGAACCTAGAGAAGACCTTTATCCAATTCAACAGAAACACAGTCAAGGGAACTCAAGATTTCCTTTTCAGCATTGCTGGAGTGAGGTCAACAATGGCTCATGAGAAATACCTGGGGTTTCCAACAATTGTGGGAAGAGCAAGAGAAAAGTCATTTAGAAGCATATTGGATAGAGTGAGGATGAGAATCAATAATTAGAAGGTTAAAACTTTATCTCAAGCAGGAAAATAAATCTTCCTAAAAGCTGCGGTTCAAGCCTTGCCTACATACAGTATGAGTTTCTTCAAGCTGCTTAGAAAGTTGTTAAAGAATATCAACAGTGTTATGCAGAATTTTTGGTGGGGACAGCAAGAGGCTGAGAGGAGGATTCTTTAGATCTCATGGAGTACAATGAGGAAAGCTAAATTAGCTGATGGTATGGGGTTTCAAAACTTGGGAACCTTGCTTTGCTTTCTAAACAATGTTGGAGGCTAATTTAATACCCTCATTCACTAGCAGCTAAAGTCTTAAAGGCCAAGTACTTTCAAGGGTCTTCTTTCATGAATGTTAGATTGGGACAGAAACCTTCTTATATTTAGAGGAGTATGCTGGCAGCTAGACATATACTTGAAGCTGGAACCCAATAGCGAATAGGCAATGGTGAAATAGTCAGCATTTGAGATGATAAGTGGCTGCCAAAGTTCACACCATCAAAGGCTCAAAGTCCTGTGGTGTTACTGGACAATAAGGCCAAAGTTAAGGAATTGATTGTGGAAAGTGAGAAGCAATGGAGAACAAAACTAGTGGAACATGTTTTTGAGAAGGAAGAAGCAGACTTAATCCTACAGGCCCCCCCTTAGTTATGCTAATAACCCTAACAAGCTTATTTGGAAAGGGACCTCTATTAGTATGTTCACTGTGAAAAGTTCCTACCAAATGCAGCAAGAACTGGTTTTGGCAGTAAAGGGATAGGCCTTGAGCAGTAACAAGTTTTAGAAGGTGTGGCAATTGATTTGGGGTTTGAATGTCACACTAGGGATAGGGTCTTCCTTTAGAGGGCATGTTTAGAAGCTTTACCTACTCAAGTCAATTTGTTTACAAGGAAAATTGTGGATCATCCAAAGTGTCCTATCTGTACCAGGGAAGAAGAGACTGTTATTCATGCTGTTTGGGATTGTGAATCTACTAAAGATGTGTGGTGTCAATTTTAAAAAAGACTCAAAAAAAGTTACTTCCCTAACAATAATCTGTCGGAGCTAATAGAGGCAATGTCGAATACAATGGATACTGATATGTTACATGAGTTTGCAGTAGTAGCAAGAAAGATATGGTTGAAAAGAAATGATCTTATTTTCAATAAAGAATTCAACCACCCTAATAGAGTTGTGAGTGCAGTCCATTATTTCTGCTACATGAAGTGAAAGAGCAAGAGAGGCATACCTCAGAGGCAAGTAGCAGTATTGCAGTATCGTGGAATCCTCCTCGTTTGCAGACTTACAAGGTAAATTGAGATGCAAATGTTGATAAAATTCAATCAAGAATTGGAATTGGGGTAGTGGTAAAGGATCATGCAGGGATGATTATTGCCACAATGAGGAAAAGTATGTGTATGTACCCTGATCCTTTATTGGCTGAAGCATTTTGAGCATTGCAGGAAACAAAATTTGGGGTGGAGTTAGGTTTGAGGAGGATTTTTCTTAAAGGGGATTCACTGCAAATTACACAGGCCTTGAAAAAGGAGGACACTATGTGAACTAGTGCAGGAATGTTTGTGTCTGAAGCTAAGGATAATTTACAGAAGTTTGATAGATGGGTTGTATTTCATGTTAAAAGAAATGTTAATGTTATTGCTCATGTATTGGCAAAAGATGCCTTATTCATTTATGATGTAAGTGTTACTATAGAGGAATCTCCTTCATGTATTTCAAATTTGATTTAATGGATAAGCAACAAAGTTTCGTCTCAAAAAAAAAAAAAAAATATCAGCATTAAACTTTATAGATATCTGCACTTGAATAATTCGAGAATATTATTGCGTTGCGTCAACTCTATGTATACCTAAAGGAAAATGTGGATCTTTATTCTATTATTTATCATTTATAGTCAAATTAATTCATCTATCATTTTTTTTTAATTTCTATATTTATAAAAGGTCATTTAAATTATGTTACATCACCAGATGTGAATATAGATAGTATTCATAATCTCATAATTTCTATAAATAGTAAAATGATTTGAATTAAGATGATTAATTGGATTTTGAGAAATGATTTAGAAAAAATTTAATAAAAATATTATAAAGTTAAAAAATATTTGAATATAACTTTTTAATATAATTTTTATTTTGAAATTTGAAAAGTTGAATTGCTTTTTGTGTTATATTTGAAAATTTGATAAAGTTATAATGATCAGGTAATAATTAGATAAAAAAGTTAAAAAATTTGAAATTGAAAAAATATTTTATATTTAAATGATATTTAGATAAAAAAAAATATATAAGAATATCTTAAAAACATCATTGTTCAAACTGGCCCTAAAACATATCATGTATATCTCTCTCTTTCTATATATATATATATATATATATATATTAGGTCAACTCTCTATTCTTTATATAAAAAGTAAAAAAAAATAGAAGAAATAATTAGGCGTGCATCATTTTAAATATGAGTAATGATATCCACACAATATATTTTTCAATATATTTCACAAAAACATATTGTAAAATAAGTGTATTTTGGTATAATAATGTTTATTTTTATAAGGTAGTTTACAAAATTATCACTCCTTTTAAAATACTGTTATGTAAAATATTGTAAAAAGTTACGTGTGTTTATCATTTTTCTT
Organism: Carya cathayensis; assembly: GCA_011037825.1. Taxonomy (NCBI): domain Eukaryota; kingdom Viridiplantae; phylum Streptophyta; class Magnoliopsida; order Fagales; family Juglandaceae; genus Carya; species Carya cathayensis. The sequence goes on along the minus strand of QGSO01000506.1, from coordinate 413,142 downwards.
TAAATATTATTTAAGTTTAGTTAGAAACCACTATTTTAAGAGCATTCACGTTGAAAATGCAAACTAATAATTTATATAATATCACATGAATTTACATTTGACTATTTCACTCCAAACCTTTTTTCACATTAGATTATTCATCTATTAACTAAAATAATAATAAAATATCAAATATATGGAAGAGAAAGAGTGTTTATGGAAAAAAGAAATAATACAGAGGAAGAGAGAGAGAGAGTGTTTATGGAAGAAGGAAATCATTTTTTAATGTTTTAGTCGAACTACAATAAATATCAAATATAATCACAAGAGCTAGTTTACAGTAACTCAAAGTCATCTTGGTTTATATTTGGATAATCTAATGTAGTTTATTTTCATCTTCTATTAATCAAATTATCCATTTTATTTACATTTGCATAATCCATTAACAATACTCGATGATAGCGGTCCAACAACCATGAATTGAAAGGAAGATTAATGCATGGTCACATCATTAATATTATTCTTAAAACACCAATTAATTTTTCATTATTATATAAAAGAATTATTAAAAAGAATGTCACCCTTCTACTTGAAAGTTAAATGTAAACAGATAAAATCAAACAAAAAGAAAGAAATAAAAGAAACAAAAATTCTATACCCAGTCATTCATATATTTTTTACACATTCTATTTGATTGCATCATTTTTTTAATATAAAATAACTACTTCGATCAATTAAATCAGTAAAGTGTATAAAAAATATATAAAAATGACTGTACGCAACATAAATCTAAAAGAAAATGCCCAAGGATTATATATAAATAATGAAAAATTCTATACACCATACTACCATATCACTTTTATTTAACTAAATAAGATGTGACACATTTATCACAATTGAGTCATTATTTATTACATGTTTATTTGTCATTCAATGATAATAAATGTGACACATTTTATATAATAGAATGAAAATAAGATGAAAGTATGGTGTATAACATTACTCTTAAATAATACTAGAAGCGGTCGGAAGAGTTTGAGATTAGACGCTACATAATCCCTTTTGCAAATAGTAGATCATTAAAGTTGTTCCCATCCAAAACATAAATTATGTTATAAACATTTGTATAACCACACATAGCCACTAATTAAGACCATTGAACCACCAACTAAGACCAATCTTTGGCCACTAATTAAGACCATTAAGCCATTAATTAAGACCTATCTTTAGCCATTAATTGTGACTTAAGCTACACCTACCCCTTTGTACTCTTATAAATATGGGTATCATTCCCTTGTATATGTATCAAGTTTTGCATCGAAGAACAACTCTTTCTCTTGCAACATCCTCTTTCTCTTGCAATATTATTTCTCTTTTAATTTCATAACACGTTATCAGCATGAAGGTTCTGACGATTTTGAAGCTAGTAGTCTTCTACTTCAAGTAAGTTTTTCAATATATTATTTGTAGTTCCCAAAATGAATATGAAATGTTATATTACTTATTATTACTTGATGAAACTCTATATTTATTCTCATGATTTTGTGAATATATTTCTTATTTACAAATATAAGCATACTTATGTTCTTGATTTATATATGTAGAAAATGTCAAATCTTACCAAATTGGAATTCGTTGCTCTTGACATTTCTGGAAAAAATTATTTATCTTGGATCCTTGATACTGAGATCCATTTAAAAGCGATGAACCTAGGAAATACAATTAAAGAAGGAAATCAAGGGTCCCGGCAGGACCGCGCTAAGGCAATGATTTTCCTTCGGCACCATCTTCATGAAGAATTAAAAACTAAGTATCTTATGGTGAAAGATCCCCTTATTTTGTGGAATGATTTAAGGGAGAGATATGAACACTAGAAAACTGTAATCCTCCCAAAAGCTCGTCATGATTGGATGCACCTGATGTTGTAAGATTTCAAGAGTGTTAGTGAGTATAACTCCACTCTTTAAAATTAGCTCACTATTGAAATTATGTGGTGAAAAAGTCACTGATGATGACTTGTTAGAGAAGACATATACTACTTTTCATGCATCGAATGTGCTCCTGTAGCAGTAGTATCGAGAGCGAAAGTTCAAAAAATATTCTGAACTTATATCTTGTCTTCTAGTAGCTGAGCAAAATAATGAGCTTTTGTTAAAAAATCATCAGTCATGTCCTACTGGTTCTATATAATTCCCTGAAGTGAATGGTACTAGATTTACACAATTCCCAGAAGCGAATGGTGCATCTTTTCAAAGAAACAGAGGGCGTGGACGTGGTAGAAAAAATTATAGAAGTCGAGGTCCTACAAGTGACCACACTAAAATGGATAATAGTAGATACACCGTACCACCAGAAGTGGTTCAACTAAGGAAGGGTAAAGGTCTTTAAAACAAATTTTTAAAGAAAGATGAAGATGGATGCCATAGATGTGGTATGACTGGACATTAGTCTCGTACCTGTCGTACAGCTAAGCACTTGGTTGACCTATACCAAACTTCTATAAAAGAAAAAACAAAAAAGTTTGAAACAAATTTTGCTGAACCATCAGATACTTCAGCTTCTATAGATGGAGAAGATATTACAAGCCTTGAAGTTTCTGATTTCTTTGAAAATTTTAGTGGTAGAATTGATCATTTGATTGGTGATGAAAGTGTTCCTTTTTAATTAATGTATATTCTTTATCTTATTGTAAATTTTTTTTTTTTTTATATTTTGCAATGTTTTATAGTAATGAAAGTTTTATATATTTTGTAGAATCATGAGTCTTACTGATGAACTTTTTATCTCTAAGATGAATAATAGAGATGTATGTCTAGCTGACAGTGCTACAACTCACACAATTCTTAAGGATAAAAAATATTTTCAAAATCTAACATTGAGTAAAGGCTACGTTCATATCATATCTGGTTTATCGAATCTAATTGAAAGCTCCAGAAGAGCTTATATTGTGTTGCCTAATGGCACCAAATTTTGTATTGATGATGCTCTATTTTTTTCACGATCCAGAAGAAATTTATTGAGTTTTAAAGATATACGTCGTAATGGTTGTCATATTGAAACCAGCAACGAAGATAATAAAGAGCATCTTCTCATTACTAAAATAATTTCGAGCAAGAAGCTCGTATTAGAAAAACTGCCTGCTCTCTCATCTAGATTGTATTATACAGAAATGAGAACAATCGAATCACATGTGATAATGTACCAGAAGTGCATTAACCCCAAAGTATTTATGACTTGGCATGATCGCCTTGGACATCCAGAATCAATAATAATGAGATGAATAATTGATAATTCGTATGGGCATCCCCTAAAAAATCAGAAGGTTATCTTACTTAATAAATATCCATGCTCTGCATGTTCTCAGGGTAAATTGATTATCAAACCATCTATCTCAAAGGTTGTTTTTGAATCTCCGTTATTTTTACAAAGGATTCATGAGGATATATGTGGGCCTATTCAACCATCAAGTAGACCATTCAGATACTTTATGGTTTTAATTGATGCATCAAGTCGATGGTTACATGTTTGTCTACTCTCCACTAGAAATATTGCATTTGCTAAACTTCTTGCCCAAATAATTAAACTACGAGCACAATTTCCTGACTATCCAATAAAAACCATTCGATTGGATAATGTAGGTAAATTTACATCTCAAACTTTTGATAACTATTGCATGTCAATAGAAATAGAAGTTGAACACTCAGTTGCCCACACATACACTCAAAATGGTTTAGCTGAATCATTAATTAAAAGGCTTTAACTAATCGCTAGACCTTTGCTTTTGAAATCAAAACTTCCTATTTCTGCCTGGGGACATGCTATACTTCATGCAGCATCGTTGATTCGAGTTAGGTCATCAGCATATCACAAATATTCTCCATTACAACTTGCATTTGGTCAACAATCAAATATTACTCATTTTCATATTTTTGGATGTATGGTATATGTTCTAATTGCACCTCCACAACGTACAAAGATGGGTTCTCAACGTAGACTTGGGATATATGTTGGGTTTGATTCTCCATCTATTATCAGATACCTTGAGCCTCTTACAGGGGATATGTTTAAGGCACGTTTTGAGAATTGTCATTTTGACGAATTCATTTTTCCAACATTGGGTAATGAGAAGTCGGTGCCTGAAGCACGACAGGAAATTACTTGGGAAAGTAAAGCCCTTTCCCAATTTGATCTTCGTACAAATGAATGTAAACTAGAGGTTCAAAAGATTATTCATTTGCAAAGTGTTGCAAATCAATTACCGGATGTATTTGCTGACACTAAATGTGTGGTAAAATCATAAATTCCTACTGTTAATGTTCCAGCAATGATTGCAGTCCCTGAAGGACAAGTTGCCAAAACAGCAATAGATGAGTCTAAGATATGCCTGAAGCGTGGACGACCTATTGGTGCAAAGGACAAAATTCCTCGGAAGAGAAAAATACAAAATGAATTTGGTACTCCTGAAGAGTCCATACCCACAACACAGGTCATAAGAGTAATTGATACTCTTAGAGAGACTAAATCTTCTGAAAAAGAACATCTTGAAGAGGTATTTAATGAAATGTCTTCCCTTGAAAAGGGACAGGTACCTGAAAATAACAAGATCTCGATACATTTCATGAGTACTAGAGAAATTTTGGATAGAAATAAAACTGTTGTCGACAACATATTTTCATATAAAATGGCCCTTGACATTACCAGAAGTAATGAAAAAATTGAGCCAAGAACTGTCAAAAAATGTCGACGTAGAAATAACTAGCCAAAATGGAAATCAGCTATTGAAGCTGAATTAAACTCGCTAGCAAAGCGAGAGGTCTTTGGACCAATTGTACAAACACCAAAGGGTGTAATGCCTGTTGGATATAAATGAGTATTTATACGTAAGCGTAATGAGAACAATGAAATTGTGCGATATAAAGCACGACTTGTTGCACAAGGTTTCCTGCAAAAACCAGGGATTGATTATGAGGAAACATACTCTCCTGTTATGGATGCAATCACATTCAGATTTTTGATTAGTTTGATAGTTACAAAAAGATTGGATATGCAGTTAATGGATGTGGTCACTGCATATCATTGCATATTTATATGGATCATTAGATCATGACATATATATGAAAATCCCTGAAGGATATAAAATACTTGAAGCTTCTAATCTGAGTACATCCAGAAATATGTATTCTATTAAACTTCAAAGATCTTTATATGGGTTAAAACAATTCGGACGCATGTGGTATAAACGTCTTAGCGAATATTTATTGAAAGAAGGATTTGAAAATAATTCAATATGCCCATGTATTTTTATTAAGAAATCAGACTCTATATTTGTTATTATTGCGGTTTATGTTGATGATCTAAATCTTGTTGGAACTCCTGAAGAGATCAGAAGAATTGTTACATATTTAAAGAATGAATTTGAAATGAAAGACCTTGGCAAAACGAAATTTTATCTCGGGTTGTAGCTCGAGCATTTGCAAAATGGAATTCTCATTCATCAGTCAAATTATACAGAGAAAGTCTTGAAACACTTTTACATGGACAAAGCTCATCCCCTGAGTACTCCAATGGTTGTTCGATCACTTGATGTGCAGAAAGATCCATTTCGTCCTTGTGAAGACGATGAAGAAATTCTTGGTCCTGAAATACCTTATCTCAGTGCAATTGGAACACTGATGTATCTAGCAAATTGCACTCGGCCTGATATTGCATTTTCAGTTAATTTACTTGCAAGATATAGTTCCGCACCAACTCGAAGACATTGGAATGGCATTAAACATGTCATTCGATACCTCCGAGGTACGGTTGATATGGAATTATTTTATTAACATGGATCAAGTCCACAATTAGTTGGATATGCGGATGCAGGTTATCTTTTAGATCCACACAGAGGTAGATCTCAAACTGGATATGTATTTACATATGAAAATTCTACTATATCATGGAGATCTGTCAAGCAAACACTATTTGCTACATCTTCAAATCACTCATAGATCATTGCAAGTCATGAGACAAGTAGAGAATGTATTTGACTAAGATCAGTGATTCAACATATTCAAGAAAAGTGTGGTCTTCCAGTGATTAATGATAGTCCAACAATTTTATACGAAAACAATGCTGCTTGTATTACTCAAATTAGAGGAGGATATATCAAATGTGATAGAACCAAATATATTTCACCTAAATTCTTTTATACCCATGAACTTCAGGAGAAAGGTGAAATTAATGTCAAGTAGATACGATCAAGTGATAATCTGGTAGATTTATTCACTAAAGCATTACCAACTGCAACATTTAAGAAGCTTGTGCAGAACATTGGAATGCAAAAACTTGAAGACCTATTATCATGCACTTTTCAGGGGGAGTAAATGTCTTGAAGACTTGTGCTGATTGTACTCTTTTTCCTACGCTAAGGTTTTATCCCACTGGGTTTTCCTTTACAAGGTTTTAATGAGTCAATCTTAAAGTACTTGGCAGTACACATGAATGTTATACTCTTTTCTTTCGCCATTGGTTTTTTTCCCACTGGGTTTTTCCTTGGCAAGATCTTAACGATGCATATTCTTTATGTATGGTCATCTAAAGGGGGAGTGTTATAAACATTTGTATAACCACACATAGTCACTAATTAAGACCATTGAACCACCAACTAAGACTAATCTTTAGCCACTAATTAAGACCATTGACCTATTAATTAAGACCTATCTTTAGCCATCAATGGTGACTTAAGCTACACCTACCCCTTTGTACTCCTATATATATGGCTATCATTCCCTTGTATATGTATCAAGTTTTGCATTGAAGAACAACTCTTTCTCTTGCAACATCCTTTTTCTCTTGCAATATTATTTCTCTTTTAATTTCATACAAATTATAAATTTTTGTATTAATTAAACTATAATCATTAAGATAACAACATAAAAGACGTATTCAGATTTCGACATGCATTTATTAATTAACCCTTTAAAGTTTAAATATGATTGGAAGAAAAAATGAAACATGTATAGCTCATCCTAACTTGTACGAGGAGCCCGCCTCAACGGCCGTCGGCTTCAGTTTCATGTCTCTCGGAAACTGGGGCCCCCATTATATAGAAAGTTAGAATAAGGTGAGAAAACTAGCAGAACAGAAACTCAGTTTCACTTGCACTTCGCTCCATTCGAGTCTCAGGTGCCATTTGTACATATATCTCCTTTGATTTCCCTCTGCTTGTTCCGATTCTAGCATTCTATCCCCTGCCGTTCCTTCTTTTGAGAAGTTCTTTCACCGGATAATATATGGAAAATGAAGAACCCTTTGCTAAGCAGAGTGTCCAAAGCGCTTCCACCATCAGCAAAGATGATCAACCTACTCGACAGGTACTTTGTTTTCGTTCCTCTGCTGCCACTTCTTTGCTATGATGCTACCTCTATCTTTTCTTCAGCTAGTAGTAAAATCCGTAGCTTTCTGTTCCCAAGTTGGAAATGGGGTTTGCTTTTTACTCGAAAATATGTCACAGGTATTCGTACCTCGAGTTCCTTTCTCTCTGTTTTTTTTTTCGTTGACATGAGACATGATTTCCCATCTCTCGTTCCAACTCCTGGGTTTTGTGGATTGTTGTTTTCTACCAATTCTCCAGTTGAAACTAGCTTAACAACATGTGCTACCTGGTTTTACTACGTACAAATAAAGTCACGAACTAAAACTGATTTTTTTATATTTAAAATTTAAATTAATGCCATTTTCAATAAAATCTATTTTTTAATCAATCACATTAAATTAATGTATATATTAATGGGCAGTTGTGCTTGTAACTAGATTTAGATTTCAACAAATGTTGATTCGAGAAAGCTTTGTCATTGACTATATGGGATCACCTACGCAAATCCTGCATCAATATATTGCCTCATACAAGGCCATAAAGTTAAAAAGAAAATTATATTTTCGATTTGTCATATCATTTTTTACATTATCTCAATTTATGGCCCTTTTGGTCGTTCCTCAATGCTGTGCAGCACTGTCAATCTGACATATCTATGTGGGGTTAATTAAATTGGTTGATACTAGTTCTCAATGGCCATTTTTAATTTCTCCAATGTAGGATTGACATTCTTGTATCGATAGGCTGATTACAAAATCTTAATGAGTGCTTCTCTTTTTTGCTGATGCAAGGCGTTTCTTGTTCCTTTCCTGCTTTCATAGGTAGAAGACTCAAGTGAAATAGTTGAAGAAACCCCACCCGGTCAACAGCAGAGTCCACAACACCTTTTATTAGAATTACCATCAGTAGTTATCAAGGACAACAGAGAGGATTGTGCAAGAAAAAACTTGCCCCAAACACCAAGTCACACTCCTAAAAGGGTAAATTTTTCCCCATTACCAAGCCCTAGCTCTGGGAGAGTTAGTTTTTCCCCATCAAGAAATAAATTTACCATAAAAACCCTTCTACCAAAACTAAGTTTCAAACTTCGAAGTACTACTGCAGACATCGAGAAGGCAGCCATTATACAACTAGGAGGTTCACCGGCAGGGGTATGGGAGAAGCATCAGTTTTCAAGGACATTTTCTCTTACAAAGCTATTTATGTCAAAAACGAATACAACATCATCCTTACCTGTGAGCCCAATTGCTCACTCAAATCCAGAGACTATGCATGGAAGGAATGTGATCAGTCCATTAAGTTCTGTTGTGAGTATTAACCAGTTGCCTAAAGAATTATTATTTTGTGTAACGTAATTTAAATGCTTGTTTGTGTTTTCTTAAATGTGTTTAAACATAATAGAGGGTGAGAATCATTGTTACAGAAAATCTTTTATTTTATATAGGTTCCAATTTATGCATCTCACTGCTTTTAGTTGGAATTCTTAATATTATTGTGTGGATGCAGATATTCAGTATAATAACATCACGCTTAAGCCCTTAACTATTTGAAAATTCCATGATTTAAGGACGTTGGTGCTTATGTAATCTTATTGTAGATGTGCTTTAGTTTTTCTGTACTTGGTCAATATTACTCAGCTTGCTGACACTTTATGATAGTCGAGTTCATTAACAAACTTCTGTATTTTTCAGAGAGCCATGTTACCTCCTAAATATTTAATACTTTCAAGCACATTTTTGGTTGGCAATGCAGGTAGTGTGCAAAGCCATTCCCTAACTTCACCTTCATCTTCTGTATGGTATATTCACTCCTCGGATCAATGCAGAACATGTTGGGAAAGGTTGTTGTAAAAATTATGATTACAGTAGTTTTAGGTGGTCTCTGACCAGCAGTAGATTCTAGTTGGTTCACTGTCCAATTGTGTGTTACATGAGTTTCATTGGCAGAGCTTAAAGTCAGGGTACCTAGAGTTTTTTTTCTAAATCTATATAAGTTTTCTTTTTGATGAATGATAATAATGAAACTGACGTATGTAGTTCACTGCTTTGTTAATCCCTCTCTAGCATCTGTTAAATTCTTCAAACAGTAAACAGCTCTGGAGTGGAGCTTGTAACACTTTGTTGACAACTTTATATTCTACTTACACTTGTTTAAAGTCTATGCACATCTTTTACTTAAAAAATGCATTTAGACAGTGTTATAATTTGGCAAGTCAATATTCCTACAATATGTTGTCCACTTCTGTACTTGGTTCTTACATAATTCCTCTCTATACAGAAAGGTGGGGGCTGGCGGTCTATCCACCGTTCTCATTCAGTCCCTGAGCTTAGCAAAGAAGGAAGTGTATCTGTCCCTGGTGGTTTCCGTGTAATTCCCAGCACACCACGAAGATTTGAGAGGACTGTCACGACAACAGCTAACCCATCTCTAGGAGATGATATTGGTAAATTCCACCCCCTCCCTCCCTTGCCCTCGGAGGCACTAGGCAGGGGAAGGGGAAGTATTGAAAATGCATTTTTTTCAATTATTCTTGATTGTGTATCCACAAATTATAACAACCCTCTCCATCACATCTTGAGAGCATTATGTTAAAATATATTATTACAAAATCTATGGAAGGAATTTGCCGGTTGATTGGCCAATTCAACTCAGCAGGTTGTGATAAGTGCACTTGGCTTAGTTATAGAGCTTCAAATCCCAGAAATGGCAGCAAGACATCAATGCCAGTGTGGTTCACCACAAAGCAGAGCATGCATGTAGCATCGCAAATATCAATTCTTTGCTGCCTTTCTGTATTCATGGCTCCTCTTGACAGAGCTGTTTTTGTGATGGAAACTCATGCTATATGTAAATTTGTAGCCTTATAAAGAGCCTGGTTGATATAGTTTATTTGTATATTTTCATTTGAATTTTTTACCATGTTTTGTACCGCATGATAACCAACCTATGCCTTATCTTAGTTTTGTGACTCAGATGGAAATGATGACGGTGGTGAAGATATAGCTGATGAAGAAGCTGTTTGTAGAATCTGCTATGTTGAACTTGGGGAGGGTGCTGACACGCTCAAAATGGGATGTAGCTGCAAAGGTGAACTTGCTTTCGCCCACAAAGAATGCGCTGTAAAATGGTTTGGCATTAAGGGTAATAAAATATGTGATGTGTGCAAGCAAGAGGTGCAGAACCTACCTGTCACGCTTCTACGAATTCAAAATGTTCAGGTGCTTAACTTGCAAGAGAGTGTTCCTAGACATACGCAAGTAAACGATTTCCCTGCTGCATAGCACTAGAAAAGGACAGATTTGTTTCTCCATTTTTTTCATTTTATTTCCTGCCATGTTTCTTCAAAAAATGTTATATACAGTCACTTTTGCATACTCCCTGCATATTCTACTGATGTGATTGACTACATCAATTTTTTTTTAATACACAACCAATCACATCAGTGAAATGCATAGAAGTGTACACAAAAGTGACTGCACATAGAATTTTTATTAAATAAAACCCAATTTCTTTTTTATTTTAGTTTTCTTTTTCGTATACATTGGTTGAGTACTTTTTTCCAAGTCCACTTGACACAACTCATTTCCAAGTCTGGTTTTCTAGTATACAATTTGAAGACTCGAAATTCCTTTTTTGTGGCGTCTGTAATTTGTTTCCAATTAAATGGTCTGTAACTCATGTCTAAAATATGTTATATGTAATCTTCTGAGATCATATAACTGAAAGGTGACAGCGATATTTTGTCAGGATATGGCAGGATGTTCCGGTTCTCGTCATTGTCAGCATGCTTGCTTACTTTTCATTTTTAGAGCAGCTTCTGGTAAGTTTAGTGACTTCAAATGCCATCTTCCCAGCCTTTAGGACTTTATAATATTATCATGTGGACAGATTTCAAAAATGGGATCCGGTGCAATTGCCATTTCTCTCCCATTTTCCTGCATATTCGGTCTTCTTGCATCCATGGCAGCCACAACAATGGGTAGGCCAACTTTGTATTTCGTATATTATAAATGTTTTTCATGCATGAATCCTGTCATCACTGAGTGATACTGATTACTCATTTGTGTGTAGTAAGCAGAAAATATATCTGGGTTTATGCGGACATTCAATTTGGTCTGGTGGTTCTCTTTGGACATCTTTTTTACTCGTTGGTAAGGGTTCCAATAATGAGTTCTAGGTTTAAAGTTTAAACATCGTTGGATCCAATCAAAAAAGCAAAAAGCTAAATTTAGGCGATACTTTTAAAGCGTTTCATGTCTGTCTGGGATCAGCAGGTTCGCATCCAGCCCGTCCTATCAGTCCTTGTTGCCACACTTATTGGGTTCGCAGTTACAATGTATGGACATTCTATTATTGTTGAGGTTTGGAAGTGGAGAACAAGGTCAGATCGATTGCCTGAAAATGCAGATCAGTTTCAGACGGATCCTCACCATTATGCAAGTGAAATGGGAGATGTAGAAGCTATCCATGGCGGCTGACTGGGTATCTTTTAGATTCATTAATGCGTGCCACAAGCAGTGGCAGCATAAGATCAATGGTGTTTTGCTGTGTAAATACCATATGATTTTGTATATTTTGAGCCCTGTAGCCTCCTATAGGCTATTGAGTCTAATGCATTGTTTGTGAACTTTGATATATTATGAGGACAGCAACACCATAAATATGTACAAGAGTCAGAATTTTTTTGTGGTTGGAGCTGGGATCCCACATCTCGATGTCTATCCGAAACATATAACTTAATACCAAAAGAGTAGGAGTATATTAATGGCTTCCTGCCTGAATTTACATCTCTGCATAAGCTCCACGCCTCCTACAGAATATTGTTTTGAAAATCAACAAGAGTCAGATCCATTTTTCATTCAAAACCGAGTCTAAAGAGTGAATATGATCGAAGAATTTCACCATGTGAATCTTAGGTTAATCCAAACAATGAAGAAAGAAAAGAAAAAAAAGAAAAGAAATTAAGTCTTTATGTAATTGTGACGGTACGACAAACAGGACAAATCGGTTGAAAGCAGTGCTGGGAAGAATATAATCTCTAAGGAGCAACTTCAAGTTATTCCGGTCAATCATTTGATATATCCTTACTAACGGCCGTTTTGTACTTACAGAGTGGCTCGTGTCTCTCCAAACCTCTTTTGTGCCATTTGGGGGGCATCATCTTTATACCTGAATATACAATAGAACCAGTTGGTTATTCTCAGTCCAGTATTGTTTACATACCAAAACCAACTGGATGAAAAGGCGATGGCCCTATGAAAAGAGAAAAAATAACTTGGTTTTTCCTTCTGATGAAAGTTTGGTCATAGCTTGTAACTAGAACTGACAATCTTGTTTGCGAATAAAGGTTTCTCCTTCATGCTGGTACTCAAGGCGGTTTCAGGGTTGTTTGACTGGCTTTCTCCCACCCCTGGTCTCATCCAGATCTTTATGTGCCCTTCTCGAGACACGGTAAGAACAGATTCCTGGGTAAATATCAAGCCAGAGAGAGGTTCATTGTGAACACGATGAGCAACAAGTGAGGAGATCTTTGGAACATCTCGCATGCTTGGAGCAGGTTGCAGAGTGCCCACTGGGGAAGCATTGTCCCAATGGGATGACTGGCTTCCAGTACTGTATGTAGGGGACCCACCAGGCAGGCATCGCCGCAAGGGCACTACAATCTCATCCATTTCCAGATCCCACAGAAGCAATTGCGTGTCCTGGCCACACATACCAAGCTGGTGAAAAACCAAAACTATGAAGCCGTGTGGTACGTGTCGCTAATATATATATATTTGGACAAATATAGCCATTAAACACGTCGAGAATCTAAATGCATTAGTCTTGTTAAAAAAGAGAGGCAACTGCTAGAATCTCAACCCAGATCACTATGGGCAAACAATACTTTTTAAAAAAAAAAAAAAATTTATTTCTTTTTTATTTTTATTTTATATAGGTGTATGTATCCCTTTTTTTTTTTTTTTTTTAATTTCTTGTGGAGTATTTTTGCTGGTTTGAGTTAAATGTTGGGGTCTCCCACCCTGTTGACTATTGTATCCTGGAACTGTTAAACATATCTATAAAATGCTTGCTCAGGATAAAAAAAAAAAAAAAAAGAAGATATTCAGGATAAAACTCTGGAACGTATGCAGGTTGTGTATGTTCCAATGTTAAATGTCCCATGTATCTCATGTGGACATAAAGGTGAATTGTGTTGCTGATTTTTTTGCAAAATGTTGAGCTAGGGGTGAATCAATGCAGTATTTTGATTCAAGGTGTATTCCATGGGAAGTAAAATGCTTCTTACGCATAGAGAAAATAGGCTGCTATGGTATTCCCATGCCGCAAAGTTATGGTATAAAATTAAATTGGGGGCACCATCTTCCTTCTAAAAGTAGTCAGAGTTTGTTAAAAAAGCATGAAAGTGTACATGTAAAACTGCTAAAAGTATTACAAAGATCAAAGGCTATATCAAGTCAAATTTCAGTGTCACTGATAACTCAAACCATATACCTCTCCTTAGCATTGGTGTAAATTGCAGGACCATATCAGCTAACTCATATTCTTTTCCTTACTTATTTCACCCAAACTAAACATTACTAGAATAATCATAATAAACAGAAGGATGAAGGCCAAGTATGGGAGACCGTAGCAGCTCTAAAACATAATTATGTCAAAATCTAGCCTCTTCGTAGCTAATTATTAATCTCAACCTCCAGATCATAACATTCTTAGGTGCATATATTTTGGTAGTTGACCCCATAACATTTTGCATCATGAGAAATGACACATAGCACTGCTCCACTTTCTTTGTGCCATATATCCTCAAATACCCCCAACGGTTACTGACACTAAGTAGTTTCTATACATTATGTGATTATGTCATGACTAGCCAATTGTAGGTAGGGCTGAGCAAAAATCTGAAAATTCGACTCCGCACTGATTCGGTGTCAGAGTTTTTTTCATCAAAAAAGTCGGAGTTGGAGGTAGCGATGTACCGACTCCGACTCCTACTCTGATGTGCATATTTTATAAAAATATATGTATTTTTTATATATTAATCATATATATTTTATGAGTAATGCTATACACCATACTCTCATCCTACTTTCATCTTACTAGATAAGATGTGGCATATTCATCACCATTGGATGATAAAAAAATATGTAATAAATGATTATTCAATGGTGATAAATGTGCCACATCAATCATAATAGGATAAAAGTGGGATAATGGTATGGTGTATAGAATTTTTCATATTTTATATAACTTATATAGTTAGTGATTTATGGAAGGTGCCGTGGTGCACGTGGGGAGATTTTAATATTATTCGCTTCCCCAACGAGCGTTCGGGGACTCATCGCCACTCGGCAACCATGGAGGAGTTCTCGGAGTTTGTATTTGATTTAGAAGATCTTATGGACCTCCCTCTCCTCGGGGGTGAGTTCACATGGTCTAATGGTTGGGGATGGTCAAGATTGCATCGGTTCCTTGTCTCCCCCGTCTTGGGAGGCGTATTTTCCTGAACTTTATCAGAAATGGTTGCCCCGTGTATGTTCCGACCATTTCCCTATTGTGTTAGATTGTGGATGTATTATTGGTAGACACAGACCTTTCAAGTTTGAAAATATGTGGTTAGCGGCGGAGGGTTTTGTAGATAAGGTACTTTCTTGGTGGTCCTCTTATATGTTTACAAGCAATCCTAGTTTCATTCTAGCCTGCAAGCTCAAAGTTTTGAAGCAAGATCTCAAGAAGTGGAATTTGGAAGTGTTTGGTAGCATTGATAATCAAAAGAATACCTCTATGGAGGAACTACAGGATTTTGAGGCTAGGGAATTGACGGGAGAACTCTCGGAGGAGGCCCTTGCTAGAAAAAGGGTGGTTGTAATTGAGCTGGAGAAGGTGCTATTGATGGAAGAGATTTTGTGGCGACAAAAATCCAGGGCCCTTTGGCTAAAAGAGGGTGATAAATGTACAAAGTTCTTCCATAAAATGGCGAATTCACATTGACGCAATAACACTATCGAGACACTCCACTCAGGTACTCAAGTGCTTTCATCCTCTGACGAGTTGGAAAATCACATTGTGCAGCATTTTGAGAACCTCCTATCGAACTAGTACGCTTGGGGCCAAAACTTGATGGCTTGTCTTTCGAGTCTACTGATTCACAAAGTGCAAATGGTTTGGAAAGGGAGTTTGAGGAAGATGAGGTGTTCAAGGTTATTCGTAGCATGGCAAAGGACAAGGAACCGGGCCCAGATGGATTCTTGATGGGATTCTTCCAGGTTTGTT
The DNA here is from genome assembly GCA_011037825.1 of Carya cathayensis. NCBI lineage: Eukaryota > Viridiplantae > Streptophyta > Magnoliopsida > Fagales > Juglandaceae > Carya > Carya cathayensis. The sequence continues at coordinate 397,532 of QGSO01000506.1, read as the reverse complement.
GGGATGTAGTGAAAGGCGATATCATGCAAGTCTTTGCAGAATTTCACTATTTCCATAAATTTGAGAAAAGCTTCAATGCGACGTTCATTACTCTTATTCCAAAGAAACATGGGGCTAAGGTAGTTGAAGATTTTTGCCCTATAAGCCTTATGAGTGGAGTCTACAAAATAATCTCCAAGGTCTTGGCAAATAGACTTAGCTCGGTGATGGAACATATTATTTCTAAGCCCCAAAATGCCTTCATTAGGGGGAGACAGATTCTGGATTCGGTGCTTATTGCCAATGAGTGCTTGGATCATAGGTTGCGGGAAGGCGTTCCAGGTATTCTTTGCAAGCTTGATATGGAAAAGGCCTATAACCAAGTGAATTGGGATTTTCTCCTTTACTTGCTCGGTAGGTATGGTTTTGGTGATAGGTGGATCTCATGGATCCGCTATTGTATTTCTACTGTCTGTTTTTCAGTGTTAGTTAATGGCACTCCTGCTGGGTTATTTAATAGCACACGTGGTCTGAGGCACGGGGATTCCTTGTCACCTCTCCTGTTCGTCATTGTTATAGAGACACTTGGTCGGTTGGTGAAGAATGCTGTTGGCGGAGGTTATTTATCCGGTTTTTCGGTCGGTAATGGCACAAATGGGCCTACTTCACTCTCTCATATCTTATTTGCAGATGATACCCTCTTATTTTGTGATGCAGATTTAGGTAAGATTCAATCTCTACGAGCTCTCTTGTTATGCTTTGAAGCAGTGTTGGGGCTCAAGGTTAATCTTAGCAAATTTGAGATGGTTGCGGTGGGTATGGTACCTAATATTAATAGCTTGGCGTGACTGTTGGATTGCAAGGTGTCTTCTTTGCCTATGAAATACTTCGGTCTCCCGTTGGGGGCTAATTTTAAGGCTCGAGCCAGTTGGGATGGGGTGGTGGAGAAAGTTGAGAAGAAACTTGTTGGGTGGAAACGGATGTATCTTTCGAAAGGGGGGCGACTTACTTTAATTAAGAGTTCCTTAACCAATCTTCCCACTTTTTTCCTTTCACTCTTTCCTTTGCCTGCAAGGGTGGGACTAGAATTGAGAGATATTCCGGGCTTTTCTTTGTGGGGGTGGGGGAGGAAACAAAATTCCACCTAGTTAACTGAAACAAGGTTTGTTCTCCTATTCCAAATGGAGGCTTGGGGATATGCAATTTGTGAACGTTCAATAAACCTTTATTGGGTAAATGGTTATGGAGGTGCCACCTAGAGGGGAACACACTATGGAAGGAGATTGTTGATTCTAGACATGGGAGCGGGTGGGGAGGCTGGTGCTCCAAGGAAGTAAGGGAGAGACATGGTGTGGGCTTATGGAAATTTATTAGGAGGGGTTGGCAAGCTCTTGAAAGTCACTTACATTTCGTGGTGGGAGATGGTTCCAATTCAGGTTTTGGCATGATGTTTGGTGCAGAGAGTGCTCGCTGGACAGGGCATTTCCAGCACTTTATAGTATTGCAGCTACTAGAGAGGCCTCTGTTGCAGATATGCAGGTATTTTCCCACGGATCTTATTAGTGGAACATCCTTTTTAATAGAAATATTAACGATTGGGAACTGCAGGTTGTGTCTGATTTCCTCGGGTTGCTCTATTCCATGAGAAATAATATGGCTCAAGAAGATAGGTTGCAATGGAAGGCTAATGGTAGTAAAAAATGTACAGTCAGGACCTACTACAAGATTTTGTCAACCCATGGCCATGTTTCAATTCCATGGAAGAGGATTTGGAAATCACGGGTGCCTACTAAGGTTGCCTTTTTCGTATGGACTATTGCTCTTGAGAAGATCTTGACTACGGACAATCTGAGGAAGAGGGAAATTATAGTGATAGATTGGTGCTACCTGTGTAAAAAACAAGGAGAATATGTAGATCACTTACTATTACATTGTGAGGTTACAAGGGGGCTATGGAATGAGATCTTTAGAAGAATGGATATTGCTTGGGTAATGCCTTCATGGGTGGTGTATTTATTGGCATGTTGGCAGGAGCTTCAGGCTGTCCTCAAGTGGCGGCAGTGTGGAAGATGATCCTATTGTGTATCATGTGGTGCACATGGTCGGAGAGGAATGAGAGATGTTTTGAATGGAGGAGCTTCAGAATTTATTTATGCGCACTTTAATGCTGTGGTTTTCAGCCATTGTACTTGATGGAAACAATGTCCATGATTTTCTTTCTTTAGCTAGAGTGTAATTAGGTGTTTCTTTTGTATACTTCCTGTGTACATGGGCTATGCCTACTTCATTCGTATGAATAAAATTCTCTTATTACTTATATAAAAAAATAACATATTAGTATGAACAAATTATTATAAAATAATATACTTATACTAAAATATAAATAGACTAAATTGACTAATAATAGTTTAGTATATGTAAACACCATACTATTAACTATTATTACCATGTAACACCGATGTATAATAACAACTAATGTATAATAACATGTAATACTAATTATATAATAATTAATGTATAATAACATTTAATATTAATGTATTACCTATAAACACAAATATATAAATTTATAATAACATATAATACTAATGTATAATAACATTAATTTGTACAATGATTTAATTTTTCAATTTTGGTTATCTTTTAATAAAATTGAAATTTGAAAAAATAATTTTTTAGAAAAACTGAAATCAGGTAGCCCAATCCGATTAGTGAGTCCAAAATTGTCAAACTGAAATTTCAAATGGGCTAGGAAAAAAAGCCCAAATCCGACTCCATTCCAACAAGTCGGAGTTGGATTGAAGGCTATGTGAATCAGAGTTGGAGTCGGAGGTAGGGCACTCCGACTCCGACATTGTTGGTGCTCAGCCCTAATTGCAAGAATGATTTTGGTGGCAATTTCTCAATTTATATGTCAAGAACTAGTTTGAGAAATAACTAGGTTTTTTGAAGTAAAGAGTTGAAGTTGCATCCAGAAAATCAGTCACACCGTAAGAAGAAATCATCATAGCAACTATATTACTCAGTACCTGACCAACAGAACCAAACCGGTACATGATAGTTTCCCCTGTGCCTTCTGAATTCGGAGACGACCAATATGAATCAAAAGCCACTCCACTGACCTGTCAGCATGAAGCAATACTCAGTAAGCAAGATGGTTATAATCATGTGAGAACCATATCTAGCCCAGCATTAGTATATATGGACGCACCCACGAATTATGCCCCTCGCCCCATGCTACAACTTTCCGATCTTCCATGCTCCAAACTTGAACTAAATCATCTTCGCCTCCCGTAAGAATATATTTTCCATCCATGCTGTTCAGGGGGATTTTATTGTTAGTCATAGTATCTATTTGCTTTTCCCGGCATCATGATATCTATTTTCTCAAAGAGAATGATGTGATATAAACCAAAAAGGATCATATAACATTACAGTTTCAATTTTAAGAAGGAAAAATCAAGAAAAATGGTATAACATTTGAATCTAACAGCAAAAAGCTATGACTGGGAAGCCAGTAAAGTTACCAACCTCCAAGCACAACATAATAGAGCACCATAATAACTTTTGCCACCACATACGAGGTGTTCTTTTGAGTAATCAAAAATTCGTAGATAACCTGCATTTAGTATTTAAATTGAGTTTGCTATTGAAATAATAAACAAATGCAACAAAAACCTGCAGTTGGTTCCAGAGAGAATTATACCATCTCTTCCCACAGTTGCCAGATAGGCACCATCAGTTGAGAAAGCAATGCTATTAATTGAACCTTGGCATATATGCCATCTGGCAACCGGGTTGCTCTGCATGTATAGAGGAAGAGGTTAACAAAGAAATCCTGGACAAGAGAAGACATAATAATTCAATGCTTCAGATGCATCCATTATATATGTTTCGTCAACCAAATGAACTAAAAACTTGAGAAGTGAGTACCCTTTTAAGTAACTGAAAGGACATTAAAATATCACTAGAGATAAACCTTTAGAAATCTGAAAAAGTAAATGATCTTGCTTGACTAAAGCTATAATAAGTTACTAAAAACTCAAGCCTTAGAAGTATCATATTTAGTATGCAAGATGGAAGAGTAAGAATTTTTGCTTTTTCTACTTATCAAAAAAAGAATTTTTGCTTTTTCTGATTAGCGAGCAATTATTACGTACTGTATGTTGAACCCACTGAAAACATATGTGCAAAGATATCAACAAAAAATACAGACCACCCAAACATATTACCCCATAACATTCAAAGTATGGTAGACAAGCGAAGACAGCCCTGTATATGTAATTGATCATGCTGTGTATTCTTATGACACTTAACTACAAAATTACCAATTGAAAAACAATACACTACCAAGACATAAGCTATAACAAACTATAGGAAGGAATTGAAAATTCAAATGAGATCAAGTTTTAGATCCCCAACCCTCGAGCTAATCTGGGGACAATGGCAACTTCCCAAGTCCACCCCTAGAGCAATTAAATCAAAATTGTTGCAGTCCATGAAATCTATTATTGCAAATCAACACATGCATGTGCTTATTCTAATAATTAGAAAGCGATCAGATTAGCTTGACTGGAAACCAAATATTGAGGTATGAATAGTACGAGTAAAAGCTACAAGCTTAAATATGCAAAGAAGAGAGTCCAAACAATTTATAATTGGCGAATTAAACAAAACCAGGATATGAATCCGCCCAAGAGAGTGAGGAGTGAATTGACATGTGAAACCCCTCAAATGCAAATGTGGACTTATGGTCCACAATTCTAAAAGATCCACATGCAATATTCCAGATATATTGTAATTCTGAATCATAGAACCGTTGAAAACATCAGGAGACCTATAATCTTCAACTATATTGTGGATGCCTGCACTTACCAACCAAAAAATAAAAAATAATATTGCGGATGCCTGTCTTCTAATAGGAAATTGATTCAAAAAGGAAAAAGAAAAAAAAGAGTAAAACACGTTACAGGTTCTATCTAAATTTTAATAGATTTGCAAACCTTAGTTAACAGAACATATATATACCATATAGTGCCTAACAATTAATTCCTTAAAGATTATATAATTTATCTACAACACATATTAAATAATCAATTAAATACAAAGACATTAATATTAGAAATAAACCCATCTAAGAGAAGGCATCCGAAAGAGTTTGATAATGAATAACTATTAACTCCATCACCTTACTGTAACGAGCATGTGCAACAGAAAATTGCATCTGATCTCTAACAACAGGGAATGAAGTATCAACTGCACCATCTTTGCTCTAGGGAAAAAAGAAAAAGGAAAAAGGTGTCAAATAAGCTCAAATCACTACCTACAACAATTAATCACACAAATTCAAGGCTTGCCTTTTCATACACGTACAAATTCCCATCAGCATGAGCAACAACAAAAGAACCATCTCCTCCAGGTACCCATGCAACGCTAGTGCAACGACTGTTGAAAAGAGACAAGGTTAATCTAACTAGGCATTCAAACCACTTCACAATCAAATGTTATGTCTGTGTGTGAAGCTATGATTTATTATGTCAACCAGACCAAAATATATATTACATCAACCAGACCAGAAAACTGTAAATACAGGCACAAAAAGCAGAAAGTCAAAGAGTAAAAAAGAAACAAACACTCATACAAGAACCAGGACAAATATTGCCTTTAGAAATATACCATAATCACTCATCCAAGAATTAGGCAAAAAATGGTGATTTGTGAATTTGGAAGACAAAAAGAGCCCTTGACTTTTGCCTCCAAGAGATCTCTTCCATCAACAACACCCCCTCAAGATCAGTCACCACTTCTTTTTTCCTCCACAATGCCTCCACGGAGATAACCTCATTTTCCTCCCCAACCTCCAAAACATGCAGCTCCTCCAAAAGGGAATTTTTCTGGTTGTCAATTCCAGCATGTTTTTTCACAGTATTCGAAACTACACTCGTTTCTTTTCTTCCAAATACACAGTAACAAGCTGGCATCATCTTCCACAATAGTACACATTGATAGTTCTTAACCTGTGCTTTACAATGTGTTAAGAGATCCACTACCTGGGAAGGCATAACATCCCAAATAGGCCAAAATCTGTGTTCCAAAAAACATTTGCAACCTTGCATTACAGAAGAAGACAGTTTTTCCTCATTTTTATTCACATGCAATGCCAACTAATTACTACAATGCCCCCTTTCCTCAAGGTATCCCAGGTAAGAACCCTCCACAACGCGGCTGTCCAAAGAAAGTGATTCACCCTAGGAGGAGCCTTATTCCTCCAAATCAGCTTCAAGGGAGGAAAAGGTCTTATCATGAGCACATAGAAAATTTAGAAAGACTTCACAATGTACACTCCTTTCCTAGATGGGCCCCAAATCATTCTATTGTCATTGTTGCTTCCCACTTGACTCGAATACAACTGATCAAAAACAATGAGTAGAAATCCACTTCCCAATCATTGGCCCATCTAACAAATTTTACACACCAACGAAGACAATCCTATGAGTTGATGGTGATCAGCCACATAAGCATCCTTAAATGTGTGATTCACAATAATTCCAAAAAGGCACCTTTGACCCATCACCAGCCACAAATCTAGTTCAAAGAAAAAAACTCCCTCCAACCCGTTTTAAAGTTCTTTCAAAGGCCAACCATGAAAGACCCTTCTATATCAAGAGATCACCAACTATCACCCGAGTTACTATCTTTGTGTCCATAAGTATATTGCCATAGCCATGTCCCGAAAAGAGCTTAGTTAAGAAGAATGAAGTATCTTGCCCCCAACCCACCTAATGCCATTGGCCAGCACACTTTACTCCATTTAGCAAGGTGTAACTTGTACCCTACCCCCATAGCTCCCCAGAGAAAACCACCTTCCACCATGGGAATTGGTACTAAATGCACTTTTATCATACTCATTACTCTTATCATACTTTGTCCATCCAATGTGAAACTATGTGAGGCAATACAATCACCCCACTCAAATCCTTGACATCCCTGTCTATGCCCACATCCATGTCGCATTAAGTGTCCCAATGCCACAAGGATTCAAGGAATTACTAGGTCAGTTCTAATACCATTTGTAATGATCTAAAGAAAGCTCAAGTCACATCCACGGTTATCTTCTGAAAGTACTTGTCAAGTTTCCTTGTAATCCTTTTTTTATGAGTGCAATACCCCAAATTAGATTGAGTAAAGGCCAATGGTGAATAAGATCCCACATTACTTGGGAGGGAGTAGTTCAGGCCCTTTATAAAGATTCTAGGTCGCTCCATTGTAACCTTGACTAATCCTTTTAGAGTATGAGCTTAGATGTGGCTTGAGCCTCTTGTGTTGCACGGATGGTATTAAAGTCAAATCTAGCCAGAAATGTGGGACTTGAGCTATACTACCTATGATGGAATGACCCAATGAGGACGTCTGGGATTTAATGGGGAGATTGTGATACTCAAAATTGAATTGAATATAGAAAAGTGGTAAATGGGATCCCACATTGCTTGGGAGGGAAAAGTTTAAGCCCTTTATATAGATTCAAAGAGGCTCAAATTGTAACCTTGATTGGTACCATTGGAGTATGGGTCTAGATGTGGTTTGGGCTTCTCTTGGGTTGTTACAGTGGAGCTACTTGGAATCAATATAAAAAAACCCAATACCACCTATTAAGGAACTAACATGTGACTTGGTACTCAATACACTTTATCATACATCAACTACCCAATGTCAGACTTAGTGAGGCGTTACATGCTAAGAGACAATACATATCCCTTGAACACACTTTCCTTCAATCTATCTACACTAATACTTGATACAAATTATGTTTCTATAAGATTGAAGCCACTGTCTTTCTCTATGTCCAATTAATGTGTTCGCATGCATGCATAATACATAAAGCAATACCATGAACAAGCTCAACTGGCTAAATAATGAAAAAAAATCCACAAACCATGAAGATGCATGATTAAATGAGTTTCATGCTCCCACAAAAGAAATGATATCGTTGAGAAATTACAAACTAAAATCGACAAAGTTGCCACCCAATGACCCATTCTAAATGGAGTTAGGTATGCTGTTTTGAATGGTTCTCTTCATAATCTAATACACTACAAAGGGACATAGTTGTAGTTTCCAATTCTTCTTTAAATCCCAAGTAATATGGAATGTTTGCACAAGTATCTCCAACATACGATGTTATTTCATTATATTAAATTCAAGTAACAAAGTAAAAATGAAGTCAGACTATCAGCAAAGATCCCAAGGAACAGACAGTGTGCTATGTCGACGCCAATGTTAGTAGCAGGCCAAACAAGGCATTAGAAACATTCCACACCCATTGTTCATGTTCTATTCCAAAATGTACTCCATTTGTATAACGCCCCAATGAAAGACCCAAACCAAATGGCCTATACTCCAAAGAGACTAGTCAATGATACAATTGGAGTCCCATTGGAACCTTATAAAGAGCAAGAACTTCTACTTCCCAAGCAATGTGGGATCCCATATACCACCTACCCTTATCCTTATCATATGGAGTATCACAATCTGTGTAGGCGCAATGCAAAATGGGAATTTCACATTGATAATTTTTTGGATAATGGGTTTAAAGCAGCATAAGAGCTCTAGAAACCATGAAGACGGAAATGATTCTAACACACAAGATCATCAAAACAACATTGAGATATCAGAAATGGTCGAAAAATATGAATATTAGCAATTGCAAATGTGAGAAACAAGAAATTCACCCACTAACTAGCAGCTGAATGATGCTAGGAAAATTTATTTTGGTCATTGATGAACCCCTAACTAGCCTGAGAGGGAAGGGCTAATCCAAGCAACCTCAAAGTTATCAAGAAAACTTCAAAGCTTAAAAGATACTCATCAACCATAAAAAAATAATGCATTTAGTGGTCTACTAACCATTGTATATTACACTACAAAGCAAAGGAAACAAAGGCAATAGGAAGTATCCAGTTGGAAACCCTACAAGACCAAACAACTTAAAGAGCTATAGAGGTAAAGCACAAGTAGGTGGCTCAAGTTAAACCATTAAAAAACTAGAGTTTGCATGTTGGCCTAATTAACACGGCACAAGAAAAAAGAAAAGGAAAAAAAAAGTAGAAAACCTTCTAAAGATTTATTGACACTTTTCAAGTGAACTCTTTAAATTCTACTTAGTCTAGTAAGGTCAAGCAAACCCTTAGATTCTACTTAGTCTAGTAATTCATGAAAGACACATCAATACCTGCTGTAACATAGACCCCAAAATAGAGTTTAGCGTAGCTGTCAAGTTCTTTATAACAAAGGTATTCACCTTATTATACAGCATTGGACATTATAGGTACTGCTTATTATTTCCCATTCTTTACCATTTAATCTTCAATCCCACTAAAATTGCAAAATGAAAGCTACAAAAGTTTCTTACAGAAGAAGACATTCAATTGCTTATTGGGAAAAAAGAATCATTATATGAAACTCCACAAGACTTTTAGCAATTTACCCACTTCCCAAGGCTTCACAAATAAACAAACAAAATGAAATTCCATAAGATCTTCACAAACTAGATGCAATGTGTAACATTTGATGAGCCTGATAATAACAAATCAGAAACAACTTGGAAGAAACCATAGTACGCAACGCATGGGAAAGTTAACACTTAGTTAATCCTTGCCTGTTATTAACAGAACCATCTTTGTTATAATGCTGAGCCCCAACAAGCTTCTTTCCAACATCCTGTAATTGCTGTCTCAGTGACACAGAGTACACTACAATAATACACAGGACATACACATTTGTAAAGTTTGAACTTCCCAAAAAATTGAGAATTTAAATTTTTATGGTAAGTTGTACCATCGCCAGAATTTAACCCAATAAGCAAATCATGCCCATCCCTCGCGTCCTGATCAAATGCATGGCACATGGGATTTGAATTACTGAAATGAATAGACTTTATCGGATCCTACATTGAATGATTTACCTGTCATAAACCAACCAAAAAATCCCAAAAGTCATTCAAACCCAAATTACCATAAACCAAAGTACCTTGTCTTGAGAATTCAAATCACTTATAAAGATAGCATCCCCCACATTGAAGACCAAGTATGTCCCTTTCCCATCAAAATTCGTAGTAGCCATTGAATTACTCGAACTTGAAGACCCCAAAGACCCAACCCTACCATTCCCACTAATACTCTTACTGCCACCATTCCCTCCAACAAAGCTAAGGGCACGGCTCCCATTACTTCCACCCAACAACCTTGCTGCAGCTGATCGCACTCCACTGGTAGCACTGAAGCTTGAAGGAGGGGCTGGTGGAGTTGATGGGGCCTGCTTGTCCTTTAGATGTGCTAGAGTTACCTGTTACGATAAAAAGTCAACCACCCTAAAAAATTGGAGTATGAAAACGACATAGAATACATAAATAAATAAGCTAATTTATTCGAATAACAAGTTTGACCAACAATAAGTTCTAAAAAAACGGAGCTTGAGAAAATACCTGGAATAAGAGAATCAACCAAATATGTTTCCGGAATTCACGTAAGAAACCGGAAATTATTTTCAGAAAATCGATTTTCAAGATGTAAACTGAAATCAAAATTAATTAAAACTCTATATTCGAAGGGTGATCAAAACAAACGGGTGCCGATCATTCATTACAACCCTAGAAATCCATATCGATAACAGAAAGGAAAATGCACACAAAACATCCATTTCACGAAATGGGTATTGAAGAAACCTCCCGAAAAGTACTTCCAAGGATTAATTGGGACTATAAAACTGAGAAATCCAAGAACCTGAGTGACGGTTTTTCCATGGGCGTAATGAAGGAGACCGGAGGGGTGGGTCTTCTCGTAGTGGAGCTTGTACCGACCTTCGGGGGTTTTAAAATAGGTCTTAAGGGCAGGCGATTGTGTTGTGGCCGATGAAGACGACGCTGACATCATGCCGTTGGCGGAGTTCATCATGGTGTTGCTTATGGTAGGCCCGGGAGCATGTGATCATGACACCACAAAGGCCTTCAATTTCAATGCTGATTCTAAAACAGAAGAGCCGGCGATGTGCTCCGCTTTTGGTTTGCTCCGTTTTTTTTTCTTACACTTTCCCTTTCTGGGTCCTTCAATGGCTTCCGGATCAGAGGATAGGTCCTGCGGATTGCGGCGTAGGCGAACGTTGGTGAAGGGGATAATAGGTAGAGATTTGACCCTTTTTGTTTTTTTTGTTCGAGGGTTTTGAGTCTAGGCAATTGACGGTGGGGTATGACGAGCTTTCTACTATACGTCGCTGTCACAGGGAGAGATCGAGAGAGAGAGAGTGCAAAGCTGTATGAAGAAGCAGCGAATGACAAGAACCGGGATGGGGTTTCCTATCGTGTTGAGGTATTTGAACGAAGGTTTCTTTTTATCATTTTTGTGTTTAATGGTTCCACTTTTGTGACTGTATTGAGCAAAACTTGCTCTGTATTTTAGGTTTGCACCTGAGATGGGATATTCCGTGGCATGATCTTCTTTATGGGCTTTTCTGGGGCCGAGTATGGATAGATTCCATAGCTATGAAGAAGAAAGTTCGGTCCATTCTTGAGCCCAGTGTGCATATGGCTTAAAAGGATTTGAGCCCTAACCACAAGCCCACGTGGTGATTACAAATTGCATGGTTTGGTTGGTGTAATTGGGTTAGGTCTAACATACGGTTTTTGAGATAGCCCATTGTATAACTTCAAAAGAAATGCTCCATACTCTTTAGTCTTTGATTAATGTTAAATACAGTCATAAATTATATAAATGTCAGACACTCTTTTTGAAAATGAGTTGCAAAAAATTAATTTTTTCATGTAAATTCCATATTTATTTATTTATTTATTTTTTCAAAAAGAGTGTACAAGCAAATTAATTTTTTTATATGAATCTTATATTTATTCATTTTTTTCGAAAGGAGTGCGCGACGCTTGCACACTTTGACTGCAAATATTATTTCTATATACATACATATATATGTTTCTTTTACATTATATAATCCTTTGGTAGTTCATAATGGACACAATAAGTCTCTTTTTTTATAGAGATGTACATTATAAAGGGATGGTAATTTGGGAATACAAAGTTTAATTTTTAGGTTGGAAAAAAAAAAACAAAAAAACAAAATGACAAAGAAGCAAAGACTAAGAGAAACACTACAAAAAATGCCAATTTAGTCGTGTTTACAATCTCGAAGTTTGTGTAAATTATGCCAATACATAAGGGACTTTAACGACATTTTTTTAAGAGTTGTTTATTTGAGACTTACACAAATTATTTACTTTTGACGGCATCTATATCATTATATATGCATTATTGGCAATAGATGTTCATGCATAACTTCTATTTTTATTTCAAAAATTGTATTATTTATGTTTTAAAAAAAAAATTTATCAAGTTTCCGCAACTAAAGCTTGATTTTTCTTAAATTAATATTCCTAAGGTTTCAATCCATTTGCTTAATCATATTGTTTTGTTGAAATTGCACTGCAATATTGTTGCTAGAGAAGTTTGAAATAGAGTATAGGAGAAAGGAAGTTTGAATTAAAGGAGAGTTCAATCTGAATCTTATTCAATGTGCTTACACTCTACAATGAAACTCTGTGTTTATATGCAAATATATGAGAGGTAAAATAGAGGGAAATGTAACTAAAGTGACTAACTTTGATACTGACCAATGAAAACATTATACATATTTCATCTTACTTCTATACACTATTTTACATTTTATTAAATCTATAATAATCCCCCCGAAGATGATGTGTATATATTATACACATTCATCTTGGATAACAAGGACTCAAAAGTTTTAGAACCTAAAGGTTTGGTCATCAAATTTGCAACTTGGTGAATTGAAGCAACATGTAAAGTAGTCAGTAACCCCTATTGTATCTTCTCATGCACTAAATAACAATCTAACTTAATATGTTTAGTGCGTTTATGATAGACTGGTTTAGCTGCTATGTGAAGTGTAGCTTGGTTATCACAAAACAAAAGTGCTAGCTGAGGATGGAGTTGATGTAGATCAGTAAGCAAAGCTCAAATCCAAGTGATTTCACAAGCTGTATAGGCCATTGACCTATATTCAGCCTTTGTAGAGGATCTAGAAATTGTATGTTGTTTCTTGGATTTCCAAAACACAAGTGACTCACCAATAAATATGCAAGATCCACTGACTGAGCAACAGGTATCAAGGCAACCAACCCAATCTAAGTCTGTAGAAGCTTTAATATGAGCACTAGAAGAGGCTGGAAAAAACAAGCCTTGACCAGGAGCCAACTTAAGATATTTGAGAATTCTTAAGGTAGCTTGTAAGTGTGGCACATGCGGACTGTCCAGAAATTGACTTAAATGATGGACTGCATATGTAATATCTGGTCTGGTATGAGTAAGGTAGAGTAATCTGCCAAATAATCTTCTATAAGTAGGAACATTAGACACTAGTTCCCCTTCCTCTTTAGACAACTTGGAATGAGTATCCATAGGAAAAATGATTGGTTTCGCAGCAAGTAAACCAAAATCTAAGATCAACTCTAGAGTGTATGTTCTTTGAGATAAAGAAATGCCTCTCTTTGAACGTGCAATCTCCATTCCAAGAAAAAAACTTTGTTGGACCCAAATCTTTTAACTTAAATTAAGCACTTAAAGATGTTTTGACAGATTCAATGACAGATAAGTCACTACTAGCAAGAAGAATATCATCAACATAAAACAATATGACGACAAATGAATTGCCTTACTTTTTAGTGAACAAGTAGTAGTCTACCTTAGATTGTGAGAAACCAATGTCAAACAAAACATATGTGAACTTTGAATTTGACTGTCCAGAGGCTTGTTTCAAGCCATATAAAGATTTTTGTAGTTTGCGTACTCTATTATCCCCCTTACTAAAGTAACTAGGAGGTGGTTTCATGAAATCTTCCTCATCTAACTCTCCATATAGGAAAGCATTATCGATATCTAGATGAAAGATATGCCAAATATGGAGAGCAGTAAGAGATAAAACACATCTAACAGCAACCATCTTTGCAACAGGTGAGAAAGTTTAAAAAAAAAGTCTAGACCTTCCTTTTGAGTATACCCTTTAGCAACAAGTTTTGCTTTATGTCTCTTAACAGAACTATCAAAATTGTATTTGGTTTTATATACCCACTTACAACCTATAGGTTTTTTGTTTGGGGGTAGTGCTGTAAGGGCCCAAGTGTTATTATATTCTAAAGTAGATAATTTTGCAGACATAACATCTCTCCAGTGAGTATTCCTAACAGCTTGGTGATAGAAAGTGGGTTCTAAATTAGAAGAGATAGCAAACAGAGAAGGCTTTATGTGATGGAGACAATTTAGAGTAAGATAATACATCAAAAATACTATATTTGTTACCTAAACATAGAGTAGGATCTTTGGAAAATGATGGAGAACTAGAAGCAGCTAGATTGCAGTGATAACTTTGCAAGTAATAAGGTGATTTATGGTGTCAAGTTGATCTTCTAAGAGGTGGAAAGCAAGTTTCATCATTTAGAAATGGTAAATTTGTGGTATCTATAGTAACTGGATCAACAGATTGTATTTGAGAAGGAGAAAATTCAGGATATGTGAAATTTTCAATACAACCAGGAATGAATTTGGGAGAACATCATGATTTACTAGAGATTTTTCCAAACTAGAATTTGAAATAGTGGACTGAGAATGTGAAAAGGAAAATGAGACTCATGAAAAACTACGTCTCTAGAAATGAGAAATGTATGTTTTTCAAGATCAAAGAATTTATATCCTTTTATACCAAAAGGATATCCTACAACTATGCGTTTTCTTGCTCCAGAAGAAAATTTTGTCGTGTTTTCGGCAAAGGTGGAAGCATAACATAAACAACCAAAATTCCTCAAATAGTTGTATGATGGAATAGAATTGTAAAGAATCTCATGTGGAGATTTATTACTTAGAACTAAAGATGGAGTTCTGTTTATAAGATAGGTAGCAGTGAATATACATTCTCCCCAAAAAACTAAAGGTATATTTGATTAAAATCTTAAGGCTCTTGCTACATTTAGTAAGTATTGATGTTTTCTCTCAACTATAGAATTTTGTTGGGATGTTTTTACATAGGATACTTGATGTATTATTCCTTTTGAAGCAAAAAAATCTGTCATTTTAAATTCTAAGCCATTATCACTTTACATATTGTATTTTTGTTCCGAACTGTGTATCAATCAAATTATAGAAAGTAATGAATATATTCCTAACTTCAGATTTTGTTTTCATCAAATACACCCTAGTAAACCTAGAATGATCATCAACTAAAGTAAGGAAAAATCTAGAACCATTATGAGTAGGAATAGAGAATTGACCCCATATATCACAATGAAGTAGATGAAAAGGAGAACTTTTATTATATGAATGAATCTGAAATGGTAGTCTTTTCTGTTTTGCCAAAGGGTAAATTGTACAATGGTCAACAATTTTATCTGAGAAGGAAATATCTAATATATTTTTAGAAAAAAAATGACAATTGAGACATAGAGGGATGGCCTAATCTGCTTAGCCAAACTTTAGAATTTGTGATAGAATTCACTAGACTAGATTTGTATTGACTTTCAACAGCATTAACATCTAATTGGTGCAATATGTATAGGCTAGCTGATCTTCTAGCTATCACAATCATCTTTCATGGGGTAAATTCTTGAATAAACAAGAATCAGGTAAGAAAATAAAGCAACATTTATGAGATGAAGTAAGTTTACTCACTGAGAGTAAATTATATGAAAAAGATGGTACACAAAGTACATCTTTTAGGATTTTTGGATAATTTAACTATGCCAAGATGAGTAACAAGCATAGTATCACCATTTGGAAGTTTGATTGAGGTATTTAAGACTTTGTAATGAATGTAAATGTATCAATTGAGTGAATTATGTGATCAGTATCTCCTGTGTCTATAATCCAACTATTGTCAGATAATAGAGGAGAAACCAAGGTACTTGAAGAAAGAATGGAATGAAATGATATACCTAGAAGAGATTTAGAATTTGAATTTGAATTTGAAGTGACATTGGCTGCTTGGTGGTTTATATTATCAGTAGGTTGTGAGTGGATTAAAGCTAACAATTTTTGACAATCTTCTTGAGAAAATGGTAGTTGATTAAAAGACTTAAAAGGTGTACTCAAAGTTTGGCCTATGACTTGATTAGCTGCTATAAACTTTCCCTTTTGTCTGAAATTCTGCTTAAACTTGGAAGGTAGCCATGTATCTTGTAACATTTGTCAATTGTATGATTGTTCATGCCACAGTGGGTGCAAAGTAATTTCTCTTTTCGTGGCTGTTGTTTTGTCGGTTTGACATGAATGTCGTCCATCCATGGTAGCCATGGTCCTAATCAACGAAACCTATGTCCTCAAAGTTAGTGTATCGACACAAGATTTTGCTATTTAAGATAATGTTCTTATCTCCAATTCAATATTCTTATCTTTAATCATTTCTCATGACCAGTCATGTGATACTACATAGGAAAACATGTCCACACACATTTCAGCAAAATGGTTTAGCTGATAGAAGATTCTTGAAATAGGTCTAACCCTACTTGCTCATTCCAACTTATTAAACAAATACTAGGTTGATACTTTTCTCACTACTACCTATATTATCAATCGTCTTCCCACACCAGTACTTAACAATAAATCACCCTTCTTCAAACTCTATGACAAGGACCTAGATTACACCATTTTTAGAAGCTTTGGTTGTAAGTTTTATCCTCTTCTTCATCCATATAGGTTGCACAAACTTGAGTACAAATCCAAGCCTTACATCTTTATAGGTTATCACAATGCTAGATATAAATGTTTAGATTTTGTAGCCAAAAAAGTTTTCCTCTCTAGCCATGCCTTTGATGAGACTTTTTTTCCAGCCAGGGATCATGCTTTTTCTTTGCAGCCATCCAAGATAAATGCATATGTTGATACTCCATTTGCACTTCCTATAAGTAGGCTTTCACCTTGACCTACAATGCATCCTCACATCCAGAATATCTTCATGACTCTCATATTGATTTGCATTCTCATTTCACATCATCTTCATCTCCTAAACCTTCAATATAAGCCTATCTTATTATCACTAATCCTAACCAAAGCTCTCAATCATTTTATGTACCTTCAGCAGAGTGTTCTCCTAAACATGTACTAGATTTTTCACCTTTTCCCCCAACCCTACCTCAATCTTCTCATCCCATGCAAACTAGATCTAAATCTGCTTCCTTGCATCCTAAATCATTCCTTGATTATAAGCATTTCTCCTATACACACCATCCTTTGCATTCATTTCATACTATTCTCCAAGGGGCCGAACCATCTTGCTATACTTAAGTTGTCCGTGATTCACGATGGAGGGATGCTATGAGTTAAGAATTCTCAGATTGCAGCTCAATGGCACTTAGAC
This sequence comes from Carya cathayensis, assembly GCA_011037825.1. Taxonomy (NCBI): domain Eukaryota; kingdom Viridiplantae; phylum Streptophyta; class Magnoliopsida; order Fagales; family Juglandaceae; genus Carya; species Carya cathayensis. The sequence goes on along the minus strand of QGSO01000506.1, from coordinate 380,132 downwards.
TTTGTGTCCATGACCACTCAACCACAATGTTATTCAAAGTAAATGGGTGTTTAAAATAAAATAGAAGCAGGATGGCTCCGTTGAAAGGTTCAAGGCTAGGTTGATTGCAAAGGAGTTTGAACAACAAAATGGTATCGATTATAACGAAACCTTTAGTCCTGTTATTAAATCTTCTACCATTAGTGTGTTACTCAGCTTAGCAGTTCATTTTGACAGGCCAAATCATCAGCTGGATATTTATAATACATTTTGGCATGGTGTTCTTGGAGAAGATGTATACATGGAGCAGATTCTCCAAATTGTGGATAAATACTTTCATGATTATGTTTGCAAGTTACAAAGGCTATTTATGGTCTTAAACAAGCTCCATGAGCTTGGTTTTAACGCTTATCAATCTTTTTTTGCTTGAGCTTCCTTTTACAACATCTTTGGTAGACACTTCATTCTCTATTTATCATCACCATCATATTGCAATTTGTATCTTGATTTATGTGGATGACATCCTCCTTATTGGAACACATCCTGGCTTATAACCTCTTTGATCAAGCAGCTTCAACAGGAGTTTCCCTTGAGAGACTTGGGTAGTCTTGATTTTTTTTTTCTTGGCATTCAAGCCTCTCAAACCTACTCTACTCTTCATTCATGTCAAACCAAGTATAGCTATGATGTATTGCATCAAACTCACATGTTTGATGCCAAACCAGCTAAGTCTCAATGCTCCTTTGGTTCTAAGCTCTCCAAGTATGATGGCACAACTTTGTCAGATCCTACTAAGTATCAATAGATTGCTGGTGCTCTTCAATATTGTACTATCACTAGACCTGAGATAACCTTTTTTTATCAATCAACTCTATCGATATATGCATGATCCCACAACTGCTCATTGGGCTGCAACTAAACGAGTTCTTAGGTATTTAAAAGGTTCTCTTGATCATGGTTTACTTTATACAAAATGATTTTACAATTATCAGATTACATTGACTTTGATTGGGCGATTAGCCTTGATGATCATCGATCAACCTCTGGTTTGGCCATATCTTTTGGCCATTGCCTCATTTCATGGAGTTCAAAGAAACAATCAGTTGTTTCTCGATCATCCAAAGAAGCTGAATATCGTTCCCTTGCGTTTACAACTACTAAACTTCTTTGGCTCCGCATGATTTTTAAAGAAATTCATATCCCTCTTACATAAGCCCCTACTCTATGATGTGATAATGTTAGTGCTCTTGCTCTTGCCTCAAATCTAGTATTTCATGCTCGGACAAAACATATTGAGGTTGACTATCATTTCATCCAAGAAAAGGTGTTGAATGCTAATATTGTGCTTAAGTATATCTCCTCTGATGATAAAGTTACTGGTGTTTTGACCACAGGACTTTACTATTCAAGATAATGGTCTTATCTCCAATTCAAATGTAAAACTAGATTTACTCCATGAAGATTAGATAAGTAGATAACAATAACTTATCTATTAGTTGTAACTAAACTATTAGTTATAGCTTATCTATTAGTTATATATCATTATCTAAATTCAAATGAGTTGTAGCTTATCTGATCTTCCTCCTATGTACTTCTATAAATACATTAATATACTCCTAGGTTGGTAAATTGCCGAATCCCATTATTCTTCAATTTATTTCACTCAAGAAGAATGATAAAAGCCACTTACATGATAATTGTCACTTGGCTTCACAAACAACATACGCTATTGGATACAAACCACTTAGTCACATAATACCCTCCACAATTATGTTTTGATACAAAAGTTTTGATTTGAAAGGCTTCTTTATCATTGGACCATGACACATGGATTATTGTCCACATTGCTAATTACATACGACAATCACTAGATCTCTCCCTACCATTAGCTTTGTACTCTCACATGCGGTTCAACATCACTATCGTCAGGAACTTCAACACCAACACCACTTGTACCAGTCTTGAATGTCCACATATCATGTTCAAGCCTAACATACTTCTTATTATAGGTATGCCATCAAATCAATCATTTTGATGAATTATAACTCTAGTTTCTACACATGTATCAACAAACAAACCTCATCAAACACAATTATTTCAAAACCTTATAATTGTATGTATGACTAGTTAGCATGTAATTTCTTTCCATAAGAGTTTATTTAAATAAGGAAAGTTTACAAAAAATAACATACAATCAAACAATAAGAATCAAACAATTGAAGTTATAGAAAAATCGCAAATATTTAAAAACCCTAGAACTGCTATGTAATTGAATTTGTCAACATTGCTAGCATGTAACTTCTTTCCACAAGAGTTAATTTAAACAAGAAAAACTAAAGAGAGAAATATAGAACTGAACAATGGTAATGAACCAATTACAATTACGCAAAAAGCCCTAAGTTTATTGAAACCCTAGAACTACTATGTAATACAATCTATCATATTCACTAGCATGTAACATAGTCTGCTACTGTGTATACTTACACTACAAACAACAAATTAATACCACTAATTTATTGTTTGTTCAAAACTAAACTCAACAAATTAAAAAAAAGCCCTAACCTTCAACAAATTAAAACCCTAGATACACAATGTCAAATTTGGGTGCAATACATGTGATAAATGATGGAAATTTATTCATCACGTATAAAAAAAAAAAAAAAAACACTAGTAATTGATACCCTTGATGCACAATGTGAGTCTTAATCATGGATTAAACCTTAAGCTGAATCGGATGAGAATGTAGGTCATCAACGAAGGACTCACATTCTCACAAAAATGTTATCGTATGAGTGCCATCATCGAGAAACTTCGTTGGAGCACTATCGTCAGCGTGTGTAGCCAGAATAATGACTAACGAAAGCCATGTTGAATGGGTTGGGGTAAAGAGGGGGTTCAGGTTGGGTCATGGGATGAAAGGCTCAGGAGATGGGGGTGGGATATAAGGTTTTGAAATTAAGGGGCATATTAGATATTTTTCAATTCTTGTCTAGATGTCACACACATTGTGGCATAGATAGACCCATGTGTACATGGCTAGATCGAATGTCCATTGCTCATTTGATGAAAAATGTAACTAAAGGATCTAATCCAATATATTTATAGCATAGGGGGTTAATCCTAAAAAATAGCAAAGGGGCTAATCTTAAATGGGCAAAAGCACAAAGGTTATGACTAAATTTCCTTTATAAAAGATATAAAGTGCCAAATGATTATGTGCATAAAATGCTTCACGTTGTGTCAAATTTCAACAAAGTACTATAGTGGAAATAATGACTCACAATAGTAATATACCAATGCAACAACTCTTGCAAATTTCATTGCGAGTCATTATCTAAGAAGGTTACAGAACCTTTAATGGTGGAGTTACATGGATTCTTCAAAAGAATTTGTTAACAGAAGTTACAGTTTGAAGATTTAGATTGACCGAAGTCTAGAGTACACTACATATTGTATCAATTAGAAATGATATTTCTCCCATCATTTTTTCATGATTGTGGTGCACTTTTCATTCATTTAGTTACCAAACTCAAGCTTAGCAAACCGATTCATTATCAATGGATGTATCATGTCGAATAGTGTGGCATAGTTATTATATTCAACATTCATGACACTCATTAGATTAACTATTGATGATTAGTATTCTATAATTTCTTTCAAATTTCGACCAAATAACCCCTATCGGTTGATAAGAAAGATGACCCTTAATTAATTTTTTGTCCACCAAGTTCATTGAAAATACGTGTCATTTTTAATTTTTTTTGAAGTAGTTATGTGACCAATCATTCTAATTTCCTCTCAGGTGGGTCACAAGCCTTGTCTAAAAGTCTTGCATTTGGAATCCTTATTTTAAAGGGTGATTTTCAAATTGAGCCAAAACTAAGTATTTGAAACTCTTCAAGTAATTTTAATAGTCCAAAAGTCTTCGAGCTGAATGATTTTAAGATGCATTGTAGCCACAAATAAGATCTCAAGTGGCCTACTTGCAAATATTATGCTTTTAGAGGCTATTGAAAATAGCCTCAATTATATGAAGGGAACACCGTAGTGTGGTTGCCTTGGCAATGGGCCAAACATGACATATACTTGGAGAAGGCAGCAATTTTGGGTCACCCCTCAAATTCTTGTCTAGGGCCGGAGTACGATTGCAAACATCCACATGGGTCCACATGGGACTAAGAACACATGTATATAATATGTACAACAGATCCCATGAAGAGGAGTGTCGGCAACGCATATTTGCATGTTATTGGTGTGGACATACTGGGGAGGATTGGGCTAGAGACAAGCTATGTAGGCGTGAGTTTATGCATTGATGCCAGGAGAAGTAGATGAGGAAGCCTTGGATACCCAAGAGGCCGGCGTGATTATTGGTATTGGCCCTTGATTAAGGTTATGAATATGTAGGATAATAAGTTTGGTTATGAGAGTTAGAGCATTTAATTTTGTCAAGAAGACTCAAATTGTTTGAATACTATTAATGTACGTTATTTAACTTAGGTGCATCCTAGTCATTTGTGTCTACTACGTTCACTAAAATGTGTAGCTTACGGATGAAGTAAATGCAACAAAGTTTGGCAGTGGCTCTACCAACTAGGGAGGTTGTAGTTTACACTTGGGTGGTATTAAGTTGCCCGTTAGAGCTAGCAGGAAGGGGTGTTGGGAGCATACTTGATAAGGTTTAACTTACTAGGGTTTGACATTATCTTTGGAATGGATTGGTTGTTCCAACACTATGCTAGTATTAACTGCCAAAGCTGGGTAGTTAGATTTCAATCGCTTGGGGAAGAAGAAATGATATGCGAGGGCAGTAGGCTAAGGACGTTGCCCAGAGTAATCTCAGCTTTACAAGCTATTTGGTGGAGCATATGCCTACCTTGTCTAGGTGGTGCTAAAACTCAAAGAGCATAAGTTAGTAAAAATGATACCTACTATTGTGGAATTCCCAGGGTTTTTTTGGATGATCTCCTTGGATTACCATCTACTCCAATGGCACCATTGGAGTTAACAGAGTTGAAGGCACAATTACAAGAACTATTGGCCATGGGATTTATTCTACATAGTTGGAGGTGCACTAGTACTACTCGTAAAGATGAAAGATGAAACGCTCATGATATATATTGACTGTTGGGAACTAAATAATGTGTCAATAAAGAACAAGTATCCCTTGCCCAAGATCAATGAGTTGTTCAACCAAATACAAGGGGCATCATTATTTTCTAAAATTGACCCCACGTTTGAGTATCACCAATTGAGGATTAAAGAGAGTGATGTCCCCAAGACTACCTCTAGGACAAGGTACAGGCACTTTAAATTCACAGTGTGCCATTTGGTCTAGCCAACGCCTTCACTGCATTTATGTATATAAAAAACTACGTGATTAGGCCCTTCTTGGTCATCTTTGTGGTGGTGTTCATTGATGACATCTTGATCTACTCCAAAGACTCAGAGGACCATGTGAACCACCTACTGATGGTGCTGGGGAAGTTAAGTGAACACCAACTGCATGCCTAACTCAATAAGTTTGCGTTTTGGCTAAAAGAAGTTAAGTTTCTCAGTCACGTAATATCTAAGGATGGAGTTGCAATGGACGCCAGCAAGATCGAAGCAGTTGTAAGTTGGCAACGTCCCACAATAGTTCATGAAGTCAAAACCTTTATAGGGCTTGCTGGATACTATTGAAGACGTGTAGAAGGATTCTCCAGACTCTCAAGTCCACTCACAGTTTTAACTTGCAAAAATGTCAAGTTTGTGTGGACTGAGAAGTGTGAGTGAAGCTTTTAGGAACTAAAGAGGAGATTAACCACGACTCCTATGTTGGCCTTGCTAGAGCTAAGCCACTAGTGGTTTTTAGTGATGCATTTCAGTATGGCCTTGGATGCGTTTTGATGCAAGATGATAGGCTAGTGGCATATGCATTGCGTCTATTGAAGGACCATGAGAAACACTACCTCACCCATGGTTTGGAATTAGCATTAGTGGTTTTCGCCTTAAGACTTTGGCGACACTGTCTCTATAGTGAAGCCTGTGAGATATACAGTGACCACAAGGATCTAAATTATCTCTTCACCCAAAGTAACCTCAATATTAGGTAAAGGAGGTGGTTAGAGATGATAAATAACTATCAATGCTAGATTAAGTATCATCCAGGGAAAGCCAACTTAGTCACCAATGCACTTAGTTAGAAATTTCAAGTGGAAGATGTCATTGAGTATTCGTAGGCAGATTTCCTCTTCAATGGGATGAGTTTGCTACTGTTAAATAGCTCCATCAAGAGTAAGTCCTTGCCTCAATGTAGGAAGTGAGGGTCATGGATTATGATGAGCTAAAGGTACAACAAAGAAGGGATATGAAGTTGCTGAACATTGGGTGAAGGGTTAAGAAGGCAAAGGGGCCCATGTGTTTCTGTCTCAGTAGGAATGGCACCTTACCATATAAGAACTAAAGAATCATCCCTATAAATATTGGGATTAGAGAGAAGATAATCATTGAAGCTCATGCATCACCTTACTTGGTACATCCTAAGAGCACAAAGATGTGCCGAGATCTAAAGAAAGGTTTTTGGTGGGAATGAATGAAACGAGACATAGCCTAGTTCATTGAGAGATGTCCAATGTGTAGACAAGTAAAAGCGAAACACCAAAGATCCATTGGGAGCTTGCAACCCATATTAGTCCTTGAATGGGAATGAGATGATATAGTAATGGATTTTGTGGATGAACTGCCAAGACTCCAAGTGAAAAGAACTCAACGTGGGTGATCATGGATAGATTGACTAAGAGTGCTCATCTTCTTCCAGTTACTAAAACGAACATCATAGGAAAATTGACCTGATTGTATGTCATGTAGATAGTCAAGTTACATTGAGTGCTAAGGGGAGGTTTGAGGAGTGAGATAAGATGAGAATTTTGTGAAGAGTAGTAAGATAGTTTGTGAATAGTAGTGAGATACTTTAAGTTGAGTATTTTGTGGATTTTGTAAAAGAAGAGAGAAAAAGTTGAATAAAAAATATTATAAATTTAAAATATTGTAAGAATATATATAGTTTTATAATATTATTTTTGTTTAGGGATTTGAAAAAGTTAGAATTATTTTTTATTTTTTATTTGAAAGTTTGAAAAAGTTGTAATGATTAGTTTGAAAATTTTTTATTTGAATTATGTTTGGGAATAAGAAGAGATGAGATAAAATGAGATCAGATGAGAATTTTGTGTCTCATATGAGGCCCCAAACCTGCCCGAAGACTATAGTATCAGATTGAGACATAAGATTTTATTTTCAATTTCTAGAAGAGTTTATACGTTGCTAAGAGCACTAAATTGAGATTCAGCAGTGCCTATCACCTATAGATGGAAGACCAATAAGAACATACCATTTAGAAATTGGAAGACATGCAGCTCTAGAATCTGGGGTTACTTGAGAGAATCATATACCCTCAACAAGTTTACCTATAATAATGGTTACCATGTGACTATTCTAATGGCGTCATATGAGGCCCTGTGTGGAAGGAAAAGTATGTCACCTCTATTTTGGGATGAGTTGGAGAAGGCAAGCTTATTGAACTAAAGCTAATTCAAGAAATAATGGATCAAGTTAGAATCATATAAGAAAAGATGACAATGGCACAAAGTCAATAGAAGAGTTATGCTGACATACGAAGAAAAGACTTGTTCTTCAAGGAGGAGATTGGGTGTATTTAAAATGTCATCCATGAAGTGTTAAAATGATCTGGGAGGAAAGGCAAATTGAGCACGAGGCATGTTGGACCTTATCAAGTGATGGAAAAGGTGGGCCCAGTGGCTTATAGAATTATCCTACCGGCCAAGTTTGGAGATGTACATGACATATTCCACCTCTCCACTAGAATAATTAGCTTGGGTGAGATTCAACTTTAACCAAATCTTACCTAAGAAGAAATGTCGGTACAAATTTTGGATTGAAAGAGCAGAAGTTAAGGTCCAAAACAGTACCCTCAGTAAAGGTATTGTAGGAAAGCTAGAAAGCCCAAGAGATCACCTGGGAAAGGGAAAGCATCGTGAGGGAACACTTTTGTTATTTATTCAAGTTCCAATAACTTGACAGTCACACATAGTAAACACAGCTATAAATGATTGTCAAAACTGTTTATTCCCATGGCACACATGTTTAAGCATTATAAATAGTAATGCCATGGTTAGATCCAAGAGAACCACACTCAAATCTCAGAGCCTTTATCAAGTTAGGAGACCAAATCAACAACACACATTTCGGTGAAAGCTCACCCTAGAGGTAGATTCTTTCCTACAATAATGCTAGAAATGTTGGGTAGTGATTATAAGTATGTTGGGTTATGACCTATTATGTCTTTGTCTCCTTCTTTCGGTATCCTTTCGTATGCATAATTCCTCACTATGGTTATTGGCTATTTTTGTTTAAGTGTTTTCCTGTATAAGTATCAACTTTACTATTTAAGAGATATTTTATGTATGAGTAGATCATGACCTGAAGCTGAGATGGGTCAATATTTTGATGGAGCTTCTTTGGTTACTATAGAGCTTCTAAGAATTAAATAACGTCCCCTAGGTCGCTAGGCTTGGGCTAGATGGTTGAAAGCGTGGCCTCTTAGCGAGTAGAGGCTAGAGATTGCAATGGTGAAGGACCAGGGGTGAAACCAGGCGTCGCATGTTAGGAAGTTGTACATGTGGTTGATACCTACAATGTGGCAAAGGAAGCAAGTGTATGCGTACAACCATGTGAAGGGGAGACCTTGGCGCACATGTTAATAAACAGAAATGGTTGGAAATATGGTTTTCATGTTGAGCTTTATACCTGAGGTCCAACGTTGATGGTTTTCATGTTGTTGAATGAACACGGGGTTTATAAAATGAACACTATGGTGATGTTTGAGCATTGGGTGCTCATGAATTATTATTAATGTAAACTATGTTTACTTTATTTGCTCGAAGGCTTATGCCTGGGTAAGTACGTTCTTTTTCTCTATTTTATTTAAAAATTCATCATTTCATATTCATCGCCATGTCCTATATTTATTGAGACTTTTTTGAAATCTCACTATGGTAGTCACACTATGATTTCGCTTCCCAAAATCATAGACTTTGATGCAGATATAGGAAATGAGACAGGATATGAGGAGAAGCTAGTGCAACTTGATGAGTAGCTTTGAGGGACTGTCCTGGTTAAGATATTGAGATTGGTCATATTTTATGGTTTTGTGATTTGGGTGATGAACAAGTATGGTCTGTAATATTCTTAACAATGGTGTGGATGTGACTTATGGATAAATATTGTTTGGAAAATTTAAAAAATTTCTCTAGTGCTTATATTTCTATATTTGACATGTGTATTAAATTTCTTTTTGTTGTGATTAATTTATACAATCATGCTAGGCATATAAGCACACAACATTCCATGGAACATAAAGGGTGTTAGCCCGTGTGGTGAGTATCATGGCTCCTCAGCCTTCTACTAAGTCCTAAGCAGTGGCTGGGGTCACCACAAACGAAGTCTCAAATTAGGAATCATAAAAATGGAAAGAAAACTCAAAATTGTATTGTTAGTGTATACATTGAAAATGACCCTATCAAGTATGACCAACTAACATAAATAATTAATTAAGATTATGTATTACGATGAATCTAGATATGCACTATTCAAATATGATTGGATAGCTATTTTTTAAAGGGTAAAGGTTTTAAGGAAGATGAATTTGGCTTCAATTTTGTGAATTTGTTGCAATATATTACTTAGTGGTGAAAGCATTACAAATAATCCATTCATATTATATTCTCAGGTATCCAAAGTGTATAATGTTGCAGGTGAAATATATTATAATTGGGTTATCGTTATCAAGACAATATAATATTTACAATAGTGAAGCTGTTTTTTTTTTTTTTTTAATAAAAATACTGGCACTTATATTATATCAACAGTTGCATTCAACCATTACAAGAGTAGAAACAGAAGGGATAACAACATCAATATCAAATTGTTCAACAGGAAGCATCACAACACACTTTTCTAGAACATGTGCTACCCTATTTGCATCTCTTTTCACATGTTTGAGTTTCCATCCCGTACCATGCAAAAGTTGTTTGATATCAACAACAAGTGGGTCACAAAATCCATCTGCAAAACACTGTTAATTGATAGCATTAACCACTTGCAAAGAATCCCCTTCAAGTATACAATTAGTGAGGCCAAACTCTTTACACATATTTGCAGCAACAAATAATCCCCTTGCCTCAGCAGATTTAGCTTTAGTACAATAATTCATAGGCTTCATCAAACTCATCAAAACAGACCCTTCATCATCACATATCATAACACCAATACCAATTCTATTAGCTTCTTTCTGTATAGCAACATCCCAATTAAGCTTGACCCAATCAACAAGTGAAAGATCCCATCTAACAGGTTGAGTTGATGCTACACCAGTAGAGGAAATACATGACTGCATAGCATCTTGGTAAGCTCGAAACTGTTGCATAGCATTAGTAATTATGTTATCATGAATGAAGGAATTTCTTCTGTGCCATAATGCTCGAGTAGTATAAGCAAAACAAGTTAGTTCCTGGATAGACAGCCTAGCTGGCATTTGTTTATAAACTTGAGTAAAATCAAGATCAGTAATAGAGGCCTTCTGTAAAGATTTAGTACCCAATACTCATACATCAACAGTAGAAGGGCATGACCACAAGATATGACCAATAGTTTCAACCTCTATCAAACAAATTGGGCAGAAAGGGTCTGCAGTAACCTTCCTATTATACAGATTCTCCTTCGTTGGTAGAGAATAAGTGCATGCCCTACTTAGAAAATTCTTCACTGCATTTGCAGCAGGTAAAGCCCATAAGTGCTTCCAACATTGAGCAAAATCATTAGTGGTTGAGGATTCCCCTTTTTAACTTAATTGTGCAGAAATAGAAATGTGATAGGCACTTCTGATAGTAAAATGACCATTAGAAGAGCCTCTCCAAATTAGCTTATTAGAAGCTGCCAATGTACTCATTGGGATCTGCAGAATAGTAGAGGAATCCACATGATTGAAGACATTTTTAACAAGCTCAACATTCCACCAACCAGTAAGAAGAACAATTAACTCTTCCACTAAAGCATTAGTCCCTAAAATCTGCATAGGAGATTGAATTGTACTAGAACTCCTCTATGGTATCCACTTATCCCTCCAAAGATGAATCTATCTACCATTGCCTACCCTCCAAAGAGCCCCATCCTTAATCAGATTCATGGCTTGATAAATACTTCTCCACACAAAAGAAGGCCTTGGAGCCAAACTAGCCTCTAATAAGGTTAAGTTGGCAAAATATTTGGCTTGAAAAATTCTGCTAGGTAGGGACTCAGGAGAGGTTAGGATCCTCGAAGCTTGTTTTGTCAAAAGTGCTAAGTTGAAACTGGATAAGTCTCAAAAGCCACAACCACCTTGTTGTTTAGCAGTGCACATCACACTCCAAGCCTTCCAATGAATTTTGTGTTTAGTATCATTGTTGTCCCACCAGAAATTTGAAAACAAAGAATTTTACTTTTGACATAGAGTTTTAGGCAAAAGGAAAACACTCATGCAATACGTGGGCATGGATTGAAGCACAGCTTTAATAAGAATTTCTCTCCCAGCTTGAGAAAGAAAGTTGTTCTTCCAATTTCCCATCTTCTTCTTCACTTTATCAATGATATCTTCAAAAGCCTTCATCCGAGATCTTCCAACCAAAGATGGTAGACCAAGATATTTCTCCAAATTAGATGAGTCTTGTAGCCTAATTTCCATCAAGTAAGCCTTGGTTGAAGGCTTAGTATTCTTGCTGAAAAAGAGGGAAGTTTTCTCTCCATTTAGTAACTATCTAGAAGCATCCTCATAGAGTCCCAAAATTTGTTTAAGTGTAGCCCATTCAATCGTATTAGCCTGACAGAAAACAAGATTATTATCTGCAAAAAATAGATGACTCATGGAAAATGCACCTCGAGCAATTGGGACACCAGTAAGCAACCCTTGTTCTTTAGCAGCTGATAATTGGGAACTAAGAGCCTCAGCACATAAAATAAAAAGATATGGGGATAGAGGGCATCCTGACAGAGATCCCTTTGAGGTTTTCTTGACAATTTTGGAAGGAAAAACAGATGGCATATCAGAAATTCTTGGATTAGCTTTCCTCTTACGACCATCAACCCGAGTATGATAATTATGGCCATAACCCCTTCTGCCCCCTCTAATATGCCTCTTCCATTTCACAAGAGAATTACTAGGAGATAGACTGGAACAAAGATTAGAGGCAGATGACGAACCTGGATTCTTTGTTAGTCGTGCAGCAGAAGGATTATCATGTGCAACAATAGCAGTTATGGCAGTTATTTTCCTTGTAAGAACGGTTTGAGTATTGGGACAAGTGGTAATAACTGTCTTTCCATCCAATCTCTATTGAGACACATCAGCAACATCAAATACCTTATCAGAGCCGTTGACATCCCCAAAGTGATTTGCAGAAATAGTTAACTTGTCACCATCTGAGAATGAAGCAAAACCTCTGGGAAGCACAGGGACAAAATGACTTAATCCAACATGTTGAAAGGAACTAGGAGCTCTCAGCCATCCACCAAATTGCAAAGATGATAAAGGACCTTCAACACCAGTACCATTTCTTCTAGAATAGTCCATAGTAGAAGGAGACATCATCCCACAAACAAAGTAGAAATGAGGGAGACGTTCATATTTAAACTAAATAAATAACCTTTTCAACTGAATATTAATCATCTTTCCTCTAATCAAAGGTTTTGAAATATTGATCTTGGCAAGGACACATAAGAATTTTCCCCATCTAGCATCCTGATTATCCACTTCCACATGAAGTACCTTTCCAAGAGAATAACCAACTTGCAACCCAACATTAGCATTCATGCATCCAAATGGTAAAGTATGTAGTTGAACCCACAGATAAGTACGTGTAAATCGTAAGTCAAAATGTGGTGGTAAGACCATCAAAATACTTGAAGCATATAAGGCATTGATCAAACAGCCAAGGTTGACCATCCCATATACGTAAAAGAGCAACATCAAAGGCAAACTCGAAAAGGAACAAATTCATGCCACTTTAGTGATAGTAACAATCGAATTAACCCTCTAGACTTTCACCATAGTTGCTTTAAAAGCCTCCCTATTAACCTTCTTGCCTGTTATGATCTTCCCAATCAAGCAAAACTTACCCCTTTCCAGAGTTGCATGGATAGTTTCATCCTTAACAACAACATCCTTAGTCTCTTCCTCCATAAAAGACAACTTGGTCCAGAGATTAGTGATGTCCTCTCCATCAGAGGATGAAAGAAACAAAAAGAAATACCCGAGTTGCAGATACCAAACAAACTCCCGTAAAGATCACGTAAAAATTGCATGTAGCAAATAGACCCTTCACTCGACAGGAAGGAAGAAAACTTTCACCTCACGAGAGAGAGAAAGACTCTGGGCACTACAATAATGGAGCTATTGAGAGAGCTATTGATGATGTTACGTGGACACAAAAATAACATAAAAAATTATGATCGATATCTCTTAGTAGCGAGAAAATTCAAATTTAGCTATATAACATAAAATGAAATTCAGAGTAGAGATCGATTTCACAAATATTATCTTAAAAGAATATATACCATCATCAAGACAACATCTAATTATATTTTCATTACTATTGAATAAATAGTAGTAGGGCGGAGGAGCATGCTCTTCAACAAGGGCATCACATATAAAAGAAACATATTTAATTAATAGCTAGTTAATTTATTTTCTCAAAACCCAACAAATTTTTTTTTTTTTTGGAAAGACAACCAATAATATTAACTGCTTTCCCAATTCAGATGTGAACATTTACCTTCTATGTATAGGCTACAACATTCTCCCCTCCATACATAACTTCACAAACTATACACATGTTACCTTCCTCCAAAATCAAACGTCATTTTCAAAGACTTGATTCATACCATAGAATCTCTTTGATCTCTCTCCACACATACATTTACACATGATATAATAAGAAATCAATTAAAGGGAAGATATATAGAAAGGCCGCAAATGAAATTAATTTGCGAAGTTTTCTTTTCCTTTGGGGTTGAAATTACAACGTGCATTTTAATATCACTGAAGCTTAATTCGTTAATTCCTACATTAAAGAACTATTATTGTGTTTTATTTGTTAAACCTCATCATTAATTGTAGTTTTTGCGTTGTTACAGCTAATTTATTAATTTTCCAAAATTGTGATTTTGTATACATACATACATACATATATATATATATATATATATATATATATATATATATATGTATAAAAGATAAATGGCATAATCATTAATATATATATGGTTTTCTTAATATTCATTTTGTGTACAAACCATAATATTGCCACTATTTTAAGGCCTCTACATTACATGACACTGGTTGCATTGCGGGCATAATAGATTTGGAAGATAAATTTTATAATTCAAATTTTACAAATGAAATCTTATGATTTAAGAAGTGTGTTTGATGTGTTCTATACAACAGCTTGAGAATACATGACACTGGTTGCATTGCGGGCATAATAGATTTGGAAGATAAATTTTATAATTCAAATTTTACAAATGAAATCTTATGATTTAAGAAGTGTGTTTGATGTGTTCTATACAACAGCTTGAGAATAAAATAATTCATACAAAATAAACTAGTCATCAAGGATGCATTCACTTCTATCAGCTAATCAATAACATTGTTTTATATTTCACAATTTATACCTAGTGTAAATTGTGAAATATCAATCTTGTACACAAAAGCTATACACGTATGTATGATACTGGCTTTCACGTACGTATTATAATCCACTAGTACTCTAACATGGTGATTCGGTCATAATACATTAATAGATCATCTCATGACATAGTGAGACATGAGATTGGTGTGACAGAAAATGGAGAGTAAAACAAACAAACAAAAAAAGAAGAAGAAGAGAAATTCTATATGAAATTTTTACACCACACTTCTATTTAATCAACATATAATTTGACATTTTTGTTATTCTATCTTAATGCTTAAATATGTGTGTATTTAAATAGAATGAAAAAAATAACAAATCACATATTAATTAAATAGAAGTGAGCGGTATAAAGCTTACTTGTAACATTTCTCAAAAAAGAAATCTCCAAACTTGTTACTTTCAATATATAATATATAGTATTATCCATTACTTTTAATCTGGGCTCCATCAAAAGTATTGAACTGTTCTCTATATGAGCAATGTTAGATATAAGTTTTAAATAGACAAGTATCGAGCTAGCCACTATAAGAAAAATAAGCATTTGTGATGGATTGTTTGCAACGAGAATGACTATTTACGATAAAAACACTCATTTTGGCAGGAAATAGTCATTTTCCTAAGAAATATCTAATTACAAATAAGCAATTTTTTTGTAGCGCATAGGCCCTTCAGTAAAAAGTGGGTATCACTAAAAAGAAAAAATAGTTTTTTTTATATTCTTTTAAGGTGCGATATATTTTTTTATAAAAACTTGTGTGAGATTTTTCAATTTATAATTTGTTAGGGGTGCTACCCACATATAAAATAATATAAAAATTTTTTGGAAGGGGTGCCCCCACCTCCCTCCAGGGGACGAGGGCGAACTTCCCATCCACCTTGCCCTTTGCCCACTTCAAAAGTATTAATATCCATGGGGCCTAAAAATAATTTCTGGATCCAAAAATATTTTTTTTGACCCAAATTATTATATAATTTAAATCAAAAAATTAAAACTTATATATATAACAATAATTTAAAAATTGATAACATAAAAACTATGTTATCAATTTTTGTTTTTATGTTATCAGTTTTTAAATTTGTTAGACTTCTCACAAAAGTGTGGGACTTGTTCACAAGATTACACATTGCATTGGCCTCATAGCACAACTTTATATAGAACTCCAAAACCATACAAGAGTATTACTTGAGCAATGTGGGACTTTACAGTGGATGGGGGCAGGGCGGGGGAAATGCGAAGTAGGGTTATGTCCTGCCATTCCCCTTAGGGGGGCCAGATTCAGGGCAAGTGGACCCACCCCCTGCAGTAGGGCCCACCCCTGGAATTTGTACAGATTATATATATATATATATGAAAAATTTTATTCATCATCCCCGCATATTATACACTACACATAAGTTTTTAATTTTTAATTTTTTTTCTCTTACTAAATGTGTGGTGTATGGATGATGACTAGAAGAATTTAATTAGTTTAGGAAATATAAAATCATAAAGTTTTTAAAAAATTAAAAAAATGTATAAACAAATTATAATAAATATGGTGTGTGGTGTGGAGATTATGAATAACAAAACCATATATCTATTCTATTATAATAAGTGGTTATCTAATTGTAAATAGTAACTTTTGTTGTTTTTTCGTTAAGTCCTGTTTTACCAAAACGCCCTTAAAACCTTTGACCATTTGACATGTACCTCTCATTTAGAATTTAATAAATGGTTTTGTTTTACCAAAAGGCCCTTAACAGTCCCGCGATGCACATAAATTGATGTCTCTTTTTTATATCCTTTTTGTTATGACAGTGTACTCATTTTCCTTTCTTTTTGTTTCAATTTTTTTAAATAAAAAAATTAAAATGACTTTGCTCTTTAGAACAGAAATACTTTAGAGCATTCTCATTATAAAATTCAACTTTAAGTAAATTTAACTAATAAAATATTTAAAACACTCAATATATATATTAATTAGAATATAATTATTATTAATTTTAATATTTAATATTATTAATTTCATTAGAATATAATTATTATTAGTATTTTAATTAGTAGAACTATAAAATATGATAAAAATTAAAATTAAAAAGTTATTAAATTAATAACATTTTATTATTATATAGAGAGTAAATAGATAATCCAATATGAATGCAGACCAATGCTCATACTTTGCTAAAGTTTAGATTTTTTTATTATTTAGATTTTTTATTTTTCTTTAACCTTGTATTTTTTTTCCAGACAAATAACCTGCTAACTTTTTTTTATTTTTTTTGTTTAAATCATTATATCAGGTGCATCCCGAGGCTAACACACCCAGAGCCGTTTCCTAGTATGTATATATATATATACACATGCGTGCACAACTTATAGCAATACTTCAAACTTGACAGCCATAACTCCTTATATAAGCCCGACCCAGATCTCAAAAAGCTGTTCCTACAAAGCATACTCGTACCAATAAAAAGGTTAGACTCGTCATAATAAAAGTTTCCGTTCTTCTCGTGGACACTCGTCTAATCCAAGAATTTAATATACAAAAGTATACTGTAAGGAAAATGCTACAACCACCATTATATTGTCCCACTTTTGCTTCCCACTTGATGTGAGAATGCCATTGTTGCATTTTTTTTTCCTATTTTTAAACTCATTTTCTTACTTTTCTCTTGGGATACCCCCATTTCATATTCCCTCCAAACTCCCAACCTACTTCTCGGCACGCTCCCTTCTTCTCCCCAGCAGACAAGTCTGGCATTGGCATGAGAAGGGAAGGGAAGGTTTAGCTCATTGACCAGCCATATTCAAAGATGTAAACGAGTTGGAAATTTCCATATTCCAAACTTTCAAATTTGAAATTTATTTTTTTAGGTTAAGCTGTTAAGCTCGTCGAAAGAAAGGCTTGGATACTGCCAATTTTGTTTTCACAGCGGGGAAGGTTGTATTCTCTTCTTCCCTCAAATTCAACCCCTTTTCTTTTCTTTAAAAATGCATCCTCGCCTTTTCTCTTTGTTTTTTTTAGGAAAGTTGTAAAGTTGTTAGGCATGTGTAAATTCTTTGTAAGTAGGTTACTCGTGTAATATTGAAATCTATCATGTAAATTGGCAATGTTAATGCATCTTACATATTTCTTTCTATCTCCAATTCTTCAGTAGAATTTCCAAGTTGGGGAAATATTTAGAATCGCAAAGGTTACAGATATGCTACTTGATGTGAGAAAGAAGACTCATAACCCAGTAAATGGAGAATAGCCATTTAACAGTTGTTACTATAAGAGAAATAAGACACTGCCTATTGATGGAAACTTTCCTCAAATTGTATTGATTCGATCAAAGTAATATATATACAATGCTGGAGTCCTATTTTAGTCATGAATACAAAATCTGTGATTTGAAAATATACAACCGTTATAGAAGTAATAAACACAATAAAAATGTATGTATTTAAATTCCCTTTGGCTGTTTACAAAAAGCAAGAATCTCGGCATTGACTTGGCTGATTCAAATCGCAATGATCCCAAATTTGTGTTCCTTTTTTTTTTTTTTTTTTTCATCATCATTCTCCTTAATATGCCCCCGCAAGATTTGGCTATCATCAGCATGACCAATCTTGATCCTTAGATATTCTGTGCGCTGCTTTGAGTGGTTTTGTATGAACATGATAAACTTTAAATGTGCCTTTTTGAACCAAATCACTCACAAAGTGCAAGTCAATCTAAATTTGTTTCATCCATGAATGTTGTACTGCATTGTAACTCTAGTGGGTTGCACCAAGATTATCACAGAGAAGTATATGTGTTTCCTTGAGTGGAAATCCAATTTCTTGGAAGAGAGCTAACAGCCACATGGTTTCCGACGCTGCATTTGCAAGAGCACGATATTCGACTTTCGTCAAGGATTGTGCTACAACTTTTTGTTTTTTGGAATTCCATGAAATGGGATTGGATCCAAGAAAAGTGATATATGCTGAAGTTGAAGTGCGATCATCTTTGTTGCCAGCCCAGTCAGCATCACTATAAGTTGTTAGGCATGGAGTAGCTATTTTTTTTAGTTGAATACCATGGAATATTGATTGCTTTAAATATCTGAGGAACCTCTTGGTTGCTGTCCAATGAATGATGGTTGGCTTGTGCGTAAACTATGAGAGTTTGCGTAAACTATGAGAGTTTATTAACCGCATAAGAAATATTCGAACAAGTTAAAGACAGATATTGAAGGTTGCCTTTTACTCTTCTAAAATCAATGCTATCCACAACTGTAGTACCATCTATCAGATGGATTGGGGTACTTGTTGAGAGAGGTGTTGATACATCCTAGGCTCCAATCATGTTTGTTGTTTGTAGTAGATCCCGAATGTACTTGTGTTGTGATAGAAACAAGCCTGCACAAGTGTTAATTTCAACCCCTAGGAAAAAATGGAGAGTACCCATATCTTTCAATGAAAACTTAGCACCCAGTTTTCAATAATGGATCCCATAAACTTTTTGTCACTACCCATAATGACAAGGTCATCAACATAAACAAGAAAATAACAAGTAACTGATTCATGCCTATAGATGAATAAAGAAGAATTTGCTTTAGAATTCTGAAATCCAAGCTTAACAAGTGCCTTCTTCAAGGCTGGGTACCATGCACGGGGGGCTTATTTAAGCCCATAGATTTTAATCTACAAACATTATCAGCTTTTGAGGAATCTTTGAACCCAGGGGGTTGCACCATGTAAACTGTTTCTGTCAATTTTCTATGTAAAAATGAATTGTTGACATCCATTTGTCTCAACACCCAGCCATTCATAATAGCAATTGACAAAACTGCCAGAATAGTTGCTGGATTAACAATTAGATTGAATGTTTCTTTATAATCAAGACCAGAACATTGATTATATCCCTTGGCAACAAGTTGGGCTTTTGAACTGATCTACTGAGCCATCAACTTTTCTTTTAACCCTGAAAACCCCTTTACATCCTATTGGGTTGTAATATTCAAGAGCAATGACCAAATCCCATGTTCCATGTTGCATGAGAGCTGTTAACTCACTAGACGTAGCCTCACGCCATTTTGGGTGAGCTACAGATTGGCTAACACACGTTAGTTCAATGGTTGATGGAAGAGGATGTTTTGTGAGACCACGAATTTGCTTAGGTTTGAAGATGTTGTTCATTGACCGTGTGGTCACGGAGTGGGTTCGAGATGGTAGGTTTTCTAGTAAGGCAGTCGGCATAGAACCAGAAGTCAAGGGTATTGAAGATGAAATTAATGGTGATGCATGCGTAAGTATGGAATTTAAATTGGAATCAATGGATTGAGAAATGGGATTTAAATTTCCAAAACCTAGGGCATTAGATGTGCGTGTGTGATCTAGAACAGGAATGGAAGAAATATTACCTGGAGATGATGCTTCAATAGCGACAACGGTTTCCAACATCACTGGTAGTGGTAATTCTGAAGAAGAATTGCGATTGTGCATTGGAAGAGAATGAAGTTTCTGGAATGAGAGAAACCCGGGTTCTGTGGAAGAAAGAAGGAGACTTGAGAGCTTGTGTTTGGACTGTCGTGAGTCAATGGGCCGGTTATGATTACTGGGCCTAGCTTGATGTTCATCAAAGAGTACACGCTGTGACATGTAAAGTCTGTTTGTAAGAGGGCCTTGATTACTGGGCCTTGATGTTCATCAATGAGAAATAAGGCACTGCCTATTGATGGAAACTTTCCACAAATGGTATTGATTCGATTAGAGTAATATATATACAATGCTTGAGTCCTATTTTAGGAAAATGAACACAAAATTTGTGATTTGAAAATATACAACTGTTATAGAAGTAATAAACACAATAAAAAAATATGTATTTAAATTCCCTTTGGCTATTTACAGAAAGCAAGAATCTAGGCATTAACTTGGCCAATTCAAATTGTTATGATCTCGATTTTGTGTTCTGTATTTTTATCATCATCATTCTCCTTAATAGTTACCTACTGGATTTGCATGCCCCTTTGTTATGGGTTACTGTGCTTGTACTCTCGATCAAGAGTCTTCGGTCCAATTAATGCTGCCATGGATATGGGTATGTAAAGTGTGGTGTTACTTGTTTCCCTTGTTAATTTTGTTAAGATCCCACATATGCTTTGCTGACTCTACTTGACAAGTGACAACGTGATAAGCCTGAACAAATAAAGTAAAAATCATGATGAAAAATGCTACAGCCACCGTTATGGAGGTCGGGGGAGAGGGAATCTGTAGGGGAGAAGAAGGCAGCGTGTCGAGATGCAGGTCTGGGATTTGGAGGGAATCTGAAATGGGGGTATCCCAAGAAAGAAGTAAATAAACCACTGCTTGGACACTCCTCAGCCCGAGGACAATCTCTCAAATACACATGAATATGTTGACCCCTTTTTCTTTTTTTTTTTTTGCTGATTCCTCTCAATGAAATTTGCCATGTAAGTTACTTACGGATGTATGCATGCTGTCCGGGAACATCCCAAGAAAGAAGTAAATAAATGAGTTTAAAAAAATAAAAAATAAATAAAAAGGCCACATAGCATCCCCACGTCACCGAAAAGCAAAAAGAGGACAAATATAACAATGGCTGTAGCTAGCATTATCCATATGTAAACAAAGTCAAGGCTCTTCGGTACAGTGCCTACAAAGTATGAACTGTTTGATAGGTGATAACACCAGAGGCAGTACCCAGAACACTTTGTACGTTGTTAATAAACCAAAAATGAAAGGGAAAAACCAAAAAAAAAAAAACTAAATAGGGTTCTTCCCTTTTTTTCTAGCTCGCCAATAGGATTCTTCTTAATACTTTCAAAACGAACTGATTCCTGTGTTTTTTTTCCTGGATTTTCTTTTCTTGGCAGATGCATGTGGAAAACTACTTATGGAAACATATCAGAAAACATGCATCATCAACTGTGTTCATGCAGTCAACTTCCAAGCATCCACATCGGAACCCCAAAACATTCTCTGGATCTTAATCAGTAATTCCGAGCTTTCTACCTTATCTCTTTCTTCTTCCTTCCTACAAAAAATAATGGATGATTGAGAAATAGGGGTGTCAAATCATGTTAACGGGTCGTGTTCGTGTCGTGTCAAATCGTGTTAACGGGTCATATAGGTCAACCCTAATCCGACCCGTTAAGCTTATCGTGTCAAAATCTCAAACCCTAACACGACCCATTAACATAACAGGTCGTGTCGTGTCAACCCGTTTTGACCCATTAATAAATATTACGAAATATGTTTTTTTTTATAAGTAAACAAAGAAATTTAAAAAATATTACGAAATAGGTTAATACAACACAATACAACTTATTTTAAATTATTTATGTAAATGGGTTGAATAGGCCCGAAATTAACCTTTTTAACCTGATTAAATTTAGCATAATTTTATATAAATGTTAAAATTACAATATCTATAAAAATTATAAAACTAATTATAAGTCCAAAACTACAATCCAAATAATAAAAATATCGAAATTGAAATTCTAACAATTTTATTTTTAGGTATAAGGGTATAATTGTAACTTTAACTTTCTTAACGTGTCATAACGGGTTATAACGGGTCAAAACGGGTTGACCCGTTATCAACTCGTTAAGCAATCGTGTCTTATCGGGTCAACCCGTTTTGACCCGAACCCGTTAAGGTTAAACCCTAACCCGCTATTATCTTATCGTGTTTGTGTTGGGTTAACGAGTCGTGTGACATATTGCCACCCCTATTGAGAAACCTATATATACGGTGACTCCAACGTCCAAAGTCAAGTCAAACCAACTTTTAAGGGGTACGTATACTTTTCAAGTAAAATCGTTAATATTGATTTTGGAAATAAAATCCCTCTAAACTCTTCTGGTCTGAAACGTTTTCATTTTCTTGCCTTTGGAATGGGAATAGTCAACCCCAGAAATTTCGTCATTTCATAGGGACCGCAGCACCTAGATTCTGCCTAGCAATTTCAACAGTCCCTAACACTAACCTTGGTCCCCAGGCAAAAGGACAAAGAGACATATAAAGCCTAAACTCTTAGGTCTCGACCTTAAAACTAATAAAGTAATTATGACTAGTAAATAATTAAGGAATAAACTAAAGAAAATGGTGGACATTTTTGGGTTAAAGCTAGCCGCCATGAGCAAGTTGCAGGCTTGTGAGTAATACAAACGTTTCTCTGAAGTCTAGAAACCCACCGCAGTTGACGACGTAGCTAGCCGGATTACTTTGACGGACGGTCAACTACATAGCGTAGTTTTAGGTGCAGTCCAATATTCGTTAAAAAAATGGAGCAAACAGAGATATATAAAAGAAAAGTAGCATAAATATATATATAGTATAAAACAACAACAACGACAATAGTAACAGCGAAGAAAAAAAGATAAGGAAAATTGATAGAGACAACGGCAACAACGAAGAACATGCATGACTTGGAGTTCGCTCTTTGTTCAGTCATTTCAGACATGCACTGGACCCCCACCCACCAATGCTGTCCATTCACAAGCCATCTCTCTCTCTCTCTCTCTCTCTCTCTCTCTCTCTCTCATATGCACACACACTCACAGAGGAATTGTATGTAACAAATTAACCTCAAGTGTGTGCCAATATCTATCACTTCCTGTAATACAACATATCCTCCTTGACTGATAACTGACTTCAGTGGTTGCCAGTGAATTGTTTCAAGCCTCATTCAAGCAAACTTTTCCAGCATGAAATTGCAACAATATAAGTCAACATCAACCTTAATTTGTCATATCTTTGGCTTCCTTTCATACAACAACATGTCCTCTTGGCGTATAACTGACTTCAGTGGCTGCCATTGAATTGGCTCAAACCCATAGCTGAGCCCATCGAAGCAAACTTTGCTAGCTCCTGTGGTAAGAACGAGCGTTGAGATTCTCTCCGTCCCACGCCAAGAAAGTCCCTTGTTAGACTGTTTTCAATCCCTTTTGAGCCTCGATGATACTTCAACGGAACTTGCTCATTTTGTGTTCCAGTAGTACTTGTCTGCATCATGAGCTGATCAAAATTACTGTTTGATGATGAACTTGTTAATGAGATCAAATTCGAGCTGCCTGACATTCCATTAGCCCTGGCCACGCTTCCAGCTGATGTGAAATTCTCTGGCTGCTTGGAATTTTGAAAGACCTGGTGTAGCTCATTTCTGTTTTGGTTGAGAGTATCGAAGCTCGTTGCGCCGGAAGAAGAGGAGCTCATTACTCCAAAACTGCTACAGAAGAGTGATGGGTTGCTTGTTGTAGAACCCATCTGCGCTGCTTTCTGTAAAAGCGCAGTGGCGGACAATGGCGCAGCTGGTTTTGATGGCTTGTTTTGGCTGTCAGAGTAAATTGAGGATAGGGTTTCCAGCAAATTTCCTTTGCTCCCTCCCTCCCCTTTCAATTCATTAGGCGGTGCTGTTAAAGAGACAGTTGCGTTTGCAGAAGTTGGAACACTCTTATCAAACGCTTGGAACTGATTGAAGTTTCCAAAATTAGCTACCGAAGATGAATTAAAGAGATTGGCCGTTGCTGCAGCTTGCACCATATCAGGAAAACCAGTAGAACATGATGAGGCGTATAGATGAGTACCAGTCACCATGTCATGGCTGGAATTAACCCGAGAATTTGCCTGGTTAAGCCACAGTGATAATCTGGGCTTCTGCTGATCCACGCCAAGAGAGCTTCCAATGGCCATGCCGTTGAAATCTGCTCGAAACCCCGGAGCAAATTGTGAAATTCCAGCCGCATCTTGAACTCCCCGGCCGGACAAAACATGTGGCAAACCGGGTTGAGGATTTATCAGAGTCTCATTCAGCGAAGCATTTGTGAAACTCAGATTCGTGGTAGCAAGTGATGTAAGCCTAGCACTCTCGTCAGCTAAGGCATCACAAAATGCTCTGTGGGTGATGAAGCTATCCTTCCTGTTTAAACGAGAGAAAAAAAGCAAACCCCATTTATTACCTAATCATAAGGTTGCATTTAATTCGAACTTAAAGAAACGAAAGCCTCGACGTGAGCATAAATTTCTACAACAACGTATCCATTTTCCAAGACTCAGAAAGAAAAAAGAGCAAGTTGAACGTGGTGATATTTAACAAATACCTGGAAAAAAGGGTTCCACAGTCGCACTTGTACTCCCTGGTTCCACAGGTCTTAGCATGAGCTTTCCAGTCAGATTGAACTGCGTATTTCTTTGAACACTTCTCGCACTTCCATTTCTTCTCGCCGTGTTTTCTGCTGTAATGTTTCTTTATACCGGTGAGGTCCCCGAGAGCTCTAGACGGATCGTGGTGGACGCAGGATTTTTCCGGACAAATATAGACCTTTTTCCGGACCTCCTTGTTTGTCCTTTGCCGAAGTTTCCAGGGAAGATTGTGACCCCTACGGTGAAGTTGTAGATTCTGATCTCTCTGGAAGCCTTTATTGCATATCTCGCAGATGAATCGGTTTGTTGCCATAAGAGTCTTCGGTGAAAGAGCCATAACCTCAGCATCTGGATCTGTAAAGAAGAAAAAGAAAAGAAATAAACGAGATTATCAATAGAAATTAAAACAACAAAATAAAGAACATAGAAAAAAACGTAAAAGCATGCCTTACCGGGTGTTCCCGGTAGATTTCTCTTCTTCTTTGTAGCTGGATTAGGATCAGTAGTTTTAGGGTTAGGGATTGCATTCTGTTCTTGAGCAAACCCTCCGATGGAGGAGGGTAATGAAAAAGCATCGCCAGACATCATTTTGACTTGAATTCAAAACGAGTTAAAGCAAAACAACCAGCTAGCTTTCAAAAGCTTAAGACGGTGCGGTTACTGAAGAAGAAAACAAGGGTTTTCCAAACAGAAACAGATAAATCTTTGGTAATATTCAAATCTCTGACGCTCCGATTCTGCCAAAAGACAAGAAAAAACCCAACTTAAGCTTGAATCTAAACACCCTCCCAAAAAAAAAAAAAAAAAAACGCTACAGCCTCGGAATCTTCTAACCGAGATCGATCTAGTTTGCTTTGTTTGTTTGATCTCAAAAAGAAAATACCAAAAACCGTGATAGCTAAAAAGAATATCTCATCTTATATTCTATTTCGGTTCACTCTCTTTCCAGTCTTAGTCTTACGCATAGTCTCTTTTATCTGCTCGATCGTATCCTAAAAGTCGGTCAGCCATAGATTTAGATGGGCCACCGCTGTCTCTCTCTCTTCTCTCTCTCTCTCTCTCTCTCTCTCCCTTTCCCTCTCACACACATACAACCAACGCACTGTTGTAGAAGTGTGTGTAAGGCATGCAGTGAGCTGCTTTCTGGCAGAATGTGTAGGATTGTGTGTCTTTTTGTAGCCTTTTGAGCTCATTCTCCAATTACAATGTTTATAAAAATAGTTCATCGAATGTATATAAGCATTCATGTAGATTATATAAAAAAGGAAGAAGGTAAAAAGGGATATATTATATAGATATGTGCACGTAAATAGTCAAATGGTGGGGATGGTTTTACTAACGGCGGGAGACGAGAAAAAGAAGATCAAGAAAATGGTCTTTCTACAGAGAAAAAGGTGATCGCCTTTTATGGCCCTTTGATCTGGGGAATGAAATGATTAAGCCATAATTAAAGTTAAAGGCTCTATTTAACATGGGTAGATCAGAGGTGCTGAGGTTGCAGACGCAGGCACAGACACAGTGATGAGAGAGGAAGGGTGAGTTGCGTTTCACGAGGCAATTGATAGGACCATCCGTGATACCTCTGTCTCAGTTGTAGGACCCAAAATGGGACTGTGATTGGGCACCACTACGCATCTTATATCCCAGAAAAAGTATTCATGAGTACATGTGCCGGTGATACATCTCCATTGCAATGATGATAATAATGATGATTTTCACCCTACGCCTTTATATCTACACGTATATGCTTGCTGGTATTGCCACTTTGATCTTGGATAAAAATACGATATAAATCATTAAATTTATTTATTTTTATTTCTCTAGAGGATTAATACAAGCGTTAGATATAGACTTAGTTTGAATTTAAAGTTGAGATGAGATGATTTTATATAAAAGATAAAAGTTAAATAAAATATTATTATTATTATTTTGAGATTTGAAAAAAATTAAATTGAGATTTAAAAAAGTTAAATTTTTTTATTATATTTTGTGTGTAAATTTAAAAAAATTGTAATAATAAGATAAGATCATAAGATAAGATGAGATAAGATGATATGAGATCACCTCCCAATTCAAACCAAGCCTGTAACATGTTACTGATCATAATCTCCACACACTATAAATCATATTTATTATTATTATTATTATTTTATTGATTTTTAATTTTTTTAATTTTATTCTTTTTGAACTAATTGAATTCTTCTACTTATCATCCATCTACTACACATTTTGTAAGAGAAAAGAATATTAAAAAAATAAAAATAAATGTGATATGTGGTGTATGGGAATGATGAATAGAATTTCTGTAACAGCCCGCTAAAATTATCAGTTTTGGATTATTTCCCGACAGCAATCACATCTCTCTCGTCTTTACCCTCATCTGGAATCACGCGTATAGATTATCTTTTCCGTAAATCACGTATTTTGTTCTTCACCGACAGCTGTAAAATCATGAGTCTTCCAAGACCACGCCTAGCCTTTCTCAAGCCCAAACTACCACTTTATGTGGTGGACAGCCACCGTACGCCGCCACGTACGTTCCTCCGACGCATGTTCGTGACGAACAACGAGCGACGCACGGGTTATCCCGTCGATGGTATAACCTTCTATCTCTAGTTATTTTACGTTTAAAATAGTTGGTTGGTTTGTGGATTGTGTAGTTGTATTTGTGGAATTCGTTGCGTAGTTGTGAAGCGAAGTGTGGTTGTGAAGTGTTGCGTTTGATTGTGTATTTTGTGGACTGTGCTGTGAAGTATAGGCGTGAGATGGATGCCGTAGATGTGATACGGCGGGTTGTGTGAAGAGAATACGCGTGTAGCGTATTCTGTGTAATGCAGCGACGCGCCGCGCGACGTGCACTGTAGTGATGTGTGTCGTAGAAGGAAGGGAGTACGCATGTAGTGTACTCCGTGTTGTATGGCGATGCATCGTGTGATGTGCATCGTGTTGATGAGAGTTGTAGCGAAGGAAGTACGCGTAGCGCGTACTCCGTGTCGCGTAGCGATGCACCGTGAGACGTGTATCGCAGTGATGGGTATTGTAGTGTGGATGGAAGAGAGTTCACGTGAGTGTACTCTGTATTAAGTCGTGATACATCGGATGGCGTGTCACGAAGGGTTGAATGGCGTAGCAGAGAAGTGTGGAGCGTATGGTGTAATGTTGGGAAACTGTATGACAGTGTCCCGAAGCAGTGATGATATGGATTATAGTCCGGGATGACTGGTGTCATCTTGTGGTTGACTATGGCTAAGAGTATATGGATTGAGAAATGAGTTGTTTGTTTGGTTGTTATTGATAATTTTAATGAACTTGTTTTAGTGCAAAGGCTTTCTGAAGTCAATTTATCTCTTCCGAGTATAGTGAAACCTCAAGTTGGCCGTGGTGTTGCAAGTGCTTACAATATGGCAATTGAGTTCAGAAGTGAAAATCTTAAGGACTCGAGTGTTCCTCTTCCAGCTGTTGTGCAGTTCCTCGTGTCTCGCGCTCTATTCTCATAGAACGCGACGATCGAGGTAAGTTAGCCTCTAACTTACTATCAGTTTATTGTGTATGTGTGATGGGTAAGAGAACTACAATTTATGTATGTATGTTATCGTATATGCCATGTCATGCTATGTCATTACATGTTTATCTGTTACGTATGATTTAATCTCTCATGAATAATTATCTGTTAAATAATCTTTTCTGCCATACAATGATGTATGTTATAAGTATGCCATGTTAAGTATGCCATATGATACATGTATGCCATGAAATGTTTATGATTAAATCATATTATGCCATTTACAAGTATACGCCATGTTAGAAAAGTATATGATATTAAATAATATCACATGCATTAAGAAAGATAAGACATGTTATGTTATAATAATGCGTGGGGCCACAACAACTGTGGAGTACGTATTATATTTATGTTATTTATAATGCGTGGGGCCACAACAACTGTGGAGTACGTATTATATTTTATGTTATTTATAATGCGTGGGGCCACAACAACTGTGGAGTACGTATTATATTTTATGTTACTTATAATGCGTGGGGCCACAACAACTGTGGAGTACGTATTATATTTATGTTACTTATAATGCGTGGGGCCACAACAACTGTGGAGTACGTATTATATTTATGTTATGTTATTTATAATGCGTGGGGCCACAACAACTGTGGAGTACGTATTATATTTTATGTTATTTATAATGCGTGGGGCCACAACAACTGTGGAGTACGTATTATATTTTATGTTATTTATAATGCGTGGGGCCACAACAACTGTGGAGTACGTATTATATTTTATGTTATTTATAATGCGTGGGGCCACAACAACTGTGGAGTACGTATTATATTTAATGTTATGTTACTTATAATGCGTGGGGCCACAACAACTGTGGAGTACGTATTATATTTATGTTACTTATAATGCGTGGGGCCACAACAACTGTGGAGTACGTATTATATTTTATGTTACATGAAGTATGGGGCCACAACAACTGTGGAGCATACACTACATGAGACACAGCAATTGTGACATGTAGAATACGTGGGGCCACAACAACTGTGGAGTACGTATTATATTTTATGTTATGTGAATTCATGGGGCCACAACAACTGTGGAGCATGAAGTATGGGGCCACAACAACTGTGGAGCATACACTACATGAGACACAGCAATTGTGACATGTAGAATACGTGGGGCCACAACAACTGTGGAGTACGTATTATGTTTTATGTTACTTGAATACGTGGGGCCACAACAACTGTGGAGTACGTATTAATGCACGTTATTAATCAAGACAATTAAATAAGATTCCAAGTTTATGTTAAGTCAAGTTTCAGATCAAGTTCATGTTATGTTATGCTCACGTACATGTTATGTTCATGTTCATGTTATGTTCCAAGTTCATGTTCACATCATGTTATGTTCACGTTTATGATACGTTCAAGCTCACGTTCATGTTATGTTATGTTCATGTCCATGTTATGTTTCACGTTCATGTTATGTTGATTGTTCATGTTATGTTTTAAGCTTAAGTTCATGCCATGTTAAGTCAAGTTCAGTTCACGCTTAAGTTCTGGTTAAGTCATGCTATATGTCAAGTTATACTATGTTTATGTATGACTATAATTATGCATTTATGCTTTTACTGCCATGCATGCATTTTTAACCTGTGTATAAGTTTTATGTTAACTTACTGAGATTTGTAATCAAATCTCACTGTGGTAGTCCCAACTACCATTCCCCCCGAATGGTAGATCTTGTTACAGGACCCAAAGGAGAATTGGAATCTGACCAACTGAATACGGTCGACTAGGCCACGGTGCGATGTTGATGATGGTATAGTATTTAACTTAGGTTAATACTTGTACTTTTGGAGTTGTATCTCAAGTATTCTTTTGATCACAACCATTTTAGACTAGTGTGGTGATCACGGCTTTTTAGTATGCCTTTATGTATGAATTATGTTTCAAGTATTTGGGATATATTTAGTTGGTGCATAGTATTGCTAAAGAAAAAGATTATCCGCTGCGAATATTGCATAATGTTAGATGCATGTTAGGAACATTGCATCTTATATGTCATGAACGGGGGCAGGTAACCTTGTGTTGCATGTCTCGACGCTTCAAATGTCCGTTCAATCCCAAGCGGAATTTGGGGGCGTCACAATTTCTCTATGAGAATAGTAATTGATTGTGAAAGAGTGAGATCTATTATTAAAAAATTAATTTTTTATATAAGTTCAACCATTCAAAATGAATGATTGTGCACTCTATGATTGCAAATTAAATGCCAATTGCTAATACACTATTGTAAGATATTAATGAGTAATATTATATACAATAGTAGAGTATGCAAACGTCATTCTTTGAAAAAAAGTGGGGTTCATTATTAAAAATTTAATTTTGTTTTAATGTACATATAGTATTTATTTATTTATTTTAAGTGATTGGACGATATTTATACATTTATGACTATAACTATTATTTTTGATAATCTTATAAAGGTACGAAAAGATTCGATGAAGACAATAAATTAAAAATAATTGCTTATAACTTTACAAATGAGCAACACGTTGAAAATCTAAACCAAACTGGATAAGGAAAAATCCATGAAGGAGTACAGAATCACAGATTAATTCCTATTTAATCTCTTAAGTTATTATCTAGATACTGCAATATGCTATGGATAGTACTAGGACTTCCACGTGATTACCTAGTTCTTCGAGAAGAGTAAAATATATATGCTCCCAATAGTATTTTTGTTTTTTCGAATTTTCATGAACAAAGCAAACTTCTCGATCGACCAAAAAACGAACAGAGCATGCTTTTGATCGTATACTTGGGTTAATGGAAGAATATCTCCTATTTGAAGACAATTTAATAAGAATCTCATGAAATATCTGACGTTATAACTTATAAGCTATATTATATTATAAAATATTTTCTTCTCATCGATCAAACTGTTGCATAAACATCTGCATTTGAAGTTGTGCACCTCTTCCCTAAACTCTTCTTGTTGTTTTATGCGCATCTCCATGTCTGCTTATTTTATTTACAGAATCTCGATCTTGCATGGAAGTTATAAATATTAGAAAGCGAAAATTATAAATAGGAAACGTAATATTATTAAGTTATTAAGTATTTTTTAATTTTTTTTAAGTATTAAATATTTTTAAGTATTAAGTATTTTTAAAATTTTTTTTATACTATCCTTATTTTTTAAGTATTAACTATTTCTTAATATTTTCTTTTATACCATCCTTATTTTAAGTATCAAGTATTTTTTAACTTTAAGTATTAAGTATTTTTTTTAAGTATTAAGTATTATTGTGTTAACTATCAATTATTTTTTAAAAATTTTTTAATAAGCATTTTTTGACAATTATCGTTATGTATTATATGATCTAACTGTAAATACATTCTTGTACAAAGTATATTTGTTATATATGTGTAATTTGTATTTAATGCAAGTTAATGTTCGAACGTATGGAAGGTACCATTCAAATGGTAACATATACACGTTTAAACGGATTCAACCCAAATTCTAGATGCAAACTCAAAACAATATCAAGAACTACAATCCTCAAACACAACTTCACAAACCATGCACAATAACTACAAACACAAAAATACATTAATTATAATGAGTAAACTATAAACTATAAAACATGAAATTTACCTTTAATGTAATTTCAAACAACTCAACTCTCAATAGAACACCTACACAACATGTAAACAAACAATAAAATCAAGGAACATAAAATTCGTGTGGGATGAAGAATGAAGGAGTGGACTATTTAAAAAATCAGTGAATAAAGAACATACATTTAAGAAACTAGTGTGCAACCCTTTTTGCAATACTAGTTCAATCTAACTCAATATCTTTCTATCTCTATGTCACTCTTTGTCTATCTCTAATCAAAAGAAGAGAAGAATGAAGGAGTGAGATGAAGAATGAAGGAATGTGGAAAGAAAATGAGGGAATGCAGCACTAGGTTGAAGGAGAATAGGGGATGAATGAGAATAAGGGGTGTTGTGGAGTATTTAAATATTTGCAAAATTTTTGAACTTATTATGACGAAAAATGTCATTGTAATAAGTACAAAGTGCACAAAACGCTGTCGTCTAACTTAAAACTTATCTTATTAATGCAAAAAAGGTTGTCACTTGGGTGCCTTGATAAGTTGTATACCGTTCGAATGTAAATATTACACATTCAAACGTGAAAATTAATTCAGTGCATAAGTTTTTCCGTTTGACAAATTTTCGTGCTAGTGTTCAAACAGTAATAAAGTACCATTTGAAAGCTATTCTACTGCTCAATGATTGGTGGAAGACATGCCCGCCACTATTTCAGGAGGTGCAAAAACTATGGAAAACATTCAAACATGCTTCTTCTTAACTAAAAATTTTCAATCACTAATATAGTATTCTAACGGTAAGTCATACCGTCGAACGTATCTTACTAAATGTTTAATTATAGTCTTTTTTACACTATTCATTTTTATTTATTAATATATATAATTTTTTTTGACAAACATTACTATATATAGTTATATATATTGTGATATATAAATATTGCGATGATATATACTATAGTTATAGTATTATAATATAGTATAGTATACTATAGTATCATATATATAGTATAGGAATATATAGTGTAGTATAGTATTATATATAACAAGTTATATAGTGTATAGTATTATATACAAGCATATAGTGATATATCATATAGTGATATATACTATATAACATATTGTTATATATACTATACATATATATACTATACTATATAATACAATAATATATGTAGTACTATATGTACTATATAATACAATAATATATTCTACTATATAATACTATAATATATAGTACTATATTATAGTGATATATGATATAGTATACTATGGTATATATTATATGATATTATAATATTGTATCATATAGTATATTATCATACATTAAATATAAAAAATCAATTAATTTACTAAGTTTTAAATAAAAAAACATTCGAACAGTACATAATAATGATCGAATAGTGAGTCAAAACCTTTCGAATGTATAACTTACTATTTGAATGGTTCTGTACATATAAGGTATCGGTGGAGGCTTTTAAAACGTCAAAACCACTAAACTCCTCTTCAAATACTGTCATTGCAGCCATCGTCACTACTACCATCGAAGCCTCCTTCCTTTCAAGTGGTACGCTTCCTATATACTTCCTTTGACCCTTTTTAGTAATATTTGTTATATTATTTTTAAAAAATAGAAAAAAGTAATTTTCGTCGATAGGGACCATAGATGGCCAAAAATCCACCATAGGCAGTTTATGAATCATTTTTTAGATGTGATTTGTTGAAGAACAATTAGTGGATTCCTTTCATTTTCATGGCAGTTGAGTTCAATCTAGATACTTTTTGAACGGTGTTGTATTCATTCAAATGGTAGGAACCCAAACGTTGAACATTTGATTGGTTCACCATACATTCGAACATAATTTAATCTCTACATTCGAGCATAATCCCTAACCATTCGAACAATGATGTAAAAGCTATCACGTTCGATTAGTTAGGGATTTGATCGAACAATATAATAGTAAAAATGTTTCTCATTGTTTTAATTAGTATATATTTTGTGAATCTTTATGCATTATATTTTATAACTAATGTTGCATATATATTTAATTTTTTTAATTTTAGGTTGATAGTGTCTTATAGAGGACGTAAGCGTGGCATACCAGGATAACCTTTCATCCATACAGTTCGAGAGATGACTATTTTATTAGAGCGTCAGGTGAAGATTTCTGACTTCCTAACTCTTATTTCCAAGGGTCATTCCTTGACATCCTTTTTTTTTTTTTTTTTGTGGTTGGGCACCAATCCTAGATCAGAAGGATGAAGCATGGGATCTCATGTCTTATATTGACATCGTCTCTGAGTACTATAAAGAGTTCAGTGGTGCCAACCTTCATGATGGAGGGGCATACACGATTTCTATCCAAAAAGCTTCAGTTATATTTTCAGTGAATAGACTCCTTGATTTTATTGGTATTCCTAGACTATGCACTGCATATCTGAACGTGGTGCCTAGAGAGTTTCCAGCTAATTCTGGTGATGGGGAGATGACTAAAGACGAGGGATCAGTTTATATAGATGAGCTTGATGTCCTCGTTGATCATGAGGTGAGTGACTTAGTTGTTGGTCTAGATGCTCCTCTGTATGATGGGATGAAGAGCATCAAGCAAGCAAATCTACCTACTTTCTTCAAGATCATGAATTTGATTATCGCCAACAATATTGACCCTCAGTAGCACAAGACAGAGGTTGGCATTGATCGGACGAAATTTATGATACGGGTCGCTCGTGGCATTCCTATCAACTTGGTGGGGTATATATTTGATAGGATTCGATCAGAATTCCGGTACATTTCGATGGATATACTGTCATTTGGAATCCTGATCACTCGATTTCTGCTATTTGCTGGTGTTGCGCCTGATGTTGCTTAGCGTAAACGAGAGCCAATGGAACCGATAAATAACACCACTCTCTTACATAGCACGGGACACTCGAGACTGTGTCTTCGTGGACATGTTCCAGAACCGGTTGATCCTCAGAGAGATGCACAGCTGGGAGATCATCGAGTATCAGCTGCTGAGACATCCACACAGGCCGAGGCATTAGTACACAATGTTACTCGTGAGGTGATGGCTGAGATTGTGCGTGCAGCGATCAATGAACAGACATCAGCGGTGCTGATGATCGATGCAGTGTGTATGGAGATCTATTCTGCTATGTCTATGATTCGTAAAGAGATTACTACTTACGTACAGAGTTAGATGCCATGTCTATGACTCAGGTCACCATCAGTACTCGACTGACACAAATAGAGAAACGTATAGATGTAGTCATGGAAGTGTGCAAAGACTTGGGGTCTTAATTAGTACTTTCTATCTTTTATTTATTTATTTTTTGTTTTTAGTATGGACAATATTTTTGTGTTTTGTAAATTCAGTATTTAACTATGAAATAGTATTATTTTATATTTTCTAAACTAATTATTAATTTATATTATTCCTATTATTTAATTGACCAATTTCTTATAATTACTAGTTAATATAAATATAATTTTGCAAAAAAAAAAAAAAAACCTAGTCACCGTTCGACCCCTACAAATCAAGTTCAAACAGTGCTGATTCATCATTCAAAATGTTAAATTGGCATGTTTGAACGGTGTAACAATTTTCCTCTAAAAAAATTTTACTTATGTGCCAAAATCTTGGTTCGAACGCTTAAATTTAGACGTTCGAATGATGAATCATTAGTATTTGAACAATTTAATTATTTGGGACAAAATATTTCGTCTCTAACTAGACCGTTTGAACTTGTTCGAACGTTACATACATTCTGTCATTTTTTTGGCATGAAATATGACATTTATTCCTAAATCTCACTTTTTGGGACGATTTTCATTCTGTCCCAAAAAGAAATCGTCCCAAAAAGTCTTTTTTATTGTAGTGTCATAAATACAAGAAGAGACTGTAGAGTGCTACATACAAGTACCTTATATTACAGTTAATGCAATGCTTGGAGGAAGTCATCAGGGTAGAATAATAATAATAATAATAATAATAATAATAATAATAATAATAAGCAATGAACCATAGTTGTGGTCTTATTTTCCCTGCTTGATCCAAGGAGGGAACCACCAAAGGTGTTTTGATCCAACAATTTGATCGATTGACTATCACTATAAGGGAATGGATTTTTTGGGATGAAAATATCTGTCTCAAAAAATATATTTTTCATCCCAAAAGACTATAAGAGATGGAATTTTTCGTCTAAAATTTGTCTTGAAAGGTCCATCTCAGATAGATTTTGGAGACGAATTTTTTGTTTTTGTCCCCAAAAAATACTTTTAGGGACGAAATCGTTGACCCACTCTTTTGAACGAAAATTCTTTTCAGGTACGAAACATTTTCATCCCAAAATACTATTCAAACAAAACAAATACTGTTTGAACGGTCAGGTAGCTGTTCGGATGTTATGGAAATTTAATTTGAATGAAACGAATTTATTTGATCCTATTTGAATGAAGTTAGTGTTAGAACCATTTATTTGTGCTTGAACATGTCGAGTAGTGTTCGAGCAAAAAGAATTTGATCAACATCCTTGAAAAATGTTCGACTTAAGAAAATATGTTCGAATGGTTTATTGTACATTTGAATGATGACAAATAGGTTTGAACATAATATTATGTGTTCAAATTACCAAATATGCAAAGTGTTTGAACCGATTATTAATCTATTTGAACTTGAGTGACGATTCTCAATTCATTGGAATGGTTTTCCATTGATCATTTGAATGGCGGCAAAAATGGGTTCGAAGGATATATCACAATTTGTAATTTACCATTGGAACTGAATATGTTACATTAGGATGATACTAATCATGATACAGTAAAATGTAAATTCAAAATAAGAAAACTACTTTTAAATATTATAATTAAAATATTACAATTATTCAAATATTTTGTCAAGTCAAAATAAGTCAAAAGACATAACTTAAGAAAATAAGTTCTAAAATGGTGGTGGCATAGAGTTCTGGTTCATAATTAATTGTATCTGTTTGAACATTTTTTGGGATTGAATTTCCAGCTTCTTCTGTATCTTTCGTTCTAATTGCGCCTCCATATCCACTGCCTAATGTAATTGAGCCTCCAACTCTCGTTGCTTGGATATCAACTGTTCGATCTTGAGCCTTGCTTATGTTAATTCTAGAGTTGTTATTCGATCTGACTTAGCATTATTCATGATGTGTGCTAGCTTGATCACCCTAATATCTCTCAACCCCTTCTGGATCAATATTATTAATGTATTGAAACAGTCAAAACCGTCATCCTAATAGATTTTACCCATCAATTAACGCACAAGCGGACCAAGCTGATCATAGCGACACACAAATTGATTGACCGTGTCAACCATCGACATGCTATAAATATATATATATATAAATATATATTATATATTATATAAATATATAGAACATTGATCATTTGTTGATCATGAGCGAGATATATAGGGGCAACGTGCAATGTTTCATTGTTTACTTTGACGTCTTAATCGGAGCTGACTTTGAACAGATCTGCTTAATTAATATGCTCCATCTCAGTACAGTAACATGCAATAGTTGATTATACACATGAAAATTGAAATTGGAGGAAAACATATATAAAATATTATAAGGAATATTAATATTAATTAGATAATTCAACTGCTTTGGCTGCATGCATTCGGAGCTTCCTACAAAGCAATTGATTCTTCCTCATCCCAATTCAGTATCCAATGCTTTCTTTCGCACAAACAAATGGAAAACCGCATAATTAATACACGAAACCCCATGCATGTCTTAGAAATTACAATAGATCAAGGAAACCCTAATCCCATGTAGCTAGGGGATTGAAGAGAATGATTTAGTTTATTAGATATATATATTAATTTATTTCTATATATCCGACCAGATAATGACAACTTTTGCATTCAGTCATGGCTTATAGATAATTCCCATGCATCCTCGATCTAATTCTTTATTCCATCAACTGCTGTTGCCTGCCTGCCTGCCTGCTGCTTGGCCTTGTGCTCGAAAAAATAATATAACAAAATAATTAGTGTATTGAATTAATAATTCCATGATTCTTTTGAAGTCTTGGGAATTAGAAAGTACCACTAAACGATAATCCCCCTCCCTCCAAGGAAAAAAATAAAAAAAAGCGATCGAGGCTCGCACCCTAGCATAAAGGGGTGAATCGCCTACAATGAGTTTCATAAGTGAAAAATGAAAAGTGTACATTATATATATAAGATCATGCAAATATTGGACAAATATAATTGAGAAAGCTAGTAACTCAAACTAGGGAAATCAAATTCTAAAAAGTTAATGTTAAAAATTCAAGCAAGCAGAAGATGAAAAAAGAGTAAATTAATTATGATACACACACAACTTCTTTTTACGACTCTTTATACAACTATATTTTAAAATGAGATTATTTATGTAAAATCAAGTTATTTTTATAAATTATATGTTATATATATATATATATATATATTTATTTAACAGCGTGCAAATATTGGAAAAATATAATTGAGAAAAACCTAAGAGCTAGTAACTCAAACTAACGAAATAAAATTGTAAAAATTTAAAAGAAAGTGTTAAAAACTAACAAGCAGAAGATAAATAACTCATTTAAAATATAATTATGTAAAAAGTGATAAAACAAATGTTACATGCCCATCACTTTCTTAAAAACAACTATGATCATCAATGTTAGGGGCTCGTTTAAATACTTGGATTATCTAATTAGAACTCTATGAATGATATCTGAACAATATTAAAACAATTTGAGCTAAAAGTTTTTATTGGATTTTGAAAAATGAAAGTGAAAAAATTCAATAAAATTAAAAAATTATTTGAATATAGTTTTTTAATATTATTTTTATCTTAAAATTTGAAAAAGTTATATAGATTTTTGAATTTTGTTTTAGAGTTTATTAAAATTGTAATGATTAAGTAATAAGTAGATGAAAAAAAATTAAAGATTTAAAATTAAAAAATATTTTATTTTTAAGTAACATTCACTATAAGAAAAATGGACTTTTGTGACTAATTAATAGTAATGAAAAGAGTATTAACAACTAAAATTGGTTGATAATACTCTTTTCGTTGCTATTAATTGGTCGCAAAATCTCGTTTTTCTTGTATTGATTTAAAAAGAAAATTGCAAAAAATTTGAAAAATTTCTCATATTATCGTATTTATCAAGTCTACTACGTACGTACGTACTACGCCACTTAAACCAGTCGTACGGCCTGTCCAGTTTCAGAGTAGGGCCAAAGCTAAGAAAATAATGCAATGATGTTGAATTTCTTTCTTGCTTTCTCTTTGTCGAAGGAAATACATTGCGAGTAGGGCCGACATGAATAAGAGTGCAATTATTGCAAAGGTAAGTACTACGGTAACCTAAAGCGGTAATTTACAGAGAGACTTTTTATGTAGTTCGAACTTGGATTCATCGACCCACGGCGCTAGAGCTCAACCAAATAAGTACAAAGTTTTATACGTTTTTACAGCTTCCATTATATAACTTTTATACAATTTTTTTAAAAAATATTTATTTATTTAATGGGTTTGATTTTAAAAAGTAATAATATTTTAATAAAAAAATTATATTTTCAATCATAGAGTTTGTAAGTACTGCGTAATTTTTTTTAAAAAAAAATTTAGTAAATACTGTATTTATATATATATAAAAATTAATTTTGCAAGTAGACTTTACTTTTTTTAAAAAAAAATTGCTCAGTGCTGGTTC
Source organism: Carya cathayensis (assembly GCA_011037825.1). Taxonomy (NCBI): domain Eukaryota; kingdom Viridiplantae; phylum Streptophyta; class Magnoliopsida; order Fagales; family Juglandaceae; genus Carya; species Carya cathayensis. The sequence continues at coordinate 340,399 of QGSO01000506.1, read as the reverse complement.
ATTTTATGACTGTATTTAATATTTCTATTTTTATAAAGAGTTGTATAATGATAATTTGCTCAAATAAATTAAGGAACTCTCACTCTCTTATTTAAAAGTTAAACATCTTATTTATATATAGTAAAATTTATTATAACTACAAAAATGGACAAAATTTAAATATATATTTTTTAAAATCAGTTAATGTGATAGGATTCTCTATTAGTAGTATGTAACGTATGTTTGATATAAAAATAATCATTTTTTAAATACCTTTTTTTTAATTAAAAGTTAATGTTCGTGGTCAGTATTTAATTCCTATTTGTGAATATTTTCTCTATCATGACTCTAATTTGAAATATTAAGGAAAATGATACAGCAACAATTACTATATAACTTAATTATAACTTTATATTATAAATTGTTTTTTTTTTACTTTAATTAAAAAAATATTATCCTTGCAACAGTTTAAAGCACATGAAAAAAATAACTTTTTATTAATACTTTATTGTAATTGGTTTGTGTTGCAGCATGTTATATATTATATCATTTTCCATTAATTATTATTACTTCTATGAGAAGATCAGTGTCTAATCTTCTTTATATTAAAATATATAGATGAGTACAAACTAAAGGTGGCCATGCATGGTAAAATTGGCTTGAGCTAGCTGTTAGTACTGTACAAAGGCTCATATACATATATATATGGAAATATTATCTTTATATATATAATTAAAATATAATAATATATACAAGTCCTAAATGTACAAATCTCGTACATAAATTTTATAAAAAAAGTGAATTTCATCATGAAAAATTATTATGAAAACTCGTCACTTTTTTTTGGAGTTCACAATTTTATAAAAGACTTCACAAGACTTGTGTATTTGAAACTTTTCTTAACATTACTCATAGTTTAATGCTCTGAACCAAAATATAGCCAGTTGAATTCTCATATGATAAGAATAAGGTTAGATGCTGAATGAGATTCCACATTGTTTGAAAATGAGAAATTCTTACTTTATATAAGGTTCTAATGAAGTTTTAATTGTATTTTTGATTAATTTTTTTGAAGTGCAGCCTAAACGACATGATCTATACTATAAACGACATGATCTATACTCCAAAAATGCCCTTGATCGATCGAATTTGTGATGCAACTAGCATGTGGTGTTCCCCCAATTCTTTTCTTTCTTTCTTTGTTTTTTTTTTTAAACTTCTATGGATGTAATTCTGAACAAAATTTTCAATAATTTCCTTATTAGAATAATTTTTTTAAAAAATTTTATTACATAGTCCAAATGATTCCTAACTATATTAATTTGGGCATGCACGAGCTAGTAGAACTTGTACGTGTACTTAGGGCTAATTTGGATGCTAAGTTTGAGTTGAGATGTCTTATCTCATCTTAAAATCTAAATATCACTAAAATATAAATACTTTCTAATTTTAAATTTTCAACCTTTTCATTTAATGATTATTGAATCATTATAACTTGAGAATTAATTATACTTATCATCCCCTACACTACATACCAATATGTGAGTTGTCATTTATACCATTCTATTTAAACAAATATATTTACAAATCAATGTGTTTGCTTAAAAAGATGGCTAAAATTGAATGTTAGTGTATGGTGTGGGGGATGATAAGTAGAATTTTTCTTATAACTTTTCCAAACTTCTAAATAAAATACAAAATATAATTCAATTTTTTCAAGTCTTAAAAACAAAAACAATATTAAAAAAGTTATATTATAACAATATTACAATTTTTTAATATATTTATTCATCTTTCTCTATCTCATTATCAAAATCCCCACAAAACATGTGAACTCTCAGATCATTTCATTACTATTTATAGATTTTTTTTTATCTAATCTCAACATTCAAATCAGACATTAATATTCGATAATGCTTCTCTGCGTGATCATTTTCTTTAAAAAATGAATAGATAATATAAATATTATTAGCCCTATCTGAGATATGAGCTGCCAAGCACTCAACGACAAAGGTACCATGAAGCGATCGAATTGAAGATATTAGAAATATGCATGTGTGTATATATATATATATATATTGTCAATTAAGTGTAAACAGATGTATCGATCGGTGTGGAAAGAGTTGGGTTAAAAGAGTACCGTGAGACAAAGAAGAAATTCCAAGGAGTAAACGACATGCGCAGTGGAATCCTGGGTATCAAGTTGGCCTTATTATGTTCCCCGCTCACCATCTCCTGATCTCCATTATTTTCTTTCATGCTTCTATTTTTTGGAGCTTTCCAGCATTTGAAGCCATGTCCTTGCGCTGGAAATTCTCAAGAAAAAAAAAAAACAAGAAAAAACAAATTGCCGGCCGGGAAAAGCTAGCTGATCTATGCCAATTAAATTTCCAACCATATCTTTTCTGATGCAAGAATTTCTGGTCGATCGGTACATATATATATATAGTACTGAGAGCTACGTCTAATACGTACATAGGAGGCCGGTGCCATATATATATATAATATAATATAATATATATAGATAATTAAATGATTAACTTCATTATTAATCTAGTGCGCGCTTGACTTTAAAGCTGTTTTAAAAAATTGGTATTAATTTAATGTATTATCACAATAGAAGTCGTGAATTCGAAATTAGCTTTTTATTGCAATTAGAATTGCTTTCTACTACATCTATCTTTGGTCTAGAAACTCTAAATAAATACCTGCGCCTTCAATAGTGCATGTACATGTGTATGTACGTATGTATGTGTGTATATATATATTTCTATTGAGTATTGCAATTTTAAAACATTTGCACCATATACTGTGTTTACGTGGCATAACTTGATTAGGAAAAAAAATTTTAAAATTTAAATATTACAAATTAATTAAATCTTACTATTTACACCAATTTAAGAATAGAATAACTCTTATTATATATCATACTTCAATGTGTATGTTATTCGGACTTCATGTATGTAATTATTTGCTAGACCTTAGAATCGTGCAGGGTGGTGTCATTTTGCCTGAAGGCCGGTGAATAGATCAGAAGAGGCAGATGTAGATACGTTCTTCCTCCAAATAATTGAAAGGTTGAACTTTATGTTTGATAGAATTCGACGTGACAGCATGATAAGTGCAATTAATTAGCATCGATGGTCATTATTTACGTACGTACTCATTCTGAAATGATAGGAGGGAAATAATCTTTGGAAAATGCTAGTATATATATGCTATTTGAATTTGCTCTTTTATTTTAACAGTTCATATATTTAATTTTTTTACATAATGATTAAAGAATAGATTTTTAGTATATTGATGTATTTTTTTATTTTTTAAAAATAAAAAAAATATGTAAAATAAACAAATAAATTTGTGTTAAGAGGCACATCTAACGGTCATTACTGGTTGGTAGTCTAACATAGGGCTGTTCATCCGGGTTTTGACCCGGAAATCTGGATGTACCCGGATCAGAATCTAGATTTCAAATCCGGGCCGGAACCCGCACCGAGTTAGCCCGGTTCGGATACGGCTCGAAACCCAAAGGAATCAAAACCCGGATTCTGAGTTCCGGATAGAATCGTTTTTTTTTTTTCAAAATAACCTAAATGTAAGTCTGTAAGATACAAATTAACAAAAAAAAAATCTCCATGTTCGCAATAGAGTAGATCTAGCAAAAAGGAACCAATCTTTGACTATTGAATCACTGATAGCATATTACTACATTCTCATCAAAACAAACCCACAATCAACAAAGGGAAAACAATACAAATAGAGAAGAAAGAAAAATACACAAACCGAATAGAACCCAAAAATAAAATAGAAGATTTAGCCAAATAGATGGAAAGGTAGAAGACGACGGCCATGAAGAACAGATCTTCGATCGGTAGAGGAAGAGTGACACGAGCTAGGTTTCGGCATGAGAGAGAGAGAGAGAGAGAGGACGACGAAGCCACAAGTGAGAGACGACGGGCGATGGTTAGGGTTTCGGAACTCAAGAGTCAGAATAAAGAAGATGACTCGGCGATGAAAGAGATGAAGACGATCGGCGATGATGGTGATTCGACAAGATGGGTCACGCCGTCACGGGGTCAGTGGGCACGATGAAGGAGGCTAGGGTTTCAAGTGTTTAGCTCATAATATGAGAGAGAGAGAGAGAGAGAGAATGCGTTTTTTTTTTTTTTTGTTTGTTAAACATGCGGTTACCGGATTGCCAAATGTTATAAAATCGTACCCGGACCGCATTGGTCCGGGTTTTGTAATTCGGTTTTTGGCCTGGGTCAAACCCAGGCTGAGAACCGTAACCGGAACCCCGTTATTCGGGTTCCAGGTCCGGACCGGATTTTATCCGACTCGGATGAACAAAAATCCGGTCCGGATGAACAGTCCTAATCTAACATTACTCATAATCTTTTGGCCATGAAGGCCTAATTATAATGGGGATATTATATACAAAAATTTTATGTAGTTATTTTTATGTACTTTTTTTATATATTTTTCTAATGTAATTAGTTGTGTATTAAAAAAATTAATATAATTAATTATATTAATAGATTGTATAATCAATATATAAAAATGATTATATATAATATTATTCTATTGTATATTAATATTGTTGCCAAAATAGTTAAAAGACTTTTTTAATGAGTACGTACTAAAGTATTATCCAGGCAGGAAAGGATATCTTCTTATCATTTATTTTGGCAGCCAACTAGAAGTTTAACGTGCATGCTACAATTATATAAAGGAGGCCCACAAGCTAAAATGCTCTCATGCATCAGTGCCCAGTGTTTGCCCCCTAAATCATAGATATTTGAAATTAGGAGGCATGCTACACAGCAGTTTTATATTTAAATATTAATTTTTTTGAGTGTAAAATAAAATAAAGTAAAAAAATAAAATTATATTTTTAAATAGTATTGTGAAAAAGTATGGCTGCTGTTTAGAATTTGAGACGTGTCCTTTCGTTGTGGAATTCTATATATGAGTGCTAAAAGCAACTACGATTTCTGAAAATTCAGTGTGGAACAGATTCTGAAAACTTGTTAATATTGAGATGAATGCGTATAACGAAGAAAGAAAAAATCTATTTGCAAGTTTTTTTTTTTTTTTTGGTGTATTGATACACTTAACACACCGCTGTTCTCAAAGCTTTTCACATCAATCCCTATAAACAATTATTGATATTTTAATTTTAAAAAAAATTGTAAGTAGTGTGTTGGCACGTCGACTCATGTGACATTCCTATTTTTATTTTTTTTGTATTTTTAAGTATTTATTGTGTTAATTATTTTATTGATTCTTTTATTTCAAATTGATTATTATTATAATATTTTATCATTATTACTGTTGAAGTAGAACAATTTATTTTATTGCACTTTTTATTGTTATTAATTATAGTCTATTATTTATTAGCCCTTTATTTCAAATTATTTTACTGTTAAATTTTATTATTTTATTTTACTAAGTCGTGTTTTTAATTGTCTTCTTAACTATCTATTTTTTTTTAAGTTAGTTAAACTAGTGTTTTAAAACCCTTTCGTTGAATCAGTTTTGAGACTCCAAGATAAAAGGACTAGATCTCAATTACTCCATTCCTTTCTTTTTCTCTTTTTTTTTTTTCCCTTTCCTCATTTTTTCTTTTTTCCTCCCCTGCCTCCCAACTTGTGTGACCACCCGCTCCCTTGTTTTCCTCTCCGTGCGTTTCTTCCCCCAGTCCGCAGCCGCGCACCATGTATAGTGTCATCGCCCAGCCCATCCTCTTTCCTCACTTATTTCCAATCCCAGCCCTTGCCTCACCACCACGTTCTCTTCAAAGCCTTGGCCCCGATTTACTCTAGCACCGACGTCTGTGATTTTTAGGCCATTGCACCACCGCCAATCACCTTCTCCCTCACTGGTGATCCACCTCCATCAATCTCAGCCTCCATACCACCCTGTACCTCCCTCACTCATACTCAACCTGAGTGGGTTTCCACCCATTTCGTTCCACCACCGCGCGACCTTAGTGCCACTGCCAGTTGCCTCCCCCTTCACCAATCCCCTCAGCCACTGAACCCAACCCCTCACGGTAGCTCTTTCCCCTACTCGAGCACAACCCGAAATGGGTTTTTCCTTTCTTTGCACAGCCTAGATCCGCTACTAGGCCTGCCGTGGACTGCCCTCTCGAGCTACCACCAGCTCCACTGACACCCACTCAGCTACCTCCATGCCCATCTTACCCAGCCAAGCCCCCTTCAAAATTACAAGTTTTGAGACCCACGACCTTTGCTTGGAAAACACCGCTCCGCTGTAGCTTCGCCACTTTTGGCATGACTTTTGATCTTCCAGAGGTGCCCTTCATCATTGTAAGTAATTTTCCAAAGAACTTTTAAGATTTAAATATATTTTTGCGCTAACACTTTTTCTGCAGTCTATTGGTGTATGTTTGGTATTTTTGTGATGTGTTTGGCTGACTCACTAAAAAATGAGTAGCACAAAAGCTATCTCAAGTGTAGGAAGATGTTGTGTAATAATTAGGAATAAAATTCCTAAATCATCTTCTCGAAGAAAGTTGTTTAAATCCAAAGTCATATACAATGGTGAAAAGTTTTACAAACAAAAGTGGTGGTATGTATAATGAATGGAAGGGTGCAACGGAAATAAAAAGGGCACTAGTCATAGACTAGATTCATACTTTTGGATTTTTTTTAGTGTCGAAATGGAACGTAAAAGACTAACAAATTGAAATTAACAATTAAATATTCAACTACGCTAAACAATTTTAATTAATCTAAAAGTTAAATAATAAACTGAAATTAATCTAAAACGTAATTGTAATGAATATTTAATAGAAGCTTAAAGAAATAAGAAAAATAACTGACATAAAATAAAATAAACAGCAAATAAAATGCCCAACTTTTAATCCAAAAATATCAAGAATATATCATAAATTTCAAATTGAAATTAAATAAAAAGTAGGGAATAAAAAGATCAAGCCAAATGAACGGAGTTAGAGATTGAAAGCAGTGGAGGAGGCTGGACTATAATAGCAATTGGACCCTTCAAGAAGCTCTTCAATGGTGTTGCAGCGTGAATAAAACTGACTGTATGAAAAGAAGGTCTGTGGCACTGAATATACCCAAGAGAATAATAAGGTGCGGCTAAAAAATGCCCAAAGAGAGAATAAATGTTGTCGTGGCGCTGAATGAGTTTTTTTAATGAAAGTAGTCTCCAAGAGAAAAAGTAGTGTTTTTCGTAGGTGAAAGTCTCATTCTAATAAAGTAGTGTGCGACTCCAGGAAGAATTATATCTTATGGCGTGAATTGAATTCATTGGCTCAAAAGAAGCCTCAGGTCAAGGTCAAAGTCCCAATCCGAATAAAATTATATCCCTTCCGTGTGGCATGTATTCAATAAACGAAAAGCCCTTCATTTTAAATTCATCCCGTGCCATGCGTTACTTTTATTAACTCCAATTTCCATTTCTTTTGATCACTACATATAAAGATAAATAAAAAAAATAAAAAGAATAAAATATATATAAAAAATATTTGTTGTGCATATAAAGAAAAATTGCTCAATTAAATCACAAGTTTTAAAATTAAGCATAAATCATGCTATTAACTAATTTAAATCACAACTTGGATTTATTCATTTTAATCATTTTTTTCATATAAAACCAATAATAATGTAATGAAAGAATTAAAATGTATTGTTTCTAGATGTACGAAATATGCAATATTTCAGCTCAATCATTGGTATCATGATACTCATTGCATAATTTCATGCATGTTCAAGTGTTGTAATTGAAAATTGGGTTTTCATGTTAGAATGGATTTGAGGCTCTATAGATTTTATGAATCAAGTTTATGGGATTGAAGGTGGCAAGTTCGACAAACATTTGAGGGATTAATTAAATTAGAAGTTTTAGATTTTTCTGATTCTGATTAGCAATTTGATAACATTTGAGGCTTTAGAATCTACAAGTTTTACAAGGTGATTGTTTTTATATCTAAGTTCATTGATCTTGAGGATGTTAGAAAATGAATCTTCTATAGTTTAAGGTTTTAGAATTGCAGACTTGAATGACTGATTTGTAATAAGATTTGAGTTTTTAGTTCTACAGAGTTGGTATGCTAGCTTGATCTGTTCTGGAGGTTGATTAGTTTTTAACTATTAAAATGGGGTTGATCAGAGTTGAGTTATTGATATGGAAATTTTTTAGGAGAGTATTTCTTTGAGGATTGAAGGTAATAATCTAGTTTGTGAAATTTTTTTTGAGGATTGAAAATGTTGATCTAGTTCAGAAAATGATTGTTTTTAGCTCGAGGTTATAGTGGCGGGTTTAATTAGGATTTGATCCATATCAATTTTAAGGGTAATAGATGGTGCAGATTTAGGAAATGATTCTTATTAATTTCGAGGATATAGGCCAAGATGATGAAAATGGTAGTGATGGATCACTTGTATGTTGGAGGAGTATTGATTTTGGCTAGGGATGCATGAGATCGACACGTAATAGTTGTGGATGTGTATGGATTTCGGAGAGTAAACATCTTTGTTTCATTTTTGGCTTGGAAGAAGTGGTTTTGGTAGGTGCTAAAGTGGATTAGATACGATAGTATTAGATTCAAGAGATCTTTTACGGCGAGTCGATCAGAGTGTTCAGTTGAAGTGTGTTACCCAATGAAATGATAGTTGGCGGTAATTGTTATGATTATCTTTAGGAATTAGTTGTGACTTGAGGTCACATAGGAATTTAAATTTGTGAGGCTATACTTTCCTTTGGAGAGAGCGTTTAGTTGGGAGAATTATAGACATTGTTATTTAACTTAAAGAGAGATTGTTGGGTCACCATGTGTGGTGTATGATAAGACTTGGAAGTCGAAGCTTAGGCATCAACGGTGAATAAGATAACTAGATTTATGAGGTAATAAAACTTTAGGATCCAAGAGTGTTGTGCAATAGTTTTGATGGATTGGAGATTTGAACAACATGCCCTGTTTGAGGTTTAAACGTGATGTGCTATTGAAGGAACTAGTTGTGCTAATACTAGAGCTTATGAGAGTAGAAGCAGGTGGGCGAGTTACCAAGAAGGTTTCAATAATTTTTTGGTGAATTCAGTGGTGGTTCGTATTGAGTTTAGTCACCGCTAGATTAGATAGTACTCATAATTTAGGTGATGAGCTTGTAAGTATTGAGTTGTCGGGTAGAATTTTATAGGGGCTTTTATTGGTTGGTCGGGATGGATTCGAGCTTTTAGGTTTGTTCTTTATTTTAGATCGGGCCAGTGTATTTTTAAGATAATGTTACTTGTTTTCAATTTGGGATGCTGAGCTTCTTTGATACTAGTTTTCTAGCAACGATCATGGATATATTTTGTGAAACATTGATTTTGATTAAGGCAATGAGAGCCGACTGAGGAATGGGTGTGAAAATTTATGGTTTTGAGGGGTGGAATATTTTCTACCAAAATGTAGTAAGGGTTTTCTTGTTAGTAGGTGTTGAGCTAACTTATACTCGATGGTGTTAATTTATGAGGACGTAATTTTATGCATTTTGGCGAGTTATTAGAGTGTGTACAAAAGCGTGATATTTTGTGATATAGTTGGAGGTTCAAACTTCGTGCCGATCTTGAGGAATTAGTGGTGACTTGAAATTTTGAGACAATACTTGTAGTTGGAGATTAATCATTTGGTTATGCAAATTATGCTTATTGATGGTTAACTTGAAAAGGAGCTAATGAGTTACCAAAGTGTAGTTTACAACCAAGGTTTGGAAGTTATAGCATAGGAGTCGATTGAGAATAGCACAGTTTATTACATAAAGATAATAATCATTGGAGTTTACTGAGTGTTGTATTAAGGTTATTGTGGAAACGAAGATTTTGGATTACATGGCCGCCCTAGGAGTACTAGATGTGCTGTGCCACTGGAAGACTAGTGCGAGTATGATGGAATCGCCTATAGGAGTGGACATGAGAGAGCAGTACTCTTAGTTGTTTGGGCGTTATTGATGGTATGTTTCTATCAAATGTGTACTATTCTGAGTTGCATCTTATATCTTGCCTTAGTAGTAATGTTTGACCTTACCAATTTCGAAGATAAAATTTTCTTTTAAGGGGGGAGGATGTAACATCCCTCTTTTTCTTGTATTTTTAAGCATTTACTATGCCAATTATTTTATTGGTTTCTTTATTTTAAATTGATTGTTATTATTATTATTATTATTATAGTATTTTATCGTTATTACTGCTGAAATTGTATAATTTATTTTATTGTGCTTTTTATTGTTATTAATTATAGTCTATTATTTATTGGCCCTTTATTTCAAATTATTTTATTGTTGGATTTCATTATTTTATTTTACTAAGTTGTGTTTTTAGTTGTCTTCTTAATTATCTCTTCTTTTTAAGTCAGTTAAACTATTGTTTTAAAACATTTTCGTTAAATTAGTTTTGAGACCTTAAGATGAAAAGATTGGATCTCAATTTTTCCCTTCTTTCTTTCTTTTTCCCTTTCCTCTTTTTTTCTTTTTTCCTCCCTTGCCTCCCAACCCGTGTGACCACCCCTTCCCTTATTGTCATCTCTATGCGTTTCTTCCCCCAGCCTACTGCTGCGTGCCACCATATGGCGTCACTGCCTAGCCCATCCTCTTCCCCACTAGCTGGCGACCACTCCTCTCCAATCCTAGCCCCTACCTCACTGCCACCCTTCCCCACGCTCACCTCAAAGCCTTGGCTCCAATTTACTCCAGTGCTGCCATCCGGGGGAGGCAACCGCACCACCGCCAATCACTCCTCCCTCGCTGATGACCACCCCATCAATCTGAGCCCCCATGCTGCCCTCCACCTCCCTCATGCATACTCAACCCGAGTGGGTTTACACCCACTCCATTCCACTACCGGGTGGCCTTAGCAGCGTCGCCAGTTACCTCCCCCTTCAAGAGTGAACCCCCCAGCCACCGAACCCAGCCCCTCATGGTAGCCCTTTCCTCCACTCAAGCACAACCCAAAATGGGTTTTCCTCTCTCTTTACAAGGCCTAGATCTGCCATTAGGCCCGCCGTGGACCGCCCTCTCAAGCCACCACTAGCTCCACTGACACCCACTCAGCCACCTCCATTCCCATCTTAGCCAGCCAAGCTCCCCCTTTGAAATTTTCAGTTTTGAGACCCACGACCATTGCTTGGAAAACACCGCTCCACCACAGCTCTGCCACTTTTGGCATGACCTTTGAGCTTCCAGAGTTGTCCTTCGTCATTGTAAGTAATTTTCTAAAGAAATTTTGAGATTTAAATATATTTTAACGCTAACACTTTTTTTGCAGTTTGTTGGTTGTACTGGACCTTGAGATCGAGGAGTGTGGGAGTCAGATTGGATTGGAGGATGGGACTGTTTGTGGAAATTAGTTTATGTTCGGTGTTTGGTATCATGATACTCATTGCATAATTTCATGCATGTTTATGTGTTGTAATTGAAAACTGGGTTTTTATGTGAGAATGGATTTTTGGGTTTGTGTGTATTACGACCCGAAGTCGAGATGGGGCATTATCTTGGTGGAGCTCCTCTGGTTATTCGGGAGTGTAATATACTGAGTGACGTCCCCTGGATTGTCGCTGGGCGACAATGAAATCAGACGAGATGGTAACGCTCTCGTGTCAACTCCGTGGCCCCTCTGCTGGTAGGAACTAGAGGATGTTTGACCACGAACACGTTGGGCGCAGAATTGGACATCATTCATTACGAAGTCACACGCACAGTCGTTACCCGTGGTGTGACGAAGAGAGCCAGGATATGTGGATGGTCTCTAGGGGAGATCATGGTGCATACAATGATAATTGGATAATGGGCCATTTCCTGGAAAAATAGCAAGTTTTGATAAAAGAATTTATGTGAACCATTTTCTGGGAAAAATGTGGATTTTATATTGGGCCATTTTTTGGAAAAATGGCCGGTAATTATTTTAATGGATTTGTTAGTAAGCCAAATAAGATTTTTGGCGTGCGTTGGAAAATAATCATTTTGGGAAAATGATGGTTTGGAGCTCATACTTGTTGGTTGTATATCTCATGGATTGTTTGGTTAATTACTTACTGAGATTTATATCTCATGTGGAATTCGACACTCTGTGGTTTCATTTTATGGAATCGTAAATTTTGATGCAGATGATGATGTAGAGCCTGATGCTTCGACTCCACCGGAGGAGTGACTTAGGGTCGGTTTCTCGCGTGTTGGGATTTGTTTATGGCTTTGGATCATGTATTTGGTTTTATTATGTTTTCACTGGATAACTGTAATATCTTTTGAAAAGATTTTATTTAAATATGTATTTAAAATTCTAGTACTTAGTCGACTTATTTAATTTATCTGCTGCGTTTTTTTGTTGTACACTTTCTGCATGTTGGATCAGATGGAACATGTTTCTGCACTAACTTTTGTCCAGTAGGCAGTCCATCTTTACAGGCACACGATGCAAAGATTTTAACTTTATTTAGAACTTCCATCTTCCACAAGTCTTTCCAAAGAACATGTTTATGTTACACATTTGATGCCAGGCCAAACTGAGTTCCAATCTGAGAAAAAAATGTATCGATAGCAGCTTCTCACACTAAATTGGCCATTTCTTTCATGAGACCAAATCATCCTATCTTCCACATCGGTAGGACTCAGAAATACATTAAGAATAGCATCTATTATGATTGGATTGAAAAGAGCTCTAAGTTTATGAATATCCCACATCTTCTCATTTTCCACAAAAAGAGAAGCCACATTATCAGACCTTGTTTCTTCCCTCATTACAACCCCTTCAGACAATAAAGAAAGATGCCTTGGAACCCACTGATCAGTCCAAATATTTATTGATCTGCCATCACAAATTTGCCACTTGCAACTTGCCACTAGCCATTTCCTTGCCTCCCAAATGCCTGTCCATGAATAAGAAGGACATTTACTGATTGAGCTGAAATATTGCATATATTATATATTTAGAACCAATATATTTTATTTATTTTATTACATTATTATTGGCTTTATATTAAAAAAATGTTAAAATGAATAAATCACAGTTGTGATTTAAGTTGGTTAATAGTATGATTTTATGCTTAATTTTATAACTTGTGATTTAATTGGATAATGTTCATTTATATGCACAATATAATTTTGATATTCTATTCTTCCTTTTTTATTTTATTTTATTTTTTTCTTATTTCCATTTTTTTAGGTTCAAGGAATATAAAAATTAGAAATGAGAAAAGTAAAGGCAAAAAGGTATACGGATTATTCTCGAGGATGTTTTTTGGTTTGGTATGAGATAAGCTTGCTTTATGTGGGACCCATGTTGTTAGTCTTTTGGCATTTGGACTTCAAGAACGGCACAACACACTACTTTTTATTGGGAATTCATTTGCGTTTTGAGCTGGCACGGATTTAACTAGACTTTGACCTGGGGCAACATTCTATTCTATTATTTCATTTACGCCGCAAGAGAGAGTGGGGGGCTTCTGTTCATATTGAGCCAGTGCTGCAAGCATATATGCACTTTTATTTTCTCTGCGCCGCACTCCTTCTTCCAGGCAATTCAGCATCGGATGCACATATATTCTCTGGGGCATTTTCAGCACCATACTTTTATTTCTCTGGGGCTTTTTTTCAGCACCATCGAAGAGCTCTTTAAGAAGTCCAATTGCTTCTACAGTCTAGCCTCCTTCATTGTGTTCAATCTCCATCTCCGTTCATTTGGCTTGCTCTTTTTGTTCCCTACTTTTTATTTAATTTCAATTTGAAGTTTATGGTGTATTCTTGATATTTTTGCTTAAAAGTTTGGGCATTTTAGTTGCTGTTTATTTTATTTTATGTTAGTTATTTTTCTTGTTTCTTTGAGCTTCCATTAAATATGCATTACAATTATATTTTAGATTGATTAAAGGTCAATTAGGACTTTAATTTCAGTTTATTATTTAATTTTCAAATTAATTAAAATTGTTTAACGTAGTTGAATCATGAGTTGTTAATTTTAATTTGTTAGTCTTTTACGTTCAATTTCTACAAAAAAAAAAAAATTCCAAAAGTATGATTCTAGTCAATGACTAGTGCCATTTCTTTCATGAGCCCAAATCATCATATCTTCCACATTAGTAGGACTCATAAATACTTTAAGAATATCAGCTATTATGATTGGATTGAAGAGAGCTCTAAGTTTGTGAATAATGAAAGATCTTCTCACTTTCCACAAAAAGAGAAGCCACATTATCAGACATTGTTTCTTCCCTCATTACAATCCCTTCAGACAATAATGAAAGATGCCCTGGAACCCACTGATCAGTCCAAATATTTACTGATTTGCCATCACAAATTTGCCACTTGCAACCTGCCACTAGCCATTTCCTTGCCTCCCAAATGCCTTTCCATAAATAAGAAGGACATTTACCCAATCCTGCTTGTAAGAAACTATTATGTGGAAAATATTTAGCCTTTAGTAATCTATACAGTAAAGAGTTTTCATCTTGAGATAACCTCCACTCTTGCTTTGCTAGTAATGCTAAATTAAAACATCGGAGATCTTTAAACTCCATGCCTCCCAGAAATTTCCTTTGACACATTTTATCTAAACTTACCCAGTGAATCCTCCTCTCACTACCTTTTTGACCCCACCCAAATCTTGACATCATACTTTCCAACTCATTACACAAACTAGAGGGAAGATGGAAACAACTCATTGTGTATGTTGGAATCGAAAGAGCTACTGCTTTTAATAAGATCTCCTTTCCCCCTTGTGACAGTAATTTTTCTTTCTAAGATTGCAAATTTTGCCACTCTTTGTTTTATAGACTGAAAAGCAAGAGTCCTAGACCTCCCAATAAAAAGTGGAAGCCTAAGATATTTCTTAGACTATTGAATCTCACAATTACTCCACAGATTCTTTATCTCAGACTTGGTATCTGTACTCACATTGCACTAAACACCAAAGCTGTCTTTTCTTTATTGATTCTTGGCCTATAAACAGACTCATGCTTTTCCAACAAATCCTGCACTCTTTTATTCTCCTCCATTTTAGCTCTACAGAAACTAAGACTATCATCTGCAAAAAGCAAATAATTTACATTTGGAGCCCTTTTGCAAATCTTCAATCTTGAAATTTCCTTCCTCGAACCAGCATCTCTCAAAAGAGAGACCAAACCCTCAGTACAAAGAAGAAAAAGATAAGGGGACAGTGGGTCCCCTTGTCTTAGACCCCTAGTAGGAAATATAGGACCCTTAAGTTTCCCATTAATCAAAACTGGGAAAGATATAGACCTAACACAAACCATGATCAAAGCAATAAAATGTTGATGAAACCCCATCATCTCCATAATAGGTTGTAAAAGCCCCCACTCAACTCTATCGTATGCCTTACTCATATCTAACTATAATGACATGAAACCATTTTTTCCTTTCCTTTTTTTCTTAAGATAAAGTACCAATTCATATACAATTAACACATTATCCAAAATAAGATGTCCAGGAACAAATGCACTTTGAGTCTCACTTATTACATTGGATAAAACTGTTTTCAACCTATTAGAGAGCAACTTTATAATGAGTTTATAGACTACATTACAAAGGCTAATAGGCCTATAATCACTCAATTTAATAGGGCACTTCTTTTTGGGAACAATTGTAATATAAGTATGGTTTAGAGAAGTAGGAAATACACCTGAGTTCAAAGCTTGAAGGATTGCTGCAGTAATGGAGTTGCCCACCACGTGCCAATATTTCTGAAAAAATATTGGTGATATGCCATCCGGTCCCAAGACCTTCAAAGGATTCATTTGTTGGAGAGCTTCCTTCGCTTCATCAGCATGAAATTCCTTAACTAAGTCCATATTCATCTGAGTAGAGACTGTGCCAGCTAAAGGTTCCAAAAATGCCAAAGAACCATTTGGATTAGAACTTGTAAAGAGAGTTTGAAAATAATTAAGAATGACCCTATCCCTTTCAGTCCCTTCTTACCATTGTTCATTGCCATCCTGAATCTTCACAATCTTATTTTTCTTCCTTCTTTGGGATGCTCTCATCTGAAAATTCTTAGTATTATTATCACCCTCTTTAAGCCATAACGCCTTAGACCTTTGCCACCACATTACCTCACTTCTTTCCATCCAAATCTGAACCTCTTCTCTAGCCAAATTCATAGCATTTGAATCAACCCCTATTAGATCCCTCAAGTAGATCTTGCATCCTGTTTTGAGCTACATTAAGCTGTTTCTGAACATGTCCAAAAACATGCTTATTCCAAACCCCCAATTGAGTTCCACACTCTTGAATCAGTGTATCTATCTCTCCCATATCAGAGTGAGTAGGAGTAGAACACCTATCCCAAACACCCTTTATAATCTCCTCAGAGTCACTTTCACCCATCCACATAGCCTCAAATTTAAAGTTTTTCTTGAATATGTGGGTCATAGTTAGGGGGAGTTCGGTCCGGTCCGGTCCGGTCCCAGGGGGTTTTATGGACCGGACTGGACCTATTCGGTCCAGGATTTTCCCACCCTAAACTGGACCGAACCTCATAAAGATCGGGCGGTCCGGTTTCATTTGAAACGGTTCGATCCAGTCGGTCTGACCGGACTCCAAATGGGCCAATGACCCAATCTTTTTCTTACATCAATTTCAGCCCAACAGTTAAAATCCACTAACAATTTATCTAATTTGAAGCCGAAAATACCAAAAAAATACTTAGAAAGAAAAATACAAATAACCATTAAAAAAAATTATCTATATACAATAAATTAGAATAAAATATTTTACTACCAAAAAAATAAAAAAATTTCTATATACATCCCAACAATTTAAACAAGGGGATCAATCAATTATAGTATATACTATTTAATATTTATCATATAGCAAACTATCAACTTAATTGCAATTTCCAACTTGCATTATCTAAAAAAAGAAAGAAAGGTCTTCTAAAAAAAAAAAAGAGAAAAATACAGCTAAAATCAATCTTCATGTATCTTACTTTACATACATGATACATCAAATGATTCAAATCTGCATTCTAAAAGAAAGAAAAATAAAAATCCATTCCCAAGCATATTTAAAAACTGAAAAATTAAAAAGTCTTAAAAAAAAAGAACTATCAAAGACTAGAAGTCATATTTAATAATTTACATCAAAAGCACTGATGCACAGTGCACTATAACAGACTAACAGTAGCATAAATTACGTAAAAAAAAAAAAAAGACCAACAGTAGCATCTAAAAGTTAACATAATTACATCAATACAAAATACAAATTATACAATTAGGTAAAGTGAGAATCAGTCCCTGACTATTAGCAAATTCCTCACGATCAATTTCTCCGTCAAGGTTGAGATCACAGATGTACAGATAAAAAAGTAAAAAACCAAGGCGTTAACCTGTAATTAATTATGGAGACATGTCAAGTTTGTTTGGAAATATAAAAAGAAAGCTATGGATGCACTTTTAAGGTTGGTAACTTTGGTAGTTTAGGCACTAAAAACAACCTATGAGATGAGAGACTCATCTAATCATTGTATATTTAATTTTCCTGTATAGACTTAATTATTATGATAAATTGTCTCAATATATAGTCTTCATGATTTTCAAGTAATAAATAATTTTGTAATAATTCTAAAACTACAACAAAAAATAATGAATTTATAATATTTAAAAAGCTCATGAATAGAATTATAGAAGTTACCCAGACTCCAGTTGCTGCATCACTTGAGTTGGTACAAAACAAGATGATATTGGTGAACATAAAATAAATCAACCTTTTAACATGATATTGGTTACACTTATGCACAAGCTAATAATGTATAATAGTCAGCTACAAATATATAATAGTCATATATCGAAAAAGCTAAAAAAAAAAAAAGACAATGTAATCAGCCATTAGTTTCAAGTCAAAGTTAGTCAAAGTTATTTTCCTTACCAACTAAAAATGCAGCAGTTCAGGTAGAAATGTAGAATAGTATCCAAGAATTTCTGCAGGACTGCTGATAGAGTACCAAAACTATAACAAACAAGTTGTACTCATCTAGTGAACACAACAAACTCCCTGGAGAAATTTTGTTGCGGGCTTTTAATTCCAAAGACATGCAATTCAAACAAGAAAGCAAATACCAACATCCTCTATTTCTGGACAGGCTGGTTAACATGCATGCTTTCATGCTAATGAGGCATACATTTAACAACAACTATAGAATACAACCCAAAATCTTCTATTGGAGGGAGTATTGTAGCTAGGCAAATATAATATACCAAAACAAGCATCATTTTATATCAAATTGAATAAAACATTAGGTTCAAGTTCTCACCAATACAAACAAATTCATGACTGAGAGGGAGGTTTTGAAGCCCTATAAAAATATTATGTAAACAAAAACACTTCTTTTGCCACAAGATTCAGACCAGTTCAAACAACCCAAAATATCAAGACATGAACATATGCTTTCCCAACCACCACAACATTCAGACCAGGTTAAGCAAGAAAATGCTATTTGAGAATTTGAAATTTTAATGGGAAGAAATAAGAATTACTTTGTCAGCAACCTTTATTGATATTGTACGTTTTGAGCATATGATTTTCTGTTCTTTTTAGTGTACACCTGTTCTGTGAATATCTACTATGTAGGTCTACCAAATTATAGTTAAATTATTGAAATATGGACCATCTAGATTGCCCAAAAAAGGAAAAGAAAGAAATTAATGGGAGGAAGGACATGTTACCAGCGAGAAATGGGGGAATGAATGAATAAATAAAAATGTAAAAAGAACTTCTGGGTGTTTTTTTTTTTTGGTCTTTTCTTTTCTTTTCCACAGACAAAGATGCAAACACATGAAAAAAAACATTAATTATGGAAAACAGAATCGTCTTAAAAACCAACACCAGGGAACGCCTTGTTATGTATAGAATCACTATAAAACAGAATGTTTATCGAGTTTAACTTGTGAATTTTTCAAGTATTAATCGAAATATAATAGAGAAGCAGATTTTACAAACAGAAAATGTAATAGAGAAAGAAATAAAACTGAAAAAAAAAACAGATTGTAAACAGAATTTTGGTCTTACATCAACATTGGGCTAAGAGCCGGTAGCCATTGAATTTGATCCTTCTGTAGAATCAGCCAATTCCCCAACAAGTTCTCATTCGATCCATAAAAATTTAAAACAAAACAAATTAAATAAAGTTAAAATAATATAGAAGATAAAACAAATATACCACAAAATAAATCAAAAGTAAATTGATTACATACCTATATTTATCTGGTTCTCAAATTCCTCCACTTCATCCATTAAAGTCTTAAGGCTTATTGGAGTAGAGGAAGAACGGAGCCAATTTTGTGCACATATGAGAGCCTTAACCACCATCGGATTTAAACTACTTCGGAAAGGGTCAAGTACACCACCCGCAGTGCTGAATGTAGATTCAGAGGCCACAGTAGATACCGGTATTGCAAGTACATCACGTCCAACCTTTGAAAGTACGCGATATCTAACTGAATTCACCTTCCACCAATTTAGTAGGTCAAAATTATCACCTTCATCCTCACATTTTTCAACTAGATATCTATCAACGTCTGACCTACTTTCCAAAGAGTCTTCTGACTGTAACTCTTGCTTAAATTGGGCCATCAATGCAGCCTGTCTATTCGTATACTGAGTTGTGGGAGGACTTGCATCTTCACGTGGGGAACTTGTGCGTTGAGGAGAACTCCCTTCTTCATTTTGGATGTATGCCTCATACATGCGGATAAATGTATTTTTCACCTTCCAACTCAAATCAATGATTTTTGATTGATCATATGCATACATTTTTCTCAACCCAAAGTCAAGATATCGCATCTTGTAATGAGGATCAAGAACAATCCCAACGTACAACAGCATATTCTGATTATCCATATTCTCCCAATACTTTTCAAACTTTCTCTTCATATTTGCGGCCATTAATCCCACCACGGGACCTCCTTCTTCACACTCTATGTTAATGACATTTTTAATATTAACCAACTCTGTAAAAAAAGTATTGCAAGTTACATACTCACCCCCCAAAAAGCGTAGAGTTGCATCATGAAATAATGCAAGAAACTTCTCAAACAACTGTACCTTATCCCAATCGGATGCATTGGGAGGCCCTAACTTCTTTGACTTTCTCCTAGTTACCACATCACCTTCATCATCGTCATCATCATCATCTCCAATACTACTTAAAAAGCACATATCTTCTTCCTCCAACCGATCAAAAGCCTTTCTAAATTTTCCAGCCCCCTCCAACATAAGATAGGTGGAGTTCCACCTAATCAGTACATCTAGGCAAACATGACTTTTGCATTTAATCTCTTCCAACTCCACACATTTCTTAAATGTACTCCACCTTTGAGGGGAGGATTTAACATACTTCACAACGCCCCTCACCTTCGCAATAGACTCCTCATATTCTTTCAATCCCTCACGTACAATTAAATTCAAAATGTGGGCACAACATCGAACATGCAAGAATTCATATTCCAAGACCGTATCCCTCCTATACTTGGCTTTTTTTTTCAAATAAGAAATGGCCTCATTATTAGAACTTGCATTATCAAGAGTGATTGCAAGCATTTTCGGTCGCCCCCAATCATGCAAACACAACTCTATGCCTTTACCAAGTGTATCACCCTTGTGATTTTCAACCAAAGAAAAGGAAAGAATCCTCTTATGTAGCTTCCAGTCATCATCAATAAAATGTGCTGTGAGTCACATATAATTAAGGTTTTGCATGGATGTCCATGTATCCGTGGTGAGGGAAATTCGTTGCCCTCGAAGAGCACTTCTTAATTTATTTTTTTCACTGATAAACAAATTAAAACAATCCTTTGCAATCGTCCAATGGGATGGAATCCCTACCCACTTAGGGCAAACCACAAGCATAAACTTTCTAAAACCCTCCCCTTCAACAAGCCTAAATGGCAACTCATAAAAAATAATCATTTCTGCTAAGGCTTGTTGGCAAGCCTCAACACTATATGCAATGGGCACAAGTCCCCCACCACCGCTACCTGCCTCCACCTTCCAACCTAGAGTCGTCTGGGACTTATCTATATTCTTAAACGGACCTTTCTTACATTGCTTCTCAATGTGATGCTTCATAGACTTTGTACCATTGATCTTCGTATCACATGCATATGAAGCACCACAATAATTACATGCAGCCTTAGGTTTAGTGGGATCACCTTTTGCTATTCTTGTAAAGTGATCTCAAACCATTGACCTAACTCTACCACTTTGTGACCCACCAATGTTAGATTTATCACTTACATTGGATGGGGGTGGAGGCGGAGGCATATTTGGACTTCGTATTGACTCTTGCACATCATTGGTTGAAGTTGAAGAATCCATCTAGAAAAATAAACAACCAACAATTAGTGTAATAAGTTTCTATAGTACAACAAATATTAAAGTTTAAAATTAAAACCCATTCAATCCCACTTAAAGACTATAGAACAATACTTTTAAAAAAATATAAGAAAACAAATTGAACGATAAAGTGCTACATTCAATTTGAGTTAGTGACTTTAGTAAAAAAAAAAATTAAAATTAAAATACCATAGCCCAATAACTTGAGTAGACTACACTTCTTCATTTAAATAATAAAATATATTAATAATATATATATTATTCAGTTCAGTTTGGTCTGGTCCGGGGTAAAAAACCCCTGGACTGGGACCGAACCGAAAGCGCTCGGTCTAGGGAAATTCGGACCAAGACCGACTGGACCTACTCCTGGTCCGGTTCGGTTCGGTCGGTCTTGTTGGTCCGGACCGGCTAATACTCTCCCCTAGTCATAGTTTCCCCCTCTAAATTTACCCAAATTGGAGAATGGTCAGAATAAGCTACTACACTAAGTGTAACTCTTGTAATAGGAAAACAGTTCCACCAAAAAGAATTAACTAAGAATCTATCAAGTCTTTCACTAATACGATGGTTACTAGCTCTCCTATTGCACCATGTGTACTTGTTACCTGAGTAACCCAAATCTCTCAAATCACATTCTTCAATTAACTCTCAGAAAGAAGTTAACTGTCTCTTAGGCCTAGGTTTTCCACCCTTCTTATCATGATGAAACAATAACTCTTTAAAATCACCCATAACTAACCATGCTTCACCATTCAATCCACGAAGTAATATGAGTAGATTCCATGTATGATAACACAGATTAGTTTCAAGGAAAACATACACAACAG
The DNA here is from genome assembly GCA_011037825.1 of Carya cathayensis. NCBI lineage: Eukaryota > Viridiplantae > Streptophyta > Magnoliopsida > Fagales > Juglandaceae > Carya > Carya cathayensis. The sequence continues at coordinate 318,228 of QGSO01000506.1, read as the reverse complement.
TTAAAAACCATTGGCCCATATGCAAATTAACATCTTTAATAGCAGCATCGATATGATTAGAAGAGTAATTCAAAATAGACAGATCAACATCACCACCCCATAATATTGCAATTCCCCCTTTTCTACCAGATGAACTAACAGCTAAACAATTTTGAAAACCTAATTTGTACTTACAGGATTCAAACTCATGAGTAGATAAGCGTGTCTCCTACAAGAACAATACATCAGGCCCTTCCCTCTTGACTAAATCACAGATGGTTTGAATGCCCCGTGGGTTCCCAAGCCCATAGGCATTCCAACTCAGCATTTTCATGGCCTTCAGTGGTGCTGCACCACAACCACTACCGATATCTTTGAATCTACTGTCGAAATCACATCCCTAAGAACTTGCAAAATCTGGACACATTTAGCTTGACCTTTCCCATGAAGACCAATAAGAGCTATCCCCTTTTTTGTTCCTAGAACCCCCATGTAACTGACAAACTGAAGATTGAACACTAGGGGAAAGTGATGTCGTCGTTTCATGGATAGACGACATGCGTTTCCATTTTCTACTTGTAAGCCCATTAGGCTTAGTTTCAGTGGGTCTATTATGAATGGTCTGCTTAAGTCTTCAATTAGGTTTTTCAAAACCATCAGGCCCATCACTGCTCAACAAAGGATCCGAAGCAATTTCACTACTAGGAAAAGTTTGAGAAACATTACCGTTTCCAACGTCCCCTGGACTTTTGCTCCCAATTAACACCCCACATCTTATGCCCTGAAAAATAGCAGACTGAGCCTCTTTATCCTCTAAGCCACTACCTTACTTCAAAATTGGGATAACAACCTCATCCGTTACATTTTGAAATTGAAACTGACTAGACAGAGTCCCACCACCTTCCGCCGCTATTGCGTGCTCTTCCCCTTCCACAAATTTTCCACTGTGCAACTCTGGCGACTGTATACCTCCAAGATTGGCTGGGCCACGTGTAACAAGATTATTTGCTTTGTGGTTGCCAATAGTACCTTGATCACCATAACCACCTACCCTAAGCCACATACCATTTGGGAAAACCACCTATGAAGCCTCAACAGAAAAGTGTTGGAAACTCTTGCATTCCTTATCACTGTGCCCTAGTCGACCACACCAATAGTAAAAATTTGGGAGTCTCTCATAAGATAAACGGACCCAGACTGATTCACCATCTCCAGTTAAGAACTTTGATCCCTTAACAACAGATTCGAAACCAATAGGTTAACCCAAACCCTAAAAAATTCTCCCCACGCAATTTCCCCCTCATCCACATCTATTTCTTCCACAACTCCAATCTTCTCCCCAAGTGAACAACCCACATATTTGTTCCAAGCCATCAGAGGTAAATCATTGAGTTGAACCCAAAAACTAGCTCACGTTAACATAATTTTTTGCACTTGCTTTCAGCCATCCACCTCCTTAATCAAAACTAGTTGCTTATCAAAAGACCTGGTGCCTTCATGAAGAACTTTCTCCTTATCCTGACTATCTTCAAATTCACCAACCATAAGTGAAAGATTTAGATCTCTAAACTTCACCTCTATTGCCAAATGCCATTCTTTCCTCATAGTACTCTTGAAAATAGCACTGTTGAAATGTCTCTCAGTCAACAATTTCAGAATTGAACATTTACCCCCACATAGGGTAACATCTTCCAACTTATCTGGTTCAACCACCACCTCCTCATTTTCTTCTTCAGTCAATGAGAGACAGTGATAAAGATCATTAAGAGAATCATCCATATTCACTCAACAGCAAAGAGAAGAGACATCGAAAGTGCCACTGCACCTAGGCAGTAAAATCGCCTCTAGGAGAAAACCTAGAGAGGAAAATGGTTAATTTAGACCAATATTTCAAACAATAACATATATGGGAAAAAAAAAGTAAACACAATGAACACAAAGATTTTGATAATGAAAGAAAAACTTTTGAAAACTTCTCCACTTAAAAGGAAAAACCACTTTTGAAAACTCATTCACTTCAAAGAAATTATTAGCTTGAATATATAGTACCGCAGGGACGTGTAATGTACAAGTAGGTTCACTTTATCACTAAGGGTGGTGCTTTAGTGGTCCATGAGTTTGTCAGTCGGCATTAGTTCCTGGGATTGAATCCTATAACGGGAAATGCTTAGGATTATTGGTGACCCATTGGCTCATAGACCATTGATGCCATCGTGCAGCTAGGGTCAGGCTATGGCTCAAGTCCAACTTGTAGGAAGCACTCACAGTTCTCACTGTCTAGGCCTCTCCTGTTTGGCTCCCTAGTGGGTTGAGTGCTATTGTAGTCACGTTTTGGTAGGGAAACCATCTCTAGTCGCCCCTTCCAACTCTTTTTGTTGAGAAAAAAAAAGTTCACTTGGCCAAAATGTTTCACTCATGTCTAGCTAGGAGCTAGGGTTATTTTGCTAGCGAACGAGCCGTATGTGTTTCTTGTGAGAAGCATATGTATACGGCTGGATTGATAACCAAGCCATCTCACAAGGCATCTAGCGAGATCTCTATGCATAACTTGATTGCGAGATGCTAAAATCACTGTAACTTCAAAATTTTTTGTTCAATTCTAAACCAAACTGATCAACAAAAAGAATGAGATTAAGTTTTATCATTAATTAGATGCCAATACAATAATTTTTACACTAAAACATTAATGTCCTTTACGCAAGAATTGAGAATTGCATACCAATGATATTGCATGCATGCACGCATCACCTCAATCATGATCAACATGAGGCTTGAGCCTCAAGAATATCTTAAGTTGATCTTTAATTATAGAGACAATTAATTAACGTTAGCCACAAATTTAAAGTTTAACAAGTTTTATACAGATTGTAAGATAACAAGAAAATGGAGTAGAGCAAAGAAGGGAAAACAAAGAGCCAGTAATGGAGGTGGAAAAGTTTCTATAAATTCTACTAAAAAACTTGAATACAATGCCATAGCCTATATACACAGAAAAGATGCTAACTAACTAACTGAAAGGACCACAACCTAAATGAAAGCTGTAGAATAAAAACAAAAGAATATCAAACAAAAAGTAATGACCTACGACAACTTTGTACAATAAACATTAGACAATACAACTTGTAGCTTGACCTTTATCTTCTAACACCCCCCAACAAGATGGGGAGTAGAGATTAACTATTCGCATCTTGGATAAATGTGATTGCAAAAGGTAAGCTAGTAGAGCTTTTGTTAAAGTGTTAGCCAATTGTGTTTGAGAGGAGACATGGGCAGTGGAGATACTTCCATCTTGAATTTTATCTCTAATCAAGTGGCAATCGAGTTCAATGTACTTAGTTCTCTCATGGAAGATTTGCAGCAATGTGAAGTGCGACCTCACAAAAGAGAAGGGCAGCTTGTGGATGATGAATTCAAAGATTTGTGAGGAGATATCGAAGCCAAGTTAACTTTGAGCAAGTGGCAGTCATGGATCTATACTTAGCTTCAGTTGAAGAACGTGAGACCACAGTTTGTTGCTTGGATTTCCAAGAAACCAATGAGTGTCTTAAAAGGATACAATAGCCTGTAGTCGATCGATGAGAGTCTGGACAAGAGGCCTAATCTGGATCTCAATATGCTTGGAGTTGAAGTTGACATAAAGAGGAGAGGAGAATGCCTTGACTAGGGGTTGTTTTAATATACCTCAAAATTTTGTATGCAGCAACTAGATGAGTAGAACAAGGCTTATTCGTAAACTGACTTAACAATTGGACAGCAAAACAAATATCTGGTCAAGTTATTGTGAGGTACAATAACCTACCAATCAGTCTTCTAAAAATGCTTGGATCAGTTAAAGGTGTTCCATCATCTTTGCTAATCTTCAAAGTCTAATCCATTGGAAATTTGAGTGGCTTACAACCTAGTATGCCCAAATCTGCCAATATGTCTAAGGCATATTTTCTTTGACATATATGAAGTCCTTTAGAAAATCTAGCAATCTTTAAGCCCAAAAAATAACATAGACATCCTAGGTCTTTTATTTTGAACTTGTAATTGAGAAAAGTTCTAAGAGAGGCTATAGAGGCATTAGAATTCCTAGCAACTAAAATATCATGTACATAATAAACTAATAAGGCAATGAAAGAATCTCATTCTTGTTTAGTGAACAAACTGTAATCAGATTTGGATTGGATAAAACCAAATTCAAGAAGAGAGGATGTCAACTTGGAATTCCATTGCCTTGATGCTTGCTTAAGACCATAAAGACTCTTAAGAAATTTACAAACTTGATGAGTGTTACCCTTATTGTATCTGGGTGGTTTCTTCATGTAGATTTCTTCTATCAAATCACTATTAAGGAATGCATTGTTTACATCAAATTTATGTAAATGCCATCCTTTAATTGCAGCAACACTAAGCAAACATCTTACAGTTACAAGCTTAGCTACTGGTGAGAAAGTCTCAACATAATCTATGCCCTCTTGTTGTGTATAGCATTTAGCTACTAACCTAGCATTCAGTCTTTCCAAATTACCATCTGAGTTGAATTTAAATTTACAGACATACTTACAGTCTATTGTTGTTTTCCCTTCATGTAAATCAATAAGTATCCTAGTATGGTTGTTTTCCAAAGCCTTAAGTTCAGCCTCCATAGCTTTGCACCAAGCAGGATCCTTTATGGCCTACCTATAAGAGTTAGGCTTGGTTTGCAGTGAAATGGAAGAAGAGAATGCTTGAAAAGCAGGAGAAAATTTATGGTATGATAAATAGTCAATTAAAGAAAAAAATTTAACATTTGAGACAGGGGCATTCTTGGAGATTGATTGTGCAGAGGGAGTAAGCAAAGCCTGTTGACAGTGAAAATCCTTGAGATATTGAGGGGCTATTCTAAGTCGAGTGGATCTTCTAAGTGCAGGTGATATGGACAAAGGAACAATGGGGTTTAGGGAAGCAGGAGAATGGGAAGTAGCAGTGGGACATGAAGGGGTGCTGTCAAGATTAGGTGAAGAGTTGTTGTTAGGAAGGGGAACAAGGTGAATAGGATTGAGAGGTGTTGAAGTAATTGGAGGAGTAGGAGAAAATGATTGAAAATGAGATGGGTAAGGCATAGAAGTGGAAAAAATAGGTAAGTGAGAATTCTATGAAAAAGGTAATGGAGATGAAGTATTGTTGTGGAATGGAAAAATAAACTCAGGAAAGATAACATCTCTTGAGATGAATATGGTGCTATTTTGAAGGTCTAAAAGCTTGTACCCTTTAGTTCCAAAAGGGTAGCCAATGAAAACACACCTACGACCTTTAGGTTGGAACTTGGTTATGCCATTTGAAACGGCGGCTAGAAAGCATAAGGAACCAAAAATCCTCATATGAGCATAAGCAGGTTTTTGTTTGAAAAGAAGCTCATAAGAAGTTTTATTATTTAAAATTGGTGTGGGAAGCCTATTAATGATATATGTGGCTGTCAAAACAGCTTCATTCCAGTAGTCTAATGGCAAACCAGATTGAAACAAAAGGGCTTGAGCCACATTAAGCAAATGTTGGTATTTCCTCTCAACAATACCAATTTGTTGAGGTGTTTCCACACAACTTCTATGATGAATAATTCATTTTTGATTAAAAAATTCCTTTAGTTGAAATTCAGCACCATTATCACTTCTTAAGATTTTAATCTTCACTCTAATTTGTGTTTCAACTAGATTATAGAAAGATTCAATGCATTTTTGGATTTCAGCTTTGTTCATTAGCAAGTAAAGCCATGTAGTACGTGAAAAGTCATTGATAATTGTTTAAAAAATATTTTAAACCATCATTTGCAATTGTGGAGCAAGGGCCCCAAATGCCACAATGGATAAGTTCAAAAATCCGAGAGGAAAGATGACAACTATCAGGAAAAGGTAATCGATGAAACTTTGCTAAAGGACAAACAGTGCAAGGTTTTTCATTGGAAGAATTGTGAGTCCTTACAGTAGGATCAAAAATTAACTTGAGTCTAGTAGAAGATAAATGACCAAGGCGACGGTGCCATAGGTCAGAAGAGGTATCATGTTGTGCTACTGAGGCAGAAAAATGAAAATCTATAAGTTATTTGTGTAATGAGGTGGGGAATGAGTTGACAAGATCTGTGGGAGAAAATTTTGTGCAGAGTAGGTGGTATATACCATGCTAACCCTTCTCAATCATTGTCCAAGAATGTAGGTCCTAAATAAAATAGTAAGTAGAAAAGAAAAGAAAATAGCAGTTACGAGATTTGGTTAATTTTCGTACTGAAATTAAATTGAAGGAGAATAAAGGCACGCATGGAACTTCTCTTAGAATGATGGAGTTGGTCAATTGAATAGTACCAACGTGTGGAACAGAAGCTGAGTTTCTATCGGGAAGCTTGACAGAGTAAGAAACATTAGAAGTAATTGATGTGAATAGGGAGGTGTTGTAGACCATATGGTTTGTAGCACCTATGTCAATTATCCAGCTTGTATTGGAGGGATTAAGTGAACTGTATGTGTGTGTGGAAAGGCAAGTAATTATACCAGCCATCTTGGAAGAAGAAGCTGGATGGAAAGATGGTTGAGCTGAATGTTTGGAGTGCACAACAATTGCTGAAGTGGGAGGATCTTGAGGTTGAAACAAAGCTAACAACTGTTGATATTGAAGCTTGGTTAGTCCCACCTTGTCATCACCAATACCTTTCGAGTCATTAGCAATAGAGAGAGTAGACTAATTAGCATGAAAACTAGGTTGTTGGTTAGTGTTGAACTTGGCCTAGGGGTAACCATTCAGTTTATAGCATTTCTTTGCTGTGTAGCCAGTCAAATTGCAATGAGAGCAAAGAGGGGGTTCGGCATTGACAATTTTGAAGCAATTTTCTATAGTATAGCCTGAAATTTTGCAGTGGCCGCAATAGGGTTGATCCTTCTTGGGTGGAGGGTGAACTTTTGGAGGGAACTTGGAAGGGATGTGGGGTTTCTTAATAGCCAGTGCCATGGTCTCAGAATAATGGGAATGGGAAGTCATTTGATGGTGTCACTCTTGCTGCTGAACAAGAGAAAACACTTTGGAAACAAGTGGGATAAGATCTATGATCATAATCTGGTCACGGATAGGTGATTAGGAATCATGCAGGCCCATTAAAAATTGAAGAACAGAGTCTCATTGATATCTGTCCAGGAGGGATTTGGTAAGTTCATCCCAAAGTGATTTCAATTTTCCATAATAGATACTCACCAAATCATGGTCTTGGGAAAGAGTAGCCAAAGCCTTCTTCAGTTGGAAAATTCTAGGCCCATTTTATTGAGAGAAATGCTCTTGAAGATCCAGCCATATTTCCCGAGCATCATCAACAATGATAACATTGGATACTCACCGAATCATGGTCTTGGTAAAGAGCAGCCAAAGCCTTCTTCAGTTGGAAGATTCTAGGCCCATTTTGCTGAGAGAAATGCTCTTGAAGATCCAGCCATGTTTCTCGAGCATCTTCAACAAAGATAACACTGGATTGAGAGAGGGACTGATGGAATTCTAGATCTAAGAAACGACCATATCATTATAGCGCTCCCAGAGTTCGATCAATGGGTTATCTGGATCAGTTGGTTGTGAAAGGGAATCAATTATAAAATCGAGCTTGTTTTTGGCTCAAAGGGCACGACGCATGGCACGGGACCAAGTTGCATAATTATCGGTGGTGAGTAGATTGGGAACGAGAGTGATGGCGGGGCTATCGCCATGGTCTAGGGAGAAGGGGTTGGCTGGGTTAGTGAGGTTCAAGTATCGGGACAAGGTGTTTGTGTTAAGGTCTGAGTGAGCATTAGGTGAATTGGGTGGGGTTTGTGTTTTAGGGTTCTCCATGAATATGTGCTCTCAAAGGCTCTTAATACCATGTAAGATAACAAGAAAATGCAGTAGAGCAAAGAAGGAAAATAGAGAGCCAATAATGGAGGTGGAAAAGTTTTCTGTAACTTCCACTAAAAAACTTGAATACATGCTGTAGCCTATATACACAAAAAAGATGCTAACTAACTAACCGAAAGCACCACAGCCTAAATGGACAGTTGTAGAATAAAAACAAAAGAATAAGTAATGACCTACGACAACTTTGTACAATAAACATTAGACAATACGACTTGTAGCTTGACCTTTATCTTCTAACACAGATTGTATATATCGATCTTAGACAGTTTTATTGAAGTTTTTGTATGTAAAATTATAAATTCATATAGTGAATATATACTGTTTTGGTATGTTGAAAAGATAAAAAACATCATTTTTTTCATCAGTTTCATGGCATACAATTATAATATGATATGACTTTAATTGCTTTAGCTCTGTACAATCAATGTTATCTAAAAATTATGCTTTTGCTTTCAGTTTTGCAATTCAAAGAAGACTTTTAAAAGTGTACCTTTTCTTGGCATAAAGTCATGATGTGTATATATATATATATATATATATATAAAAGATAAACACAAGAAGATAACATCAAAATGAAAAGTAAGATTGTGATTTTTTAATATTTTCCGTTAATTTCTTATTTAAATAAAGATCCATGTCCAAGTTGATAAGAAATAGTACTTGATCAAGTAGTACTAATATTTTTGATAAAGTTATTCCATTAATCAGACCCCAAAGAAAAGAATCTTGGCTCTAGCAGTGATCAGTAGAATAGAATAAATTAATCAATTTAATTTTGTATGAGAGAAAATACTTGTACATAATTTTGCCTAACTTTGCTTTCTCAGTACCCATTAAATTAGATGATTGAAACTATATACATATCTTGGAAGAGTAGCTTAGTTTCTTCCTCCCAACTGTCATATGTATTGGTGTCAAGATCAGCTAATTTCGGAAATTGATCTGCTAAACTACTTCTAGCCATGAAAAGCTGTTTGGCAACCAACAACATGACCCTCAAGCGGCAGAAACTGAATCAGTTGCTGGCCTGTCCTATATATACAGTACGTATACACTAGTAAAAATTGCTTATTTGAGTATTTCATGGGGGAAACTAATTTTTGCAAACCAAAATCTCCTTCCAAGAACAACAAGAAGAAGCTTAAACCACGACTGTTGTTGCACCTACTTCAATCATGACCAAGACATTCTCAACTAATTAATTTGCTGGTGGCAATCAAGGGAATAGATGATCATATGCAGGTCAATTTCTCTTTCAACCTTGTGATCGATTAATTTGTTGCACCTACTTCGATCCCAAGATTTTTCGTGGATCAAATTTGGCAATTGGAGCAGAAATTGGTTCGGTCATGCATGGAGTTGAGGTGGAGAAACTAAGGAAAAGAAGAATACTAGTTATATTAGAAAGACATGTAGCACATGAAGAACTTTGGTTTACCTGTAAGGCAACACCTTGAAAGGAAAGGGGAGTGGTACTCTGCTTTTGTGTTGGGCAGTACCCAATGAAATCATTCTTGCTTTTTGTCTTATTTACTTAATGTCATTGTCGGAATCTTTGTTTAATTAGGAGTAATTTCGATCTGCAATAGATCATGTATATGTGCTCATCAGAATATCTCATGTGATTAAATTGATCAAAGATCGTAGAAGTACGTACTAATAGAGTTTTAGTCGTAGAATTTATCTTGTCTATTATTTGTAAGCCTCTATACAAAGGCAACCACGGAATATATCTGGGAAAAAAGATCCATGCCCAAGTTGACAAGTTATACTTGATCTCTATCATTCCTTTTTGTTATAAAAAATATCAACGTATATAGCAATTAGTGTAAACATACAATTCCCATTTGAACACTATTTATGATAAAGCTCTTCCATTACTCAACCCTACCATTTGCCGGCATCTAACCCTCCAGCACTCCATGATTCGGCATGCTCATTTTGATTTGGCTTGGTGTCCTATATAGACCCGCTGTTTCTTCTCCTTAGGACTTCATTCTTTTGTCAGAGATTCTCCACCTCCGCCACCATCCTCTTCATGTGCTCCTCCAATTATTCGAACCTTCCTTCCATGTTCCTTGAGAATGCTTCCTAGCCGTGTGTTGTTTGAGAGCGCATTGTAGCCGGCATGCAAAGTACAAGTTACTTCACTGAAATCCCATTGACGGCGCCACTGTTAATGACGTGTTTAATACCCTTGTCATTGGGCTCAATGGTCCTGCAACATAAGAAATATAAGGGCTTGAGGGGTACTAAAACTCCTTCGATGCTTAAGTTAGTTTTTTGATCCTTACAGAGAATTTTTGTCTGTAAGAGTACATGAGAATCAATTTATGACCTAAGGTTGAGCCTTTATACTTCCTATCGAGGTAGGCCCCATTTTCTATGCCAGAGGTATCCATCTCTCATACAGGGTACCACACTGTCAAGTTTAATGCATCATGGATCTCTTGGGTCATGTCCTCTATAGCAAATGGGTGAGTGCGACCACTACCTAGGCATTATATCAAGAATAGTGCCTTCCATTGGTTCTCCTATTTGCACTCTAGATATGCAAATTTAATGCGGTGTCCTTGAAGGTCATCTGAATAGGGTTGTGTAAGAGTAAGCATTGTCCTATCTCCCATGCCAATTCTTTTTCCCATCTGGGCTATGGGCCCTCATTCTCCTTTATCGCTTGGTGGGCCAGTTAACTCCTGGCCGTTGGGCTTCTTAGACTTGGACAAGGCCTGCTCTAGTGGGAATTGAAAATATCCCTTCCACAATGAAACCTTTTAGCTTTCAAATTTGTGTTGTGAAGTTCTTTCACTTTTGATAGAGTTTTCACTAGTCATAACATCCAGCAAAAATTGATTGTTTTGGCAACTTAAAATTCATTGAAAATTATCTTAGGTATAAATGGGATCAAATTAAGATCAACATCAAGCATCTGTGCAAAAACTTTTCAAGATCACCTGTCAGCAATGAACACAAATTTTGACTTCCAACAATATTTACGGTTATCCTTGGAAGAAGATTTTAAGATTGTGGTTGGCATTAGGTTGTTGTGTCCATGACTTGGCATGACACATACACGATTCACTAATACGAATTGTCACCTCTATCATTTTGAATGTTGTGGATGTGTTTGGTAGGAATGCTTCCCTTTTGTCCACTTAACTTACTTTTCTTCTATTTTTTTTTTTCCTTTTCTCGCAAAGAAGTATGGTAAATGCTTAGATTCCAATTACACAAAGAAAGGAAATTAGTCATTGTCTGAAATATGTTTGAAATCAAACCAGAATGGCATGTATTTCTATGGGTGTCCTATATTCCTCTTTTGGTAAGCATAAATATTGGAGCGTAGTATATAATGTAGTGTCATATCTTAAATTTATATATATCTTATTCGCAGTTTCCATACTATTGCTTTTTTAGATAGTTCTCGTTCTAGATGTAACGACCCAATCTGAAATTATTAGAGATGAAACATGGATAATTTATTGGGCCTAAATTAGGTTTAATTGGCTCTTTTGGACAAGCCCACTAGCAATAACTACTGAGGTTGGTTTGGGATTTTAATTATGCCTAAGAGTAAAAAGGTTTATTTTAAGTCCCGTTAGTGTTTAGCGGATGATTTTGGGCTAATATTTTGGAAAGCCCAATTGAGATTTATTGGATTATTTGAATAGGCCACAAGCCCAGAATTCAATTGAATGGATTATGGAATTTTATTAGACTCAATAATTAAGATAAAGCCCATTAATATTTTTGGCCATTAAATGAACCCAAACTATTAAGTCCAAGCCGGATTTGTATATAACTGTATGCAATGCATGTCTTAAGCTTCCACTAGGATTCACTTCTATTTCTGCCTTGTATGCCCATCGAGGATAGTACAACTCTACCACGGAGGTTAAAGATTGAATATATTCTGATATAATACTGTTCAGTTATGCTATGCCAAAAGATTTTTGTATATTAATATTTCTAAATTGTCACTCTGATATTTTAATAAATGGTTTGTTCTGCATTTTGTAATTGGCTTATGTTTTCATACTAGTATATATTTACTTTTTACTGAGTTGTTGATAACTCACCCAATTATCTCCACTATATTTTCAAATGATTCTAATGGTTTAGCTGGAAATCAAAAGTAGGAAGCATGAGCAACATTAGTTGAATCTACAAGAATAAGTGCCAAATGGTACAAGTGATTATGGGAGTCCTATCAAGTAGATTTATTACTTTATATTGATTTAGTATTTTGAGATGTAGATACTTTTATTGAGTCTTTATGGAGATCTTAATTTGTTATGTTGAGGTCTTTCTTTGATGTCCTTGTAGATGAATATATATTTGGTTTGAACAAATGAATTTATGTTCTATGGAGCTTTTGGAGTGTATATTAGTGTTATGGGAGATGATTTTAGGTTACAATAAGTAACTCCCTAACCCTCCGGGGTACGGGGCATTACAATTGATATCAAAGTTAGGTTTGAGATTATGTAGACTTTAAAAAAAAAAAAAAAGGATTTGGATGAGATTTAAAGTTTTAGGTTTTGCAGATTTTAAGATATGATTTCATGACATTGAGGTTTTAGATCATGTAGGATCATTATGTAGACTTTATGAAATAATTTTGATAAAATTTAAGGTTTAGATTCTAGAGGTGTATATCAACTCGATCGAATGCTAGGTCTTAGATTTTGTTGACTTTAATATATGAGTTGTTCAAATATGAATTTCTAGACTTCTGAGGATTTTCCGAAATAATTTTTTAGATTATGAAGGTGCACATAGGTTTCATCAAATCCCAGATGTTAGATTTGCAGACTTTAGGAAGTGATTTAAATAAGCGTTGAGGTTTAGATTATGAAGATGCACGTAAATTTAACCCAATGTCAGGTTTACGACTATAGATTGTAAGAAAGAATTTGGAAATGATTTGAGGTTTCAAATTTTTTGGCTTTCAGTACATAGGCTTTGATCAAATGCTAAGGGTTGTACCTTTGCAAACTCTGGCCCATGACTTTAGTGAGAATTAGGGTTTTGGATTGTGTTTTCGTATTGAAGTAGGAGATGGGTATGAAAGGATAAGATAATTTTTTTAATTGTTCTATTTATATTTATTAATTTCATAGTTACATTTACATCGATACTTTTAAATGAGTACTTTATTTGGAACGCTTAATTAATCTAAGTTTTCAGGATGCCACCTCATCGCCGGGTATGAAACCTCTTGATTTGGACTTGTCTAGTGATGAAGGATAAGCCAAGATGAGCTCTTCGGAGGTACTCTAAGTGGTGGAACAATAATTAATGGAAGAGAATGCCCAAAATCCCCCAAGTTGAAACTACAACTGTAATAAAGGGGTTGTACTGTTGAACAGTTTAATAGAATGCACCCTCCTTCATTTTATGGAAGAGGTGACCCAAGCCTGGTAGAAGATTAGATCCAAGACATAGAGGAAATTTTTTAAGTCTTGAATTGTACAAACGAACAGAAAGTATTGTACTCCACCTTCAAGCTAATGGGTGAACCTAAGCGATGATGGATTTCATAGAGAACCATTAGGGAAGCTAATGGAAGAGGAGTCATGATGTGGCCCTATTTCAGAAAAATCTTCTTCGATCACTTCTTCCCAAGATTGGTTAGAGATGCTAAAGCCAAGGAGTTTGCTAGCTTGGATCAGGGAACTATGATGGTGCACCACTATGGTGCCAAATTTGTGGAGCTGTAGTGCTTCACCTCTTATTTGACCCCAACAAGGAGAAGAAAGCCTGGAAATTGGAGGAGGGCTTGAAGCACAGAATGTATGAATGAGTGGTGGTACCTCAAGTTCAGAAAATTTTCAAAGTTAGTGGATAAGGCAATGATACTTGAGAAAAGCCTCAAAAGCAGTGAAAGGTCAAAAGCAGTGAAAGGAAGAGGGCTACATCGTAGGGGTCGTACTCTGGCATGGATCAAGGCCTGCGAAAGAAGAGGAATGAGGGAAGTAGCTTTGACCATAGACAGATCTAGAGCAACCAACAAAATTATTAGTGCAAGACGTGCAATTGAGTACATCTTGGGGCAGGCAGAAAATAGGTTGGACTGTGTTCCCTTTGTGGCAAGTCAGATCATTACATTAGAGATTGCCCATTATAGATGGGTAACAACAGAAATGATAATCAGGTGCCTTGGTGGATAGTCATCGACATAACACTGCACCCGCATGAGTTTATGCATTGATGCCTAGAAAGGCAAAGGACAACAATGATGTGATCACAGGTACTTTACTCCTTTCTCCTAGAAAGCATCCTTTTTATTTGATTTTGGGGGCTAATCATTCTTTCATTTCAACGAATTATGATAAGTTTTGTACCTTAGAAGATGAAAGGTTGAGTTGAGGAAAATGTACATTGATTATGACTAACGATGAAAGAGACCATATAGAAATGTATGTGAGTGTATAGTCTTTATTTCAAACCTTGGTAAGAGTTGTAACAACATGCTAGAAATTTAGTGGATGAACTTTTCTAGGCTTAGGAATGTCGTGAAAATCTTGGAAAGGTTTCATGAATCAAGTAGTCCCATAGGTCTTATAGGTCTTAATTTGCCAACATAATTAGTTTCGTACTCACATTGGTGTAAAAAATGTAATTTTATTTATTTGAGTTACTTAAGAGTGTGAGAATGACAAAATAGTCTCTGCCATTAGTCTCAGAAGAATATTTAAGATTTTACAAGTAGTAAAATGATTTTCATTTTTCGGACAACAGTTGTTTGAAAATGTGTTTCAATTTATTTTAGGCACCTAGGTAGGTTTGGATAGTGAGATAAGAATTTTTGGCTTTAGATGAAAGTTTAAAATATTATTTTTTAATATTATTATTGTTTTCAGATTTGAAAAAGTTGAATTGTTTATTATATTTTGTGTGGAAATTTGAAAAAGTTGTAATGATAAGATGAGATGAAATGATAATTTTGTGTCTCATCCACTTGCTAGCCTAGTTGAAATTTGTGAAACGAATTGCAATCCTAGTTTCATAGGATTATTTAAGATTTTATCGTGCAAAATTATTTTATCCATTTATGGAGTGAATAGTAGCACTAGTGTTAGATGGAGTCTAGTCATTTTTAAATCATAGTGTGGATTGTCCAAATCAATCTAGAAGAGTTTTATTTGGATACTTGGCAAGATTTTAACCACACTTGGTGAGACACTTGGCATAAAGAGAAACCATGAGATGGAAATGTGAAGGAGAGGACAGAAGAACCCAGCTTTGTGATCATGCCACTTAAGCAAAATACTATTTTATCCATCCATCAATTTTTGTGCCAAACCAAAGAGCCAAAGAGAGTTTCAACCAAATATTTGATATTCAGTTGAAACCCATTCGAAGCCTGTTGATCTTTGCATTGTCAACCTAGGAAATTTCACACTAGTTTAGTAACTCCAGCATGAATAAAGGAGTTTCACAAATATATTACCTCATCCTAGCATTTAGGGTCGTAATAAATGTAAACAGACTTGACTAACATGGAAATGCTGGTTTTTGAAAGGATCAATTGCATTCGATTAGAGTAAATGCTGGATATATGGAGGGTAGTCCTCCAGAAGTATACAATCCTCCGAGCAAGTCAGAGCATATTTTGCTAAAGTATGGGCAATTACATTGAATTCCCTAGGGATATATTGGATAGACCAGTCCCGGACCTTTGATAATAAAGATTTGATGTCTCTAATCACCATACTAGTGGAGCTCCAATTTTCATCTTTGTGTTGAACAACCTGAACCATAGCAAGAGAATCTCCTTCTAATATGATCTGGTGTAGTCCCAATTCAGCACACAAAGTAGTTGCTCGTAGTGCTACTACTGCTTCCCCTAGCTTTGGATTAGGAGTCAATGGAGTAGAGGAGCATAAAGAGGCTATAACAAGGCCATCCAAATATCTGATAATCACACCAATACCTACTCTTGAGTTGCCTTTATGAATGGCTGCATCCCAATTAGCTTTGAAAAAGGCTGGTGGAGGAGTAGACCATTGAGTGCTAGGTGTCACCTGGGTCTTAGCCTGTTTTTCCCCATTCTCTAACCACAGGCCAATGGCTCTCAACTATGCATGGACTTGCTTTGACACTTGAGCAGGGGAGTGAAAATGCATATAAAAAATCCAAGTTTTCCTTCTATCCCATATTGCCTTTGCAGTGAGTGCTATTTCTGTGAGTTCCAAGGGGGACAGTTGGTTCCAAAAGGGCATTAGGATCTCTTTAAAAGAACCATTTAGTATATCCAATTTCTGTATCCTTCTTGAGCTCCTGGACCATACATCTTGGGCTGCTACACAAGTTTAGAGGGCATGAGAGACTGATTCAGGGTACCTGGAACAAATTGGACATAGTGGGGACTCCACCACCTTTCTCTTGTGCAAATTCAGGTTCGTAGCAAGGGATTCCTTTGCTACTCTCCACAAGGAGAACTTAGTGGCTTGGGGAGCCTGGATACCCTAGATTTTGTTCCATAAGCTAAAAGTGTAGGGCTGTCCTGAGGATTGTCCCTTTCTGTCTTCCTTCATGGTGCCTTGTAGGTGATAGGCACTTCTCACTGAGAATTTACCATTGCTTGAACATCTCCATGTCAGAACATCTTGACTCCTGCAGGGGCTAAGTGTCATCTTGCTGATTAAGCTAGCCTCAGATTCTGAAAAAATGGCTTGAATGAGGGGTAGATCCCATTGCATAGTATCTCGATTGATGAGTTCAGAGACAGTTGCCTCAGAATCTAGGGTGTTAACAGGAGATTGCACTCTATAAGTGAAGGGGCATGGAAGCCACTTGTCCTGCCAGATTTTACTCGTTGTCCATCTCCTACTTTCCATAATAGTCCCTCCAAGAGTATTAGCCTTGCTGAGAGGAAGCTCCTCCATACAAAGGAGTCATTAGCTCTTGGTTTGACTGAGAGGAAGTCTGAGCTCAGAAAATATTTGGCCTTGAGTATCTAAGCAGCAAGAGAGGAAGGATTTTGGATGATCCTCCATCTTTGTTTAGCCAATGAAGCTAGATTAAAGAATTCAAAGTCTCTAAAGCCCAAGCCCCCTTTATCCTTGGGTTTTCCAAGTGTCTGCCAACTCAGCCAATGTATCTTAGATAAAAGGATAGATGACCTGATGTAACATAATGTGATATGTACATGGAATGCATGACATGACATTACATGAAATAGAAAAAGATTTCGTGACATAGCATAACATGTAACATATAAATATTTTGTGGCATGGCATAACATGTAATAGACAAATATTATGTGATAGAATATATGGTGTAACAGATAAATATTGTGTGACATAATACATCATATAATAGATAAATATTTCATGACAGAATATCATGTGTAACAAATAAACATATAGTGATATGGCATAGCATGACATATATGATAACATAAGTACATAAACAATACTTCCCTTACCCATCACACACATACATGAAATAAGATAAACTGTAAGTAGGAATTCCAAAAGTTAGAAATTTTATCACTAATAACTTAGTAACATGAAAAATGTTAACTTAGAGTAAAATTACCATTTTACACTCTACATATGGGAAATGACCATTTTACTCCTAACTTAATGATTACATATCCTCACTCCAAAAATCACCAAAATTTAAATGTAAATTTTGTCCTAAACTTAAATATCAACTTAGAAAAATTTAAAACACTTCGCAACCACAAAAATACACCAAGGATGATTCTCTCTTAAGCCATTTCTCTTTGATTTTTGTTGCTATTTTATCCAACTTCAACACTCATACTGCAACCAAAATATTGCAACATAGATCATCACATCCTATACTTAGAAGCATGATTAAAATAACCAATAAAAATCCACTTCACATAAACACAAAAAATTTTAGTAAAAAGATCCAAACTTTTTTACTAAAATACAAACCCTTAAATTTCAAGGTTTTGACTTTTCTAAAAAATATCTCCAAGAACTCCACAAATTCAAAACTTTCTTCTAACATGTACATAACACTCTCCTAAGAATTATCATGGTTTGAATCATCAAACAAAAATCACCAAAAATGACAAAAACTAATTTGAAGCACTTGGCTTCAACACTTCATCAAAACAGAATTTTCTCAACTTTGGTTTTGATCAAACCTCTTGATTTGATACAAATCATGATAAAAACCACAAACTTAAAACATAATATGATTGAAAAATATGTCCTAAAGTAGATCCAAACATTAAACTTAAAATCACATGGCTAAAAATAAATCAAAACATAGATCTATCCAAAAACCTCATATATTTTTACTTAACTGAGTATCTTCATGCATAAAAATTATATCTTTAAAAATTAACTCCTAAAATATTCAAATCAACATCATAACATGTATATCAAAGGCTTATAATTATCAAATAAAAATATCAAAGTCATTGTAGTAAGATTAAATCACAAAAAATCTAAACTTTAAAAAAAAAGAAACTATTTTTCTCCTTCCAGTTTTTAAGTTTCTAGATTTGTGAAAATCTTTCATCAGAAACTTTTATCAAGCAACTAATCCTTAAAAAGCATTTATATAAAAATTTTAGCAACACTTCATAAAAAATTCAGACCAAGATCTATCCATTAGCATGGTCAAAAACTTCAAAATACAACATACTATATAGTTTATTCTCCAAACAGACCTTTCTATGGTTAAAATAACTTTTGACCAATCAAATGACCATTAAATCAAACAAAAAAAGCACCAAAAGAAACTATGCTAAAAAACGAAACAAATTTAATGAAGAAAGATATGTGAGATAATACTTACAATGTCTTCAAACATCATAAGCAAGAAAGTTCAGAAAATTGTCCAATAGAAAACTCTAAGTGATCTATCCAAGATCGAAAATAAAAGGGAGGAAATGAGTGAGAAAATGGCATGCACGCCTATTACTCATTCTGAAGAGTGATGTGAGGTCTTTGAATGACACTTAATGATGGAAGTCTTGGTCAGATCAAGGGGCAAACTGCCCAAGGTATAGTCTGCCTTGAGATGGCTTGTAGGTGGTGGTGGTGGGGTGGCCTTCTCTTTCCTAGCAAGGACTATTTGAGAGCTTTCTTAGCAGTGGGTGGTTAGCCTTGAGTGCATGGAAACTTCCTCAATAAGCCTTGCAAGGTGGCCAGAATTTGTAGGCCAAAAGGGCCTTAGTTGAATGGGCTTCATTTTGGGGTTTAAAGAGAGTTTGGTTAGGGTTTGAGATGCTATCAAATCGAAGTTCAATTTTTCTTGGCCTAAATAAATTTTTATGCTTTTAAAGGTCGAATAATGATGTCATAATATGAATTTAAGGGATTAATAACATGTAAAAGTGATTAAACACAATGCTAGAAATAGGATCCAATAGGGTTTTGAAATCAAATTTGGGGTTTAGGGTAACCGTTTAGGGTTTCGATTTCCTCCAAGCTTTTGGGGGTTCAATTGGATTATAAATATTTAGGATTTCACTTTGGTTGAAACCTTAGCTGTTTTGACACAAAATGGATGATTGTATGGAACAGTATTTTGCTTAGATGGATGATCACACACTTTGATTTCCTTCAAATTTCCATCTCATGATTCATCTTGGTGCCAAATATCTAATACTGTTCACCAAGTGTACCTAAAATCTTGTTAAGTGTCCAAAATAAACTTCTCTAACCTGACTTTGTAAACATTGCACTTGGTGCTATTATCAAGGTTACTATTCACTTTGGAAAAAGTGAACATAAACTTTGCACTATAGAATCCTAAATATACATACTAACCTAACAGTGTAATTTTTTATTATCAAAACTTAACTTCGCAATGCCTCGAAATAATCAAAACGTATTTTGGAACAAGAGTTTAGTCTGAAAACAGAAATTGAGTTTATTGTGCCATAAAATCCTAGATAATCAATATTGAAGCCTAGCCCCTTAATTACCCATATGACATTGTTTTTGGCCTAAAGGGTAAACCCTAAAATTTATTTTCTCTCTTATTCCTTCCTCTCCTATGCTGCACCACCCCCAACCCCTTCTTTTCCATTTTCTTCTTCTCGTAACCCCTGAGCCCACGCGCCACTCATGCTCGCCTTGAGCTTGCCGGCCACAATGATCAGTTCCGTTCGACCCCCTTCTCACTGACATCCTTGCGCGGTGCACCCGCCTATGATTTTATCCCTCTCACACACTCTCCCTCCAATCATAAAAACCCACTCAGGTATGAAAACCCAGCCACATGCCACCAACTCGTCGTCTCATGCCCATTCGACGCCAATCATGGTGAGCATTCCCCTGCTAGCTAGGCACTACTGGTAAGTTGTCCATCGATATCCATGTTTCTCTATCCCTTCAATTTTGGTTTGTCTCTAGTGACTCTCCCTCTATCCCTCTTGTAGCTCTGCCGCTGGTTGCCTCGTTGTCCAACGTTAGTAGTGGTGGGCTCCTCAACATCGACCTCCATCCCACTGATCTCTCTTTCCTCTCTCGGATCCTCTATCCTCTTGCTCTGGTTTTCTTTGCTAGAGCTCCATTGTATGCCTCTGCGGTCTGCCACGATCAACAACTCCCTTGTGGTTGTCCAACCACACCTTGTCTTTTTCCCCACTTCCCAAACTCTTCCTCGCTCAGATTTCACCCCAAATCATGCCTAGAACCCTTCTTTAAGGTTTTGCTCTGTAACCTACCACCAACATTCACTACGAGTTTTCCGTCCTCCTCCTTCTGTTATGTCAGATTTGTCACCTTTAATCTGTCCAAATCCACCCATCACTATGAAATGCCACTGTCGTCATCGTGGTCTGCCCCTCTTTAACACCACCACATGACGCACATGCACACACGGGACACACAGACAGCGCACTCGATCATCCAAAATTGCCTTCCACTTTGTAAATAAATTTTCAGATTGACCCTTGAAATACTAACGTGGAATATATATTACTATATGAATGTTATAGTTTGGTTGTGAATGAGAAGTGGCTAGGGTGCTTTGGAGTGTTGGGATAATAACTATAGTTGGTGGTGTATTGTTGGCCAAGGGTGGGATTAAGTGTTGGGAATCTTTTGTAGTTGTGAAATTATGAAACTACGAGTTGTGTGCTACATTGTGTTGTATGCCGATCTATGTTGTGCCATGTCATCCAATATATGCTTGTTTCATACTTGCATTTTATTTATTTCATGTCATTAAATCATATTAATTGTGCTTGATTCTGTGTTTATGCTGTAAACATGGAAAAGCAATGGTTTTGGTGTCAAAGGTATAAAGGCATGTTTTGTGGGTGGGTGCATATAACAAGCCCAAGTCGAGGTTGGGCATTATCTCGATTGAGCTCCTTTGGTTACTCTGGAGCATGTAAAATTGAGTGACGTCCCCTGGGGTGACAATGGACTCAAACGAGACGTTAACGCTCTCGTGGCGACTTTATGGCCTCTCTACTGGTGGAGGCTACTCTCTATTAACGTACGTGCTAGGGGCAGAATTAGGCATCACTTACTACGGAGTCACATGCACAATCATTACCCTGCACAGTCATTACCTGTGGTGTGATGAAGGAAGCCAGAATGTGTGGATGGTCTCGATCTAGGGAGACTATGGTGTATATTGTAATAAATGAATGTCAACTATGTATAAAATGGGATTTTGGTGTGAGTGGGTTGTTTGAATATTTTCTGGTAAAAGCAAAAGAAAAGTAAATTTTCGGAATATCCTTTATGCTTGTCACAAGCATGTGGTTGTTTATTTTTCATTGTTTGTATTTCTTGGTATTTGATCTATGGATTTAGTTGTTGAGATTTTGAAATCTCATTGTGGTGTTCCCCCCATGATTTGTTTTCATGAAATAGTAGATTTTGATGTAAAGGAGGTTTATGAGCATGGAGGACCGACCCTACTTGAGGAGTGGTAACCAGGGTTTCAGTTGGATGATTGTGTTAATCTTTTGAGAACTTCCTTGTTGGCTTGTATTTTAGATTTTCTGATACTTAGTTTGGAATGCCTTTTTATTTTCTATTGCATTTACAACTATACACATATTGCATGTCCACACACTTGCACTTGCCGATGGGGTGTGGGACCCGAGTGGCTAGCACCTATGCATCACAACTACCTCCAAATCACACGATGGTATCAGAGCAGTTTAGCTCTAGGTAAATCCATAAGTCACTTAGGTATAGTACCAGTATTCTAGGCTTCAATCTTAGTATGATAGGCTTGAAAAATTTGTGTAGTTAGACTTCGATTTATTTATTTTTAGCAAAGTTGGTTGGAATTTTAGTAGGATAGGCGTTAACCTTTAGTATAGTAGGCTTGAATTTGTTAGCATTTAGGCTTGTATTTGAATTATCAAAGCTTGAAGGGGAAATGACGTGGTCTAGTCGATTTCATTGAAATAGAGACTGAAGTCATGAACTGATGAAAGTAACAACATCTAAACACGTAATAGATTTAAGGCTTGAGGTTCTATAGAATTTATGAATTGAGTTTATGGAATCTGAGGTGGTAGATTTAACAAGCATTTAGGGAGTTAATTACATTGGAGGTTTTAGATATTGCTGACTTTGAGAAATGATTTAACAACATTGGGGTTTTAGAATCTACGAGCTTTAAGATATAATTGTTATTAGATCTAAGGTCATCGATCTTCCAGACTTCAGATAATGATTCTTATATGATTTAAGATTTTAGAATTATAGCCTTTAAGGACTGAGTTTATCAAATTTGAGTTTTTTAGTTTTGTAGGCTTGGTATGCAAGCTTGATCAAATTTGAAGTCTGCAACCATTAAAACTTGAGGTATGAAGGTATTGATTTAATTTGGAAAATTATTATTATCAGATTTAAAGTTATAGGGTTAGCAGATTTTAGAAATTGATTATTATCGAATTTAAAGATTATAGATGGTGCATATTAGGAAATGATTCTTGTTGATTTCAAGGATATAAGTCTAGCTAGTTGAGGGAGTGATTTTTTTATTTTTTTTCATGATAGTGTAGGATGTGATCAAATTAGGCTGAGAGTAGAATTGGGTGGGCTGGTTATACCAAAAGAAAGTTTAAGTTATGATTTGGTGAACGTTAGTGGTATTATATATTGAGTTTAGCTACCCCAAGGTTAAATGCTAGTCGAAATCGAGGTGATGATGAGCTTTTAGGTAGGTGTTGTCAGGTACAAGTTTATAGGTGCTCTTTATTGGGTGGATGGGATGGTTTCAAACCTTTCAAAGTGTGTTTTTTTCTTGGATGGGATGCATGTACTTTGATTAGATAGGTTCATCTTGGACAAAGTTTGGTTGTGTGTATACCGTCGCCTTAAAGCCAATCAATAGTACATATGTTGGCTTATGTAGGATTTGATGAAATAATTCAAGCTTGCTCCATCGTGAATTCTTTAAGAATGGTCCCCCATAGTATTTACATTTAAGTGTTATTGGTATGAATTTTTCCAAATACTCAGACCTCCCTACACTCATACTCGTTACATTCTCAAACAAGGTCCTCCCATTAATTCTTTGCACAAGTCTAAGTCATCATTCTTTATATTCTTGTAGAATTTGATGTGAATTCACTTTATGACATCTCAAAACCTCATTTTTTCATAAAATGGTTATTTTCCAACACACGCCAAAATCCCATTTTGGCCCCAAAAACCAAGTCTATTAAAAATAACATCTACCATGGCAGAGTATAAAAATCCACCATTTTCCCAAAAAATTGTTCACATAAATCCATTTATCAAAACCAATTATCCAATTTTAATCCGTATGCACCATGATCTCCCCTAGGGATCATCCGCACAACCTAGCTCCCTTCGCCACACCACAGGTAACGACCATGCGTGTGACTTCATAACGAGCGATGCCCAGTTCTGCACCCAACACGTTCGTGGCCAAGCATCCTCTAGCCGTTGCCAATAGAGGGGCCACTGAGTCAGTATGAGAGTGTTACCATCCCATTCGATCACATTGTTGCTCAGTGACAACCTAGGGGACGTTACTTAATATATTACACTCTCGAGTGACCAAAGGAGCTCCACTGAGATAATGCCATATCTTGGCTGGGGGTCGTGATACGCACGCACTCAAAAATTGTTTTACACATGAAAACTCAGTTTTCATTAATGCTCATGAACATGCATGCAATTATGCAATGTAGAACATGAAGCAGTACATAAAAATACCAAGCACAATCCAGCCTCACAAACAAAGCCATCCTCCAATCCAACCAACCCCCAAACTCCTTAGACTCAACGTCAGGCAAAACCAACTAGATCACAAAGAATTGTTAGTGCAAAATATATTCAAATCTCAAAAAGGAATTTGAAAAATTACTTACAGTGCTAAAAGGTACTCTGAAAGGTCAAAGGGCATGCCAAAAGTTTGGAGTAGCGGTAGATCTGAGTCTTCCAAGCAACGGCCATGGGTCTCAAAACACCTAATTTTGAACAGGGACAAACGAAGACTTTGGATGGCTAGGGAAGGACTTAGGGGTATTGGTGAAGCTAATGGTAGTGGTAGTTGGAGGCCAAAAAGCATAAATCAGAGATGTAGCTCAAGGGGCTTCAAGGGTGGTAGATTGGGGTAGAGGATGGGTGGGTTAGGTTGTTGGAAGGCCAGTGGTAAAGTGGTGTAGAGATGGTGGCTGGTGGTGGTGCAACAGTGATGGAATGGAGGAAAAGCTGTGAGGCTTGGTGGACTTTGTGAGAGTGGACGGCGGATAGTTAGGGGCTGAGCTTGGAAGGGGATGATGGCCGGTGGGAGGGGAAGCTATGGTGGTGATGGTGGCGACATTGGGAGGCGCACGACAGCGCTACAAGTTTATAGCCCGCTCAGGCTCTACACAGCCAGGAGAGAGAAAGAGGGGGTGTGGAGGCGGTGGGTGGGGGAGGTGAGCTCATCTGTGGGTAGGGGAGGTTGTGGGCTAGGCAGTGTCACCAGACAGAGGTGCACGACGATGCTGAGGTGGAGAGAAGAAAATGCAAAGTGAGGGGGGAAAGAGAAATGTCGCGTGTAGGCTGGGGATAAAAGGGAGAAGAAGAAAAATAAAAAGAGGAAAGGGAAGAAAAAGAAAAAGAAAAAGGGAAAAAGAAAAAGGGGAAGAAATTAGATCCAACCTTTACCTCTCAGGGTCCAAAAATTGATCCAATGAAAATGATTTCAAAACAACAATTTAAATAAAATTAATTTAAACAAAATGACTAAGTAAAATAAAATAATAAAATCCAACAATAAAATAATTTAAAACAAAGAGCATTTTAAATAATAAAAAATATTTTAATAACAATAAAACACGTTGAATTAAATTTCATAGTAAAAAGTTGTAAAATAATAGCACGTAAATCATCTAAAATTTAAAACACGAAAGCTGATAATCCTAAGGAATGAAATAATTAGTTACTCAAATTACACGTAAATACGGGCTATCACATTTCTAACATTATAATAATTTGTGTTTGATGCAGTTTGGTTATGTTGGATTGGTGCCTGCGGGCCCTGTGAAGTGCTAGGAATTATTATTGTAGTTGGTGACGGATTTGATGGGCAAAGGCTGAATGGAACGTTGGGAATTGTGTGTAGGTGGGAACTGTGTCAATTGTTAGACTTGTGACACTGTGACGTTTGTATGAAGAGCTGTATGCAAATGGTTGTAAAATACCATGCCATCCAATATCTACCTATCATGCATATGCATTTTTTGTATCGATATATGTGTGGCATATTATTAATAAATGCTCTATTCTTTGGTTGTGCTGTAAAATTGGTAACACAGTGTTTTTGTGTCACAAAAATTAAGAGTCTATTTTATGGGTGAGTGCATATCATGATCCCAAGATGAGATGGGGACTTATCTCGGTGGAGCTCATCTAGTCATTCAGGATTGCATAAAATTTGAGTAACATCCCCTGGACTATCGTCGAGCGACAATAGGCTCAACCAAGATGGTAACGCTCTTGGTACGACTCTGTGGCCCCTCTACTGGTGGGGGCTAGAGGATGTCTAGTTAAATACGTGCCATGCACAAAGCTGGACATCATTTGTTACAAAGTCACACGCACGATCATTACTTGTGGTGTGATGAAGGGAGCTAGGGTGTGTGGATGATTCCTAAGGGAGATCATGGTGCACACTGTAATTAAATGAATGATTTCTAAGTGGAAATGTGAGTTTTTTTTGGCAGGGGTGGTTTAACTAATGTCGTTTTTATGTAAAATATGAAGAAGGGGTTTTTTAGTCTTCACTCACTATTGCTGTCATTATTTGCTATATGCTTTGTGTTTGAAATTCTTGGTTGTGGACTGTGGTTTTCTTGTTGAGATTGCGAAATCTCATGTGATGTTTCCACCTGCCATTCTATTTTATGAAACCGTAGATTTTGATGTAGAGGACAACTTTGAGCACGATGGATTGACTCAACCAAAGGAGTGATGAGTTGGGATGTTTTAGTTGTGACTGAGGGAATTGCTTTTATTTTAAATTTGGATTAGCTGGATGACTGAATTAACTTTATGGAGGGTTTTCTTTTCTATTGGGTTGTAAACATTAAATTTTCTGGCACTTAGCTTGAGATTGCTTTTTATTTTCTATTGCACATCTTTAATTGTACACATATTGCATGTTTGCATATACTGCACTTGGCAATGGTGTCTATGACCAGAAAGGCCCCTCGCCGTTGTGTGGCCACTCCTACCAAATCACACGTGGGGATCGAGGGCAACACACCTTAAGCTCGTTGGCCCCAATGCTCTGTTCTATCCAGCCCCCCCTCTCACCAACCTCCTTGCACGGTGCACCCCCTTGGATGTTTTCTCCCTCACACACTCTCTCTCCAATCACAAAAACCCACTTAGGTATGAAAACCCAACTACCTACCACCATTTCTTTGTGTCACACTATTCAACGCCAATCACGGTGAGCTTTCCCCTACTAGCTTGTCGCTACTGGTAAGTCGTCCATCAATATCCATGTTCCTTTATCCCTTCGATTTTGGTTTCTTTCTAGTGACTCTCCCTCTATCTCTCTAGTAGCTCCATCGCTGGTTGCCCCATTGTCTAACATTAGTATTGGTGGGCTCCTTGACATCGACTCCATCCCTCTGATCTCTCTTTCCTCTCTTGGATCCTCTCTTCTCTTGCTCTGTTTTTCTTTCCTAGAGCTCTGCAGTACGCTGCTGCGGCCCACCACTGTTAGTAGCTCCCTTGTTGTCATCCAACCACACCTTGCATTTTTCCCCTCTTCCTAAACTCCTCTTCCCTTGAGTTTCACCCCAACCCGTGCCTAGATCCCTTCTTTAAGGTTTTGCGCTGCTACCTACCACCACCATTTGCCACGAGTTTCCCTTTCTCCACCTTTTGTTACGTCGAATCTGCCACCTTTAATATATCCAGATCCACCCATCACTATGAATTGCCAAAGTTGTTGTCGTGCTTCGCCCCTCTTTAATGCCACTACATAACGCACATGCACACATGGGATGCCATAGATAGTGCACTCAATCATCCAAATTGCCTTCCACTTTGTACGTAAATTCCCGGATTGACCTTGGAAATACTAATATGGAATATCTATTACTATCCGAATGTTGTTGCAGTGTGGTTGTGAATGAAAAGTGGCTGGGGGCTCTGTAGAGCGTTGGGATAATAATTGTAGTTGGTGGTGTGTTGTTGGGAATATGGCATAGTTGTGAAATTGTGAAACTGTGAATTGTGTGCTACATTGTGTTTGTCAATCTCTATTGTGCCATGTCATCCAATATATGCATATTGCATACTTGCATTTTATTTATTTTATGTCATTAAATCGTATTAATTGTGCTCTATTTTGTGTTTGTGCTATAAACCTAGAAAAATTGTGATTTTGTGTCAAAAGTCTAAAAACGTGTTTTGTGGTAGCTGTGAATTACGACCCCAAGCTGAGATGGAACATTATCTCGGTAGAGCTTCTCTAGTCACTCGGGAACATGTAATAATGAGTGACGTCCCCTATGTTGTCGTTGGGCGACAACGGGCTTGAAAGAGTTGTTAACGCTGTCGTGTTGACTCTGTGGCCTCTCTACTGGCAGAGGGTAAAGGATGCCTGGTAATGTATGTGCCGGGTGCAGAGTTGGGCATCGCTTGTTATGAAGTCACATGCATGGTCGTTATCTGCGTTGTGATAAAGGCATGCAGAGTGTGTGGGTGGTCCCTAGGGGAGACTATGGTGCATATCGTAATAAATGAATGTCAACTGTGTATAAAATGAGATTTTGGTGTGAGTGAGTTGTCTAAATATTTTATGGAGAAGCTAAAGGAAAAGTAAATTTTGGGAATCTCCTTTATGCTTGTCACATGTGTGTGGTTGTCTATTTTTCATTGTTTATATTTCTTCGTGGTTGATCTGTTGATTTATTTGCTGGGATTTTGAAATCACATTGTGGTGTTCCCACATGTGGTCTTGTTCTATAAAATTGTAGATTTTGATACAGAGGACGTTTATGAGCATGGAAGATAGACCCCACCTGAGGAGTGGTAACCGAGGGTTTATCCCTGTTGCAGCTAATTGGAATCGTATTTTGATTGTTTCAGCTGGATGATTGTATTAATCTTTCAAGAACTTCCTTGTTGGATTGTATTTTAGATTGTCTGGTACTTAGTTTGGATTGCCTTTTTATTTTCCATTTTGTTTATAATTGTACACATATTGCTTGTGTGCACACACTTGCACTTGTTGATGGGGTGTGTGACCCGAGTGCCTAGCACCTCAGTACCGTAACTACCTCTAAATCACACGTGGGGTTCGAGGATGCCACATCAACTGAGTCCAATGGTGCAAACTATATCTCATTATGACATTTCTAACCACCTTAAATGAATGAAATCACATTTTTAGTCTTACAATGAGTGGCAACACTGACAGACCATACGCAATTGGTCGATTCGTGAAAACTTAAGAGTTCCTAAAGCCTATAGAAATTCCATCACTCAATTTCTAGCAGTTTGTTATGGCAGTAGGCCCCAGCAAGATTACAGGAGGTTCATGGAAAGATTATCCAGTTCATCTGGACCACCTATCGCCTTAATCACAAAGAATGTGAAATTCGTTTGGAGTGATAAGTGTGATGTGAATTTTCTCAAGTTGAAGAAAAGGCTTTTACGATAACACTGGTACTTACATACTAGAGCATCATAAGCCTTTTATGGTGTATAGTAACACATCCAATGTGGGACTAGGATGTGTGCTGATGCAGGAAGGAAAAGTAGTCGCCTATGCTTCACGTCAACTGAAGAATCATGAGTAGAATTATCCTACTCAGGACTTGGAGTTAGCTGCAGTCATTTCGCTCTTAAGATTGGAAGACACTACTTTTAGGGAAAAAATTGTGAAGTTTTTATGGATCATAAAAGCCTCAAGTACTTTTTTGAGCAAAAGAACCTTAATGTAAGGCATAGGAAATGGTTGGAACTTATTAGTGACTACCTGAACATAAACTACCACCCCGGAAAGGCCAATGTGGTAGCTAATGCCTAGAGTCGCAAGAGTGGAGCAAAAGATTCATCTTTTCCATCATCAGAAGTATTGAGATCCATTTTAAATAGTATGAGAAAATTGTTGATGGGAGACCATAGTCAGGAAACCATTCTAACCACAATCCAGGAGTTCATTTCGTTGTATTGGGAAGAACTAAAGACCCATCAGAGGTAAGACAATAAATTTATGGAGATCATCAAAAAGGTCTAGAAGCTTGAAGAGCAGAGTTCAGTATCAGAGAAGATTGAACTTTGTACTACAAAGACTGGAGAGTTATCCCCGTCTATCAGGAGTTGGGAGATAGGGTGTTGAGAGAAGCTCATAACACTCCCTATACAGCTCATCCTGGTAGTACGAAGATGAACCAACATCTAAAGTATCATTTCTGGTGGGCATGAATGAGAAAGGATGTAGCAGATTTTGTAAACAAGTCTTCTATCTATATACTTGTTAAAGTAGAACATCAAAAGCAGGTAGGTGTGTTGTAGCCACTGCCAATCCCAGAATAGAAGTGCAAAGATATCTTGATGGATTTTGTTGTGGGTTTTCCAAGAATTGTAGTCGGGAATAAAACTATCTTGGTGATAGTTAACCGTTTGA
The DNA here is from genome assembly GCA_011037825.1 of Carya cathayensis. Taxonomy (NCBI): domain Eukaryota; kingdom Viridiplantae; phylum Streptophyta; class Magnoliopsida; order Fagales; family Juglandaceae; genus Carya; species Carya cathayensis. Next base: position 288,279 of record QGSO01000506.1, on the reverse strand, counting down.
CGAGGATTTATGTATCAAAAATCGTGGGATTGCACAAAGTACCTATGACTATCGTGTCAGACAGAGACCCTCATTTCACATCTTGATTTTGGCAGCGTTTGATAGACACCAGTTTGAAATTCAGTAGTGCCTACCATCCTTAAACAGAAGGACAAACCAAAAGGATGATTAAAACTTTAGAATACATGCTTAGGGCTTGTGTCATGGAGCACGAAGGGAATTGGGAGAAGTAGTTACATTTGGTAAAGTTTCGATACATCAATAGCTTCCAGGCCACCGTTCAAATGACACACTATGAAGCTCTGTGTGTAGGAAGGGAAAATCCCCTTTATAATGGGACGAAGTTGGGAGAATACGGTAATTGGATGGGAAGTCCTACAAGAGATAAAAGATCAAGTCTCAACAATTAGAAAAAGGATGAAAGCAACACAGAGTTGACAGAAGAGTTATGCCGCAAACTAAAGGAGTATTATAATGTTTGAAATCGGAGATTGTGTTTATGTGAAAGTATCTCCTAATGAGAAGAGTAAGCCGATTCATTGTTAAGGGAAAGTTAAGTATCTCTTATTAGATATTGGAAAAAGTAGGAGTAGTTGTGTATCGTCTGGAGTTGCCAAATGAGTTCCATGGAAATCATAATGTATTCCCCGTGTCTTCACTGAAATGGGGTTTTGGAAATCCCAAGTGTATACCTTGGCAATCCAACATAACTTTTGAGGAAAGACCGGTGCAAATCCGTAATTGGAAAGAGAAGGAATTGCATAACCGTAAGATTCCATTGGTTAAAGTACTTTGGTAGAATCATAATGTTCAAATAGCAACTTGGGAAAAAGAAGTTGACATGAAAGCCAAGTACCCTCATCTTTTTCAATCTTTGTTTGGTTTTTGTTTTGTCTTAGTCAAGGTGAGTCGATTTTGTATTCACTTATGTATGAGGTTGCATGGCATTAGTAAGTCATTGTACTTCATTTGTTTAGATAGCAAATAAAGTATACATATTTCATCTCAGATATGTTGTGGACCCGTTTATAGTTCATGCAATGGGTTATCTTCCATCTTTGAATATGTCGTTTCACAGTTTCCATGGCACGCAAAAGAAGGACAGCTAGAAAATTAAAGCTTTCTGTACAACAAGTGCGAGAGATGAGAAAGGAACACCGTAGGAGGTGACTTATCAAGTTGGATAGGCAGACTGCTACCTATTGGTAAGAGATGGAGTGTTTTGAACACCATCGCACCCATATGATAGACATAGATGAGAATGGTGGAGGTTATAAGAGGAAGGCTTTACCTTATAAGGAGCGCTATCCACCTTTTCACCTAACTACGTAGATGGATCAATATAGTTTTAGGGTGAGGATGTTATGGGATGGAGCTGAGTCCAACCGAGCAGTGGAGGAGCACGCTGCAACCGTCGATCTTGAGCTCAAGACATCAGGATCATTGATGTCATCTACTCATTGAGGATGACTACTTGTTCAAGGTCATATACCAGGCGGTGATGACGAGGAGGTCAAGCAGCACATTGACCTTGGGCTTTTTGGTAATATGGTTTATGATTTTGAAGAAGATATGTTCTACTATATGATTTAGCATACAATGATAGTAAACTTTGACTCACCCTCACTTGGATCGACTAGTGACTATATGTGAAGTGATCGATAGTAGACTTGTTGAGCAACATCTTCTTCTCTTTTACTTGACAATGGTTACTTTGTTTGGTGGTCATACGTAGATTATAAAGACAAAATCTTTTGTTTAGGATGGGAGGATGTAACAACCCTCCAGAACTTTAGTGGATGAATTTCTTTATGCTTTCAGAATGTCGTGACAATTTCAGAGTTGTTTCATGAATTGAGTAATCACATAAGTTTTAATTTGTCAGCATAGTCAGTTTCTTACCTATTTTGGTGTCAAAAATGTAATTTTATTTATTTGAGATAATTAGATGTGTGAGAATGAAAAAGGGTTTGCGCCATTAATTAGTCTCAAATGAATATTTAGGATTTTATGATGCAATAAAACAATTTTTATTTTCCAGAAGACAGTTGTTCAATAACGTTTTTCGACTTATTCAAGGCACTCAGGAGTCAAAATTTGTGAAACGAATTGCATTCTTAGTTTTGTAGGATTATTAGGATTTTATGGTGTAAAGTTATTTTCAGCATTTACGGAGTGAATAGTAACACTAGTGTTAGCATGCAGTCCAATTGTTTTTAGATCACAGTGGTAATTGTCCAAATTAGTCAAAAGGAGTTTCATTTGGACACTTGGCAAGATCTTAATTATACTTGGTGAATAGTTTAGGACACTTGGTACAAAGAGAAGATATGAGATGGAAATGTGAAGGAAAAGGAAAAAATCAAGTTTTATGACTAGGCTACCTAAGCCAAATAGTATTCCAACAAACATCTATTTTTGTGCCAAACCAAAGAGGTTTTTAATTCTAGTAAATATCCAAATATTTGAAATCCAATTGAAATTCAAAATACCTTGTGGAAACAAAAACCGAAACTCGGTTTGAATTCTGAGATGAGATAGAAGTTATTATTGTTGTTATTTAGATGGAAGATGAAAGTAAAATAAAATATTGTTATTATTATTTTGGGATTTCAAAAAGTTGAATTATTTATTATATTTTGTGTGAAATTTTGAGAAAGTTGTAATAATGAGATGAGATGAGATTAGATGAGACGAGATTAAAAGCTTTTCGAATCCAAACGAGGGTGGTTTTCCAAACTCAAAATGGTTTCCCAAACCTTAAATGTGGCCAGTTTTAGCTTAGTATTTAATCACTTAATTAAATCACTTCTACATGCTATTACCTTTTTAAATTCATGTCATTACATTCTTATCTATTCTTTTATACCATACTATTTTCATTGGGCTATGAAAAATTGAATTTTGGGCTTGTTAGAAACTGAAACCCCAAACCAAACTCTATTGAAATCCTAAATGAGACCCAATCTGTGACGCCCCCAAATTCTGCTTGGGATTGAACGGACATTTGAAGCGTCGAGACATGCAACACAAGGTTACCTGCCCCCGTTCATGACATATAAGATGCAATGTTCCTATCATGCATCTAGCATTATGCAATATTCGCAGCGGATAATTTTTTTCTTTAGCAATACTATGCACCAAACTAAAATATCCCAAATACTTAAAACATATATCATACATAAAGGCATACTAAATAGCCGTGATCACCACACTAGTCTAAAATTGTTGTGATCAAAAGAATACTTGATATACAACTCCAAAAGTACAAGTATTAACCTAAGTTAAATACTATACCATCATCAACATCGCACCGTGGCCTAGTCGACCGTATTCAGTTGGTCAGATTCCAATTCTCCTTTGGGTCCTGTAACAAGATCTACCATTCGGGGGGAATGGTAGTTGGGACTACCACAGTGAGATTTGATTACAAATCTCAGTAAGTTAACATAAAACTTATACACAGGTTAAAAATGCATGCATGGCAGTAAAAGCATAAATGCATAATTATAGTCATACATAAACATAGTATAACTTGACATATAGCATGACTTAACCAGAACTTAAGCGTGAACTGAACTTGACTTAACATGGCATGAACTTAAGCTTAAAACATAACATGAACAATCAACATAACATGAACGTGAAACATAACATGGACATGAACATAACATAACATGAACGTGAGCTTGAACGTATCATAAACGTGAACATAACATGATGTGAACATGAACTTGGAACATAACATGAACATGAACATAACATGTACGTGAGCATAACATAACATGAACTTGATCTGAAACTTGACTTAACATAAACTTGGAATCTTATTTAATTGTCTTGATTAATAACGTGCATTAATACGTACTCCACAGTTGTTGTGGCCCCACGTATTCAAGTAACATAAAACATAATACGTACTCCACAGTTGTTGTGGCCCCACGTATTCTACATGTCACAATTGCTGTGTCTCATGTAGTGTATGCTCCACAGTTGTTGTGGCCCCATACTTCATGCTCCACAGTTGTTGTGGCCCCATGAATTCACATAACATAAAATATAATACGTACTCCACAGTTGTTGTGGCCCCACGTATTCTACATGTCACAATTGCTGTGTCTCATGTAGTGTATGCTCCACAGTTGTTGTGGCCCCATACTTCATGTAACATAAAATATAATACGTACTCCACAGTTGTTGTGGCCCCACGCATTATAAGTAACATAAATATAATACGTACTCCACAGTTGTTGTGGCCCCACGCATTATAAGTAACATAACATTAAATATAATACGTACTCCACAGTTGTTGTGGCCCCACGCATTATAAATAACATAAAATATAATACGTACTCCACAGTTGTTGTGGCCCCACGCATTATAAATAACATAAAATATAATACGTACTCCACAGTTGTTGTGGCCCCACGCATTATAAATAACATAAAATATAATACGTACTCCACAGTTGTTGTGGCCCCACGCATTATAAATAACATAACATAAATATAATACGTACTCCACAGTTGTTGTGGCCCCACGCATTATAAGTAACATAAATATAATACGTACTCCACAGTTGTTGTGGCCCCACGCATTATAAGTAACATAAAATATAATACGTACTCCACAGTTGTTGTGGCCCCACGCATTATAAATAACATAAAATATAATACGTACTCCACAGTTGTTGTGGCCCCACGCATTATAAATAACATAAATATAATACGTACTCCACAGTTGTTGTGGCCCCACGCATTATTATAACATAACATGTCTTATCTTTCTTAATGCATGTGATATTATTTAATATCATATACTTTTCTAACATGGCGTATACTTGTAAATGGCATAATATGATTTAATCATAAACATTTCATGGCATACATGTATCATATGGCATACTTAACATGGCATACTTATAACATACATCATTGTATGGCAGAAAAGATTATTTAACAGATAATTATTCATGAGAGATTAAATCATACGTAACAGATAAACATGTAATGACATAGCATGACATGGCATATACGATAACATACATACATAAATTGTAGTTCTCTTACCCATCACACATACACAATAAACTGATAGTAAGTTAGAGGCTAACTTACCTCGATCGTCGCGTTCTATGAGAATAGAGCGCGAGACACGAGGAACTGCACAACAGCTGGAAGAGGAACACTCGAGTCCTTAAGATTTTCACTTCTGAACTCAATTGCCATATTGTAAGCACTTGCAACACCACGGCCAACTTGAGGTTTCACTATACTCGGAAGAGATAAATTGACTTCAGAAAGCCTTTGCACTAAAACAAGTTCATTAAAATTATCAATAACAACCAAACAAACAACTCATTTCTCAATCCATATACTCTTAGCCATAGTCAACCACAAGATGACACCAGTCATCCCGGACTATAATCCATATCATCACTGCTTCGGGACACTGTCATACAGTTTCCCAACATTACACCATACGCTCCACACTTCTCTGCTACGCCATTCAACCCTTCGTGACACGCCATCCGATGTATCACGACTTAATACAGAGTACACTCACGTGAACTCTCTTCCATCCACACTACAATACCCATCACTGCGATACACGTCTCACGGTGCATCGCTACGCGACACGGAGTACGCGCTACGCGTACTTCCTTCGCTACAACTCTCATCAACACGATGCACATCACACGATGCATCGCCATACAACACGGAGTACACTACATGCGTACTCCCTTCCTTCTACGACACACATCACTACAGTGCACGTCGCGCGGCGCGTCGCTGCATTACACAGAATACGCTACACGCGTATTCTCTTCACACAACCCGCCGTATCACATCTACGGCATCCATCTCACGCCTATACTTCACAGCACAGTCCACAAAATACACAATCAAACGCAACACTTCACAACCACACTTCGCTTCACAACTACGCAACGAATTCCACAAATACAACTACACAATCCACAAACCAACCAACTATTTTAAACGTAAAATAACTAGAGATAGAAGGTTATACCATCGACGGGATAACCCGTGCGTCGCTCGTTGTTCGTCACGAACATGCGTCGGAGGAACGTACGTGGCGGCGTACGGTGGCTGTCCACCACATAAAGTGGTAGTTTGGGCTTGAGAAAGGCTAGGCGTGGTCTTGGAAGACTCATGATTTTACAGCTGTCGGTGAAGAACAAATTACGTGATTTACGGAAAAGATAATCTATACGCGTGATTCCAGATGAGGGTAAAGACGAGAGAGATGTGATTGCTGTCGGGAAATAATCCAAAACTGATAATTTTAGCGGGCTGTTACACAATCAGTTTAGGCTATTAAGGCCCACCGAGAAGCTCCACCTATGCAAGGCTTCTAGGAGAAGTTTCCCAACTTCCATGATTATACTTCCACTACTCATTTCAGCCCCAAATAGTGGTTCATGGGAGGGTAATTAGCCACCTCACCACCACCCATCACATGACAGCTTCAAGGTAGAAAATACTATACTGTAGCCCATGGTCTTAGCAAAAAACACATCACCAAATGGTCACCCTCACATAACCTCTCAGCCACTCCAACAATATATGAGTTGTCTCTTAGGCTTTTGTCACTTTTGATTCACTTTTTTGGAGAGAACTCAAGGAAAGGCTTCAGATAGTTTTTCTGGCCACCCTGTTTTGATATTGTCGAAGCCTTTTTAAGTAGATTCTCACAAAAATTTCTGCACTTAGATTGTTCCTCTTTGAGTCTAGTTTTTATTAGTTTATTTTGTGTAATTTTTAATGGAGAAGGGATTAGTGAAAAGTCTATTTAAGTATTCAAAGGTCATACTAGACGACAATCTAGATGTTGTATGAATCTTTGATATATATATATATATATATATATATATATTTTTTTAAGTTTCGGCAAGATCTTGATCTGATCTTTTTATGGTTTAAATTTAGCATTTGTATGTTTTGGCCTATGCTTGATTCTTATAGTTTTTTTGTGTTTTAAATTTATTTAATTAGATATTTGGTTTTAGGACAAAATTTAAATGGGAAATGTAAATTTTGGTAAGTTTTGAAGTTAGGATGCAAAATTCTTAATTTAGGGGTAGAATGGTCATTTCTCACATATAAAGGGGTAAAATGGTAAATTCTCCATGAGTCAATGATGTTGTATTTCTAAGTATGTAAGTAAAGAGTTTCTAACCTTTAGAAAGAGCTTCTTACAGTTTTCGTTATTTCGCACTTTACTACGTCACACTATAATCACTATAAGTTGGCCTCTAACTTACTTTCAAGGTATTTGTGTATGTATGGTGGTAAGAAACGATCATTCATGTTGGTTTTAGGTATATACGTATATACATGTTAAGTCTTGCCATGCCATGTTTTCCTTTCGTGTATATAATTCATCTATTACATGTCATGCCATGTTTCCTCTTCAAGTAAATAATTATCTTATACATAACTTCGTGCCATGCCATGTTTTACTATTGCCCATCATGTTATGCAATTTTTTTATTTATACTTAAATTTCAAGTCATGTCATGCCATGTCATTTGTTCTTTCATTTCATGCGACGTCATGTTAAGATTATGTAGTTTGTCAAGGAAGGCAGTATTTTCTAGTCTGTTAAGTCTTTTATTTTTATCATGACCATAAGAGCTTGGATTGGGCAATATCCTAGTAGAACTTTATTTTTCACACTTTGAATAGGACCTAAGTAACTGGCGTGAAATTTTCTTGGTTGATAAAGTATTGTCAATAGGCTTCGAATAGGGTATAATTAACTGGTCACCAAAGCAAAGTTATTATAGGAACAAGATTTCAGGTTCATGTTTAGTTCAGTTTTAGTTCACATCATGTTTATTTCAAGTGATGTTTATTTCAAGTAAGTTCAGTTCATTTTATGTTAGTTACATTTTATGTGAGTTAATGTCATGTTAATTGCCAAGTCATGTCACGTTTACACATTTTCATGTTAGCATTCATATTTTTATTGTCATGCATGCATCTGTATACTGCTAGTAAGGTTAATTGTTAACTTGGTGAGATTTGTAATCAAATCTCATTTGGTAGATCATTTGTCAGGATTAGGAGATGCGATAAAGTGTCGACTGGAGGAGGTCAACTAGGTTGCAATGCAACAACATAGAGCTTATTGCTTCGATTCTCTATTTTATCTATAGGATTTTGGTTTCCTTGGCTGAGTTGCGCAAGGTACCTGATGAACTAGCCTAATAGTTATATTAGTCTTTGCATGTATCTAAGGAGTGCTATCTCCATTATTCGTGATGTTACAGATCTTTTGGACATACACAGTAACTTTTGAACGTTTGTTGTCGTAAGATTATGAAATATGTTTGGAAGTTTGGGATATATCTTATTTGGTACATAGTATTGCTCAAACAAAACAATTATTCACTGTGAATATTGTATATTGTTATATACATTTAGGTGCATTGCATATTTATTTGTCATAAACAAAGGTAGGTAACCTTGTGTTGGATGTCCCAACGCTTCAGAGTTTGCAAAATCCCAAGCGAAATTCTGAGGTGTCACAAGAGTTGCCTTGGTAGGTGTTGAAATGGATTAGACACAACATTGATATATTCATGAGATCCTATAAGTATTTTGGTGAAATTATCAAAGTGCACAACGAAAGCTTGGTTCTTAGAAGTACGATGGGTTGAGAATAAATGCCATAGGTTAATATTTTCATGAGGGTTTGAGAACTTGTTGACTTGAGATCACTTAGGACCTAAATCTTGTGGCTGGAGTTTCAATTTTTGGGGATTTTCAGAAACGATAGACTCTTAGGGATCACGAGATGGACACCTTCATGAATTGAGTTTGAGAGTAAGGACCCCCAGACTTTGGAGAGTTGTATTTTTATTTTTACTATCCATATGAGGTTTGTATTTATGTTAAGAGTTATTTTTACTATTTTATATGAAGTTAAGTTAAAAATTTGGCTGAAATTATTATCAAGCTTTTAATTGAGTCCATTGTGGAGGTTTACATTTTTAATTGAATTGGATATACTAAAATATATGATATTCAATACAATGTGCGCAAACGTCTACACACCGGGGGAAGTATGTTTGGCACTAGGCTAAAATACGAAAGGATTAGAATTTTGGAACATTTGGTTCGACAATATGATCAAGAATTAAAATAGGCATGAAATGGATGTGATAGATAAATATATATGTGGCTTAAGGTCTAAAATTCTGAGGACGAAATTTTTTACACGGGAGGGAGATTGTAACAACTAATCCAAAATTGTTAGAGATGAAACATGAATAATTTATTGGGCTTAAATTATATTTAATGGGCTCTTTTAGATAAGCCCATGAGCAATAAATATTGAGGTTGGTTTGAGATTTTAATTAGGCCCAAGAGTCCAAAAGTTTATTTTATGGCCCGTTATGGTTTAGTAGATGATTTTGGGCTAAATTTTTGTGAAGCCCAATTTGAGATTCATTGGATTATTTTGAATTGGCCAAAGGCCCAAAATTTAATTAAATGAATTATGGAATTTTATTAGATTTAATAATTAGGTTAAAGCCCATTAATAGTTTTGATCGTGGAATGGACCCAAGCCTATTAAGTCCAAGCCAAATTTGTTTATAACTCTTAAGCCATGTATGGCTCAAGCTTCCACTAGGATTCACTTTTGTTTCTACCTGGTTTGGCAATCGATAGCACAATATTATCATGGGGGTTAATTATAGAATATATTCTAATATGATACTGGTCAATTATGTTATGCCAAAGGACTTTTGTATATTAATATTTCTGAACTATCGATCTGATATTTAATGAATGGTTTGTTCTGCATTTTGTAATTGGTTCATATTTACGTGCTAGTATATGTTCACTGCTTATTGAGTTATTAATAACTAATCCAATTATTTTCACTATATTTTTCAAATGATTTTGATGATTCAGCTTGAAATCAAGAGTAGAAAGCACGAGAAGGATTAGTTAAACATATGAGAATAAGTGTCAAAAGGTACAAGTGATTATGGGAGAGTCCTATCCATTAGATTCGTTACTTTCTATTGATTTGGTATTTTGAGATGTAGATATTTTTGTTGAGTATTTATGGAGATTTTCATTTGTAATGTTGAGGTCTTTTCTTGATGTCCTTGTAGAGGAACAAATATTTGGTTAGGACAAATAAATTTATGTTATATGGAGCTTTTGGAGTGAATATTTGTGTTATGGGAGAGAGTTTTAGGTGACAGAAAGTAACCCCTGACCATTTGAGTACGGGCGGTTACTCTAGGAGCCAAACTGGAAGTCATTGTTGCGAGAATGGCTCTTCAAACCAAAGATCAGAGCAATGTAATTAAAGGAACACCTCTCGTTACACACAACGATAGCCTCTTCTGCTTTGGGCACCCAGGATCCGTCTTAACTCTTATACGTACATTATACTCTCTGTCGTTATATTTCCTCCTCTACATGAAAGCAACATAAAAAGAGTGAACAGATTTTTGAACATTGAACTGATGGATACTAATTAATTTTCTGGACCTTTTTTTAATTAGAATGCATTCGAGCTGGCCTTCTAATTCATTTGGGTCACTGTAAGTACTTTTCTTTACTAGAATTCTTTTCTCCACAGGCGGTGTTGCTTGAGGGTCTGGTTAATTAATTTACGAAATTGCAGTTTGTGTGACGTAAAACTCCTCTTTCACTGTTATACAATCTTCGATCCCACTTGATGTTTCTCATCGCCTCAGGGTGACAGTCCTTCAAGTACTTTTGCAGATACATTACTCTTCTACTCTATGCACTTGTTACGCAGGTGCTTACACACATGCCTAGATTTTCTTGGAATCTACCTATATATTAGTTTAGCTAGCTTTATTATAACAAATCACAAAGCACAAGTACTCTTTGTATGATAGTTTAGCTAGAAAAGCAGATGGCAAAATTATAAGGCAGTGCATGCTGAAGTTAGCCAGAGATGAAAGAAGCAATTAAGAACAGTTGTTGCAATCTTCTCGCACTTCTTCTTTGTACATAGAATGGAGCCCCATTAGATTAGAAGTAGTGCGCGTGAAGTTTGTTCTTTCCCAAAGAGTCAAGACCTACATCCATGGCAAGCGACTTAAACAAGAACAAAGGGGAAATCGTGGAAGTAGAAGAAATTGAAAACGCTGTGTAACAAGGGCATCTGGCAACCTAGTTTGCTTTCACAAATCATATCATATCATCTCATTTTATCTGTTTATTATAACTTTTTCAAACTCTTACATAAAAATATAAAATACAATAAACAATTCAATTTTTTTAAATCTCAAAATAAAAATAATATTATAATAATATTTTATTTAAGTTTCATCTTATCTCGAATTGTCGTATTAGAATTGCCGACATTGAGAGGACAGTAGATTAATTATTGATGACTGCGAAGGTCAGCATTCTCGTACAAATTGAGATGTGCTGAATATAGAAACTCTCATTTTTTTATTGGCCAGACAAGAAAGAAGAGTATCATACGCAAAAATAAAATAAGTGACTCGTCTCGTTGGATCTCCTCCATAAACCACAAAACCTTGATATTTAATTTATGTCATTTTCTACACTCCCAGCCAGTTGGGAAGTAAGACCTTTTGCAATTGCACATAGAAGAAATAAACAAGAAGAACGAGGGTCTCATGATCACTTTCTCGAAATATATGGCAATACAAGACTTTCCGACTACCCATATATTAGAACAAGTCACTGAAGATAAATCTTCAATGGAGAATTTCGATTTTTTCCTGAAAAACAAAGGTGATTCAATTGCCATGTTAGCTAGCATATAAAGATATCTGTGTTTGAACTTCTTTTTATAAGTGTTTTGGGTGCTGCAGGAAAACAATCCATCGAATTGTAAGTAGAAACCTCATTCAGTCCTATCATATATGCCGTGCTAATGTGAAACTTTATAACATATAGCCCTTGATAGTAGGCCTGCAACCCGATCCACCGAAGACAGTTTTGGGGCCGACCCGACCCAACCCGTCAACAATTTGTCATGGAAACGGTGTGATCCGACCTGGCATGTTGCGGGTCGGGTCAAAACTTTAAAAAATGAGGCATTTCACCTCTTTCCTTTCCCCTTATTCCTTTACTAAGCATCGACACCCCACCGCCACTAACACCAACGTAAATCCCCAGTACCAATTGCATCAACAGACCAACAAAATGCCGCGGTTGTTGTGACCTCTCAGGGAATAAGCAAGTGATAAGAGGGTTAAGAACAGAGGAGTTACAAGGAAAAGACTCGATTGATTCTGTCTAGTGAGGGAAGAACTCAAAATGCAGCGTATTGGAAGCCTATGGAACGCACAGTTTCAATGCTGAAGGGGAGGAAATAAGCTAGCTCTCGCCACCGTAAGTCGAGGTGTTGCTGGAGCTAGCTCTCGCCACCGTAAGTCGAGGTGTTGCTGGAGCACCTCCCGTTGCTGGTCAATCTGACCACCGCGGCCTCAGGGAGATGAAATCAAAATATCCCACAACAGAGACGAGAAGAAGAAGAAGAACAGTAATATGCTGTGATTTACAATATGAGTTTCTGTTAAAGTAAGAATAGTAACCTCGCACAGATCCCACTTCCGTCGTTCTCCAAGTTTTCGAATCTTCATATCTCCAAGTTTTCAGATCTTCAAATTGAGGAGAAGGAATATGATCTTGGAGGCTGGAGCAACGATTATGGAGAGAGAGAGAGAGAGTAGGGTTTTTTCTGTTGTGGGAATGAAGATTCGAGAGTGTGGAAACAGCCCGATAGGCTCTACGGTTTCGTCCAATAGACAACCCGTTCAACCCGCATCTAATTTCAACCCGAATTTATCGGGTGGTTTGGATCGGGTCTATCGAACGAATCGGACCCTTCACGTTTTCTGCACAAGCCTACTTGATAGCAGTTCTTTTCGAATTTCAAAGAAATCTACTTCAAGATTTAGTGCCGTCAATATTGTCATGTCGGGTCATTTGGGTTCAAGTAATTTTTTAGTCAAGCCAAACCTGACACGCATAATTTAATGGGCCGAACACCTCGATCCGAAACAGACATTCCTACTTCAAGATGACCCTTTTGACCCGTTTGTTTATCCGGACCCGTTTAAAAAAACGAGAGAATTTAAAAAGCATTCACAAGTATTGATCCTTTATGCTATTGAATAACAAGACAAATTTTGTACAAGAAAATCCTATGAAAATTAAGTTATGAAATAAGAGTTATGTTTTTCAATTTAAATTGAATTTTTAGTGAAAAAAATGCAACGATTGACCTAAGTAACCTGAATATCCATTTTTTATTTGTGCAAATCCAGTCACTTGGGTAAATCCGAAAATCTGCATGCTGACCTAACATTAGGGGCGTCAAATCATGTTAATGGGTCGTGTTTGTATCGTGTTGATCACGATATATATATTATACTATATGAGTTAACCCGAACATGGTTCATTAAGTTTATTGTGTCAAAATCTCAAATCCTAATACGACTCATTAACATAACAGCTTGACACAACACGACTTGTTTTGACCCGTTAGTGAATACTACGAAATAGGTTAACATGACATGACTAGGCTCATTTCAACCCGTTTATGTAAATGAGTTGAACAAACCTAGAACTAACCCATTTGACCTAATTAAGTTTAGCATAATTTTATATAAATGTTAAAATCACAATATTTATAAAAAATATAAAACTAACTACAAGTCCGGCCAAAATTACAATCTAAACAATAAAAATATCAAAATTAAAATCCTAACAAATTTACTTTTAGATATAACGATATAATTATAATTTTAACTTTCTTAATAGGTCAAAATGGGTTAACTCATTCTCAACTCGTTAAGCAATTGTGTTTTAGTAGGTCAACCCGCTTTGATCCTAACTCGTTAAGACAAAAATCTAAACCCATTATTATTGTACCGTATTTGTGTTGGGTTAATATTTGTTCATGAGTCATGTCAAAGATTGACAGTCCAACTTCAAATGGAATCAAAACATTATCTGCGATTTGCCTTTCAGTAACAAAAGTTCTATGGCTGTCCAAAAAATTGGTATAGAGGTTGTTTATGCGATAGGTAATAATTTTGTCAGGATCCTTTGGGGTGAAAACAATATTAGTATGATTTATAAACTTTGAAATCTAACCATAATTAAGAACATTTTTATGAGCTTCAAAAATTGAATTACCAACAACATGCCAATGTTTCTAAGAGAAATCGAAGAGACGTACCTTCCAAATCAGGTGTTTCAGTTACCTACATCTGCTCTAGTTACTTTATGAGATTGTCTTTGGCTCAAGACCATCTTATGACCTTCTCCAAATTTTTGGATGCACCTGTTATCCATGTCTAACACCTTTTGGCAGGGCCAAGTTAGATTATAAATCCACTCGATCGATATGTATTTCTTGGCTACTCCATTCATCACAAGGGATATTCATGTCTTGACATACAATTGGGCCGCATATATTTATCCAGTCATGTAATATTTGATGAGCTTACATTTCCCTTCATGTGTCAACAAGGAATTCTACTAAACCTGATTTACACTCTTTCAAGGTTCGGGCTCCTCAGCAGCTTCAACTTGCAACCTCCAAACCTATGTCGGCTGCTATATCTCCCACTACACCTGCCTCTCATAATCTGCCTTCCTTGTGTAGTCCTCACCCCTCTTCAGTTTTGGAATCTTCTCCAGAATCCCCTGCTGCTGGAATTGATGCTCCAAATATCTCTTGTTCGTGTCCACCAGAAGCTGCACGAAATCTGGATCCCAAAATATTTCGTACCCATCCCATGGTGACTCGGACTCAAACTGGCAAGCTTAAGCCAAAAGTGTTATATAATAATATAATTTTAAATATAAAAAAATAAATGGATATTACAAATTTATTGGTAGAATGAAATGTTTAAAAAAATAAAAATTATTATTTAAATGATATGAATAAAAAATAGATAAATTGATATATGACCTGTTGTAAAAGTTAATATATAAAATAGAAAAAGTAAGTTTTTATGATATATTTTAAAAGATGGGATCAACAAACCATTAAGAGTACTCTTATAATATATACATATATATATATATATATATATTAACATCCAGATGTAAATTTTGCCTAGTGGAATCCAGGAAGGTGTTCCACCCCATCAAGCTCCCTAAACCCTTGCGCGCCATCCAACATTCTTTGACACGATATCTTCTATATATATATATATATTCTGTACTCTTTGAAATTCTTTGAACTGCTGATTTAAAAAGCTGCATGCCTGTCCCTAAAGAACACATCCAAGTTCCCACATCATTATCTCTTTCCCAGTCAATATAGCATTTTTGAGTCTTTGATATATAACAAATGTAGTTTTGGAAGACTATGCTGTCAATTACATGATTGAATAATGGCCATATATACCCACCAATAATGCATGTCTTTTCAACATGCCCAAGCGTCAGACATAATGATTTTGTTCGCTTGCAAACTAGCTTCCACGCACTAATGAGTCATCTGTTGTTTGTCTTACATACCTGCTGAAGATAAACACCGTTTCTGTAAGGATGAGTCAGAGAAAAGCACAACACGAAAGGGAATTAACAGTAAGAGTAACGATAGCCATTAAATTCCTTTTGCAATTTCTTTTCATAACGTACTGTTTGAAATGAATGATGTTTTTATAAAATGATTTAATTATTTTATAATTATGAAAGTAATTATAGAAGGTTGATTACTCCATAGAAATATTATAAAAATATAATTACGAAAATAATTTTGAAAATAAAGTTGATTACTTAATACAAGGTGGATTTATGCCTTTTTTGGAATATGGACATATCTGTCATATCTCAACTCATCTTAACTGAATTCAAATTTAAGCCTAGTCTAAAATTTAAATACACAACTTCTAAATTAGTATTAAATATCACTCAATTCAAAACTTTTTTATATGTGAGACTCACAACATTTTTTAACTCAACACATCTTTACATGCAGAACTCATAACCTTTTTTCAACTTCTTAAAAATATACCTAAACTTATCTTAACATCCAAATACATTTAAACTCATCTTAGAGGAGCCCCACAAAATTTCCTTCACCATCTTAACTTATTACTATGCATAAAAAATTTAATTCATATCAACTCAACTAATAATCATATCCGTTCAATTTGTGGCACGGTGTGGTCGGAAGGCCAGGGCGTTGGATTTGTGGTTGGGTGCATCAGTACAAAGAGCTCGAGTTTGTCGTATTATGGGGACAACAGTCATTAACTATAGGAAAAATATAGTTGCAAACACAATTGTGCACTAATCTGTGCACCAATGTGATGTGATTGGTTAAAAAGTAGATTTTATTAAAAATATTGTTAATTTAAATTTTAAGTATTAATAAATCAATATTGGTATACAAATTAGTATGCAACTATACTTATAATGTAGCAAAACTCTTAACCATATAAAACTTATTATGAAGTCGGGGAAGCCCGCTCATGGCCACATCCTCTTTTGTCCAAGCTAGGATGTCCCACTTCACTATTCACATCCATTTTGATCTCAATTATTCTCTCAACTTTTACTACCAACCACATCCTATTCCACTCTATTTGTTTATAAACAATCGGTTTTCCATTCGTCAGCCATTTCTATTTCTCTATCTCTATCTAATTAATTTTCATGGCCAATCACTACTCTCTTTGCCTTGTAGGAGCCATGGATCGTCTTTGGTTTCATCAAATAATTCTCTTCCCGGAACCCATCTCCCTTCTTTGCCAAAAAGCCCTCGAAACGGCTAAACCCTTCTCAAAGTCTATTCCATACTCGCCACCAAGCTGCCTCTCTTTACCACCTCATCATGATCTTCAACACGAACTACTTCTTCCAGATAATGAAGAAATCTCGTCTGCTCCATCTTCAATCTCTGATCCACAGGTATCAAAACCTATGTATGCTCTTAACATTATTAATGTTTGGTGTTCTCTCTATTTGGGCTCAACACTTTTCTAACTGTGCTTTCTCTTTGTTATGGCGATAACAAGGATGCCTCAAACAGTGATGATGAAGACGAAGAGAAGGAGATCCGACAGAAGGAAAGACGGTCAAGATCGAATCCCATCAGAGACAGAAAGAGCTCACAATATTCATCATCAACAATATCTATTAATGAAAAACGTCCCAGGAGTCTTACAAATTCTGCTGCAATGAGGAAATTGTATAAATCCATGAGTTGTAAGACCTTGGGGGAGCTTGAACTTGAAGAAGTTCAGGGTTTCATGGATCTAGGTTTCATATTCAAGAAAGAACTCGTAAGCCCAAGAATGATGAGTTTAGTCCCAGGATTGCAGAGGCTTGGGGAATATAAAGACCAAGAACAAATTAGCACCAAATTCATTATTGATGATGCTGAAGTAGTCAAAGATGATGAAAGTGGAGAATTAGGAAAAGAGATCAAGAGAGTTATGAAGAGACCATATTTATCGGAGGCATGGTTTATAAAAAGACACGATTCGCCACTTTTAAATGTAAGGATAGCAAGGGCCTCCACGGCTGCTGACATGAAGAAAAACATTAAGTTCTGGGCTAGAAATGTTGCAATATCAGCACTTCAGGATTAATCTTAGTCGAAAGTAGTTCAATCCCACGTACAATAGTATAAGTACTATTGCATCAGTACTGATCAGGTACATGATGAGGATACTTCCGATTCTACTAAATATGTGTGTGTGTGTGTGGAAGGAGAGAGAGAGATCAGAGAGTCCAATCTCGAGAGCTGTTGAGTTTAACAGGCAACTGCAACTGTGTATACGAATAAGTTGTCTTAATTTTTTCGTTGTTTATCTATATTAATTGCTTGGATAATGTATATGAGTCTCATTATTTAAACGTCAAAGTATATATTATCATTATTACTTGTAGTTAATATAAAAGATATATGTCTCTTTTTGATGTACATGATAAAGACGATAGCAAGTTCCAAAAATGACAAGGGAGTTAATTCCTAAACTGTGGGTTGAAGATAAATGGTAAACACATGCATATATATATAAACTAGGCAGCTAGGCTTATACTGTCATTTAAACATTTTAATGTGCATTTTTAATATCGCGTTTATTTCTCACATTTATGAACTTAATTAATTCGATTCAAAATCGACAGTATTTGAGCTAGAGATTCAAGCAACAATTTATTCCTTTTGTAATTATTTGAGCAGATGAATTGTGCTATTTTGGGAGTGTTTGAAAAATATCTTGTGAAATCTATTACCTATGTACGTAAAAGTTGAACAAATGTCTTAACAAAAAAATGAGCCACGTCATCAACTATTTTCATAAATTTTATTATTTATTCATTATTTTGATTAAAATTTGTCACGCCCCAAAATGAACCTTGGTTGGGAGGGTGATCAGACATCACGGTCACGTTGAATTATGAAAATATAATTATTTTTTTATTAATTGTTGTATAAAATAAGATGAAGATAATTGCTACTTTTTTCCAGATAATATAGATCATATGGGAATAATCATAATATTTTTAATTCTAAAAAATATAAAGAGATTTTTATGAATACATGTGCATATTGTTCAGAAAATACTCTTCAGTGAAGCGGAGTGCTTTCTCTTCTCTGGTGAGAAGCAGTAAAGCTTCAGTGTCGTTGGCTTCCAACGGCTTAAGGTCTCACTATCTGTGAGATTTTGTTTACTTTGTTCCCAGTAGGCTCTATCTAGTGTCATTGAAGGAGTGTATTAGCATCCCGCCAAGTCTCAAAGGCTCATTTTCTGTCAGTCAAACTACCTATTTCTTGTGTTTTGAGGAAGCACACCAATGGAGGCAAAGGACCTAGCCAAACGATGGGAAAGGCTACAGCTAACAATGGAGGAAAGCTCACCTATCCAGGTGAAACTGGATGGGCCAAAGGAGAGGATCAGGATGGGGGAATACTGCATAGTGGGACGGGCTATGGTGGAGAAGATGATAAACAATGAAGCTTTTAGAACCACGATGTCACAAATTTGGAGGTTGCAAGGATGGGTGAAGTTCAAAGAGATAGGTGACCAGAGCTTCTTAATAGAATTTCAAGAACTGGTAGATAAGGAGAAGGTCTTGGGTGGCAGGCCATGGTTCTTTGACAGGTGCCTATTATCTCTGCAAGAAATTGACGCTAAGGTTTCCATTAATAGCGTGCAGTTTCGTTTTGAACTTTTCTGGGTTCAACTGCACAACCTTCCACTAGCCACGATGACCGAGGAGGTCAGCATACAATTTGCAGAATCCATAGGACATGTTATCCATGTAGATGCAGAGGTTGATGGACGTGCATGGGGTCGTTGTTTGAGGGTGAGAGTGGCTGTGGACCTTCACAAACCCCTGCTTAGGGGAAGTGGATGCTGTTTGAAGACCAAGAACATTGGATCTCATTCAAATATGAGCGCTTACAGAATTTTTACTTCCACTGCAGTATCCTATACCACAAAGGTAGAAACTGTAACAATATACGCCATCAACAACAAAAGGAAGACCAGGCCCCCCAACAGTTTGGTCACTGGCTAAGAGCTCAACCCATGCATACAGATATCTTTAGTGTCCGTAAGTATGGTGGGTCAAAGGGTGGAGCAAGTGGTGGAGCAAGAGGAGGAGCATACAGTGGCAACAGCAACTGAGGAGAGCATGTGCCGGAGGAAGGACAATGTGACAGAGAAGAGCGCATACCAAGCAACCATGCTGTGGAACAGGAGGTGTCAGCGAAATTGAAGGAAACCTTTCTAGTGGGAAACTTGAAAAGGGTTGTCCAAAAAGCAAAAGGTCAAAAGGCAGATGAGGAAGTCCCAACCTCTGAAATGACGACATGTACACATCTAGAAACTAGTACCAAATTTCATTTAGATAGGCCACTCCCAAGTGTGCATGAGGCCCTTAGACTGGACACTGACAATGAGACCCCACTGCCTTGGACCTTTACTATAATGGAAATAGATCAAGTCAAGCAAAGTCTAGTTCAGTTAAATACACATCCGAAACTAGATAAACAAGATGGAACCAATGAGGAAAAGAACACAAGTGAAGGTTTGACTAGGAGGAAGGTTGTTAGCTCAGAGGTCAAGAAAATACCTGCTACACAGATTGAGGGTCCCACTACCAGAAAATGGAAAAGGCTTGCCCGAGGAGAGGAATCTCATGGATGTTTATCAGAGGAAATTCCTTTGAATGACATAACCAATATTTGCCAATGGTTTGGATATAGGAGGGGATGTAAAAGCGGGAGTGAAGAAAATAAACAAGATACTAAGAGAATCAAGAGGCTAGGTAGGGACCATGAAAACAAGAACCAAGTGGCAGAGGCTGGGAGCCAGCCCTGCCAATATCAATGAGCATTATAGTGTGGAACTGCCGAGGGCTTGGGAACCCTCGGCCAGTTAGAATCCTTAAAAAACTAGTTAAGGACAAGTGCCCCAACCTAGTCTTTCTGGTGGAAACAAAGGCTGGGAAACAAAGACTAGAAAGTGTGAGAAGGAGCCTGAGGTAGATGGCTGTTTTGCAGTGGATAGCGTGGGACTTAGTGGTGGGATTGCTCTACTTTGGAAAGAGGAGTGGGAAGTTACAATCATTAACTACACCCGTTGGCATATCAGTGCACTAGGTAAGGAAGAAGTTAATGGACAAACATGACAATTCACAGGATTTTATAGGCATCCAGAAACAGCAAAAAGAAAAGGGAGTTGGCAATTAATTGAAATGTTAAAACCCCCCACACCTATGGCCTGACTGTGTGCAGGAGACTTCAATGAAATCCTGCACCAGAAGGAGAAACAAGGGGCTGCAAGTAGGCCTTATAAACAGATTGAGGATTTCAGGAGGGTAGTCGAGTTCTATGGACTCCAAGACCTCTACTCATTGGGACAAAGCTTTACTTGGTCCAATAACAGAAGAGGAAGGGAATTTACAAAAGAAAGAATTGATAGGGCAATAGTAAACAAGGAATGGAATGAATTGTTTAGCTCTGGCACCTGTACTGTTCTAGCAGCAGTAAGGTTTGATCATTCCCCTCTATGCATCAGCAAACATAAGGAAGGCAATGGAAAAAGGAAGAGGAGAGTGTGCTTTAGATATGAGGCAGCTTGGGACCTAAAAGAGGAGTGTAAGGAAATAGTAGAAAAGGCTTGGAAGGCAGATAGAATGAGTGGAGGAGGTGGCAACTCAGTACGACTAAAACTTGAACTATGCCAGAGGGGCTTAGTGCAGTGGAACCAGAAGGAAAAAGTGCAGACTCAAAAGGATATTAATCAGAAACTGGAAAAGATTAGTCATCTCCAGGAGACAGGCAGTGAGGAGCACATAGCAGCCATGAAACACCTTCAAAACGAGGTTGAGATCTCAATGGAAGTAAATGACACGAAATGGAGACAGAGAGCTAAGCAACACTGGATGAAAGTTGGGGACAGAAACACTACATATTTTCACCTGCAGGCTAATCAAAGAAAGAAGATAAATACCATTAGAAGTGTTCAGGATCCACAAGGAAGGGTAATAACTGAGCAAGAGGGTATTGGTGAGGCCTTTACAGACTTTTCAAATCTTTGTTTACTACTTCCTCCCTAACTAATCTTGAGGAATGTTTGGTCGCCTTAAACACCACTTTAACCACTGAGATGACATCATGGCTCCTTAATCCTTTCACCCGAGAAGAAATCCATGGTGCTGTAATCCAAATGAATCCTTTAGGCTCCCCTGGGCCTGATGGATTCCCAGCATTCTTTTACCAAAAGCACTGGACAGTAATAGGCGAGGAGGTAAGCCAGTTTGCACTACATGTTCTAAACCAAGGGGGTTCCTTAACTGAGGTAAATGACACGTTTCTATCTCTAATCCCAAAAGTTAAATGCCCCACTAGAGTGACTGAATACAGACCCATCAGCCTGTGCAATGTACTGTACAAGATTGTCTCAAAAACCCTTGCCAACAGACTGAAATCCATCCTCCCCAACCTCATATCCCCCAACCAAAGTGCCTTTGTACCTGGCAGAATCATTTCAGACAATGTATTAGTTGCTTATGAAGCTCTTCACTCCATGAGTACAAGAATGAAAGGAAAGAAAGGGAGTATGGTCCTCAAGTTAGACATGAGTAAGGCTTATGATAGGGTAGAATGGGGCTTTGTGAAGGGTGTTATGTCAAAAATGGGTTTCCCTATCAAATGGATCAACCTAGTTCAAACATGCCTTAATTCTGTCACATACTCAATCCTAGTTAATGGGACACCATAGAAAAAGTTCTTTCCCTCAAGAGGCATAAGACAAGGCGACCCTATGTCCCCCTACATCTTCATTTTATGTGCTGAGGCTCTCACCTCACCACTGAACCAAGCTGAAAAGCACAAAGAGATAACCCCAGATCAGATAGGAAGAGGCCCCATCACTATAAACCACCTCTTTTTTGCAGATGACAGCCTCTTTTTTTGCCAAGCAAACTCAAAGGAACTTATTCACTTGCTTGATACTTTAGCTGTGTATGAGCAGGCCTCGGGTCAAGTTCTTAAAATCATCAGTGTTTTTCAGCAATAACACTAAGCAAGAGACCAAAGATCAAATTCTGCAGCTGGTAGGGGTTAAGACTAATGGGTCATTTGAAAAGTACTTGGGGCTTCCAGCATGTGTTGGGAGGAAAAAAGTGACTGCATTCCACTCCTTAGTTGACAGAACATGGGCCAGAATTGTAAATTGGAAAACTAAGCACCTTTCAAGTGCAGGGAAAGAAGTATTACTCAAGGCTGTTCTACAGGCCATTCCCACCTATACCATGGGGATTTTACTACTTCCAGATTCGATTACAAGGAAGCTGAATCAATTACTAAGAAAGTTCTGGTGGGGCTTTAGTGAAGACACTTCTAAAATACAGTGGGTCAGCTGGGATCAGATCAGTAAGCACAAAGAGGCTGGAGGCCTTGGCTTTAGGGACTTTAGAAGTTTTAACCTGGCACTTCTAGCCAAACAAGGCTGGAGAATGCTCAATAACCCATCTTCCCTGGCGGCCATGATTATTAGGCAGAAGTATTGTGGAAAGGGTGCTTTCTTAGAAGCACAACTGGGCTCGAGACCATCCTTTGCTTGGAGGGGCATACATGTAGGCCTAGAGATCCTTAAAAAGGGAGTGGTATGGAGAATAGGAAATGGCCAGAGTGTAAACATTTGGTCGGATAACTGGATCCCATCTCTGCCATCATACAAAGTTATCACCCCAAGAGAAGAAGACTGCTGGTGTGAGCAAGTAAGTGATCTTATTGATCCAATATGTAGAAGCTGGAAGGAATGTCTACTCCAGGAATTATTCTCAACACACGAGATAGAGGCAATTAAAGCAATACCAGTGTGCCTTAGGGATAGACAAGACAGAATGACTTGGCAACATACCAACAATGGTCAATTCTCAGTTAAGAGTTGCTACCATATGCACAGGTCAATAGAAGCTGAAGTAGATGGGGAACCCTCATGTAGAAGACAAGATACACAAGTGTGGAAGACAATATGGAAGATCAAAACCACACCAGCAACCAAAATGTTTATATGGAGAGCATGCAGTGAGGCTCTCCCCACCTTGGCAAATTTGAAAAGGAGGAGGGTGGTTGAAGACAGTTCTTGTGGTATTTGCAAACAAGCCTCTGAGACGTCAGGCCATGCCCTATGGGGCTGTGTTGCTGCGTAGGATGTATGGAACCATAGCATTAGAAAGATTCAAAAAATGACATACCATAGTGATCACTTCTTTGATATATGGTCTAGTCTAGTGGAGGTGTTGAACACCAGTGAACTTGGGATAGTGGCAAGCATCTCAAAAGGAATATGGAATATGAGGAATGAGATTGTTCATGTCAAGGAGCTTAGGCATCCCACCAGGGTATACAACCAGGCACTAGAAGAGTTGACTCTATACACAGACAGCTTGCAAGCCTCAAGAAAGGGAAGAGACAACCCTTGAGTAGAGTCACACAAGTGGAAAAAGCCAGCTGAGAACCAATACAAGGTCAATTGGGATGCGGCAATAAGATCAGTTGAAGGCAGAATTGGCATAGGTGTCATAGTCAGAGATCACACAGGCCAGGTTGCTGGTGCACTTCGAGCTCAAAGAACCTTCAGAGAGAGGCCTTTTGATGCAGAAGCATATGGAGTACTGCTAGCAGCAGTGTTCATCAAGGAGTTGGGCATACAGCAGGTTTCCTTAGAAGGAGATTCAAAATAGGTAGTTGACTTGACTAAAGGACAAGGCTTGGACTGGAGCATGGGAGGATGTCTAGTGGGAGATAAATACTGAACTCATGCGCACAATGGAGCATTTCTCATGTTCCTCGTGAGGCAAACATGGCAGCTTATCTCTTGGCACAAGAAGCATTAAGCTGTTCAGAGGATACCTATGATGTTGAAACCTGTCCTTCATGTGTAGTATCAATTGTAACCAAAGAAATGGTGTAATCATAGCACTCTGTGTATGTATGTAGCATAGAGTCATCTGTTACAAATTGTTTCTGGTTTATTAATGAGATGAGATCTCTTCAAAAAAAAAAATAGTGGGCGAGCAAAAGAACAACAGTGCGCCAAATTGACCAAGCAAACTGAAGAATAATAGTGCTTGCCAACTCAGACGAGCACACTGAAGAATAACAGTGCTCGCCAACCCTAATAGGCAAACAGGAAAATAACAGTACTCATGAACCTGGGTGAGCAAAAGAAGAATGGAAATGCTTACCAACCTGAGCGAGCAAATAGAAAAATAACAATACTCTCCAATTCAGGCGAGTGTACGGAAGAATAATAGTGCTCACAAACCTGGGTGAGCATATAGAAATATAGTAATGCTCGCCAACCTAGACGAGCACATTGAAAAGAGAAATAGTAGTGAACATGGTTACTTTGCGTATGGGGAAGTCATCTTGCATGTAGTGGGGATGAGGGGAGTTGAGTCAAGGATGGTGTGTTGAGGTACATAGTGGGCAGCTAAACAACCCACAAAGGGCAACTCGTATTAGCGGGCAATCTATGTACATAGTCTTCTGGAGGTAAACCGTTGTGTCACTATAAGAAATCAGGTCATTTGCAGCGTTTAAAATCGTTGCAAAAAACTACATAAATTGCTGCATATACCCTTTTACAGCGATTCTAATTTCCTTGCACGTTCGCCGCAATAATCGCGTCTTTTTTGCCCAAAGCAGCGCAAAAAAAATTTTCGTTGCTAAAACATCCATTCCGAGCGAAAATTTTCTCTTGCTAATACTTTTAACATCGCTGCAACTGAGCTCATGCCTATATACATCTATCACTGAGAAATCTCAATTACAGCATAATAAAATCCTTGCAAATACTACAAAAATCGCTGCAATTCCTTTCTACAACTGCAGCGATTCATAAAAAAGTGTTGGAAATGAGTTTTTTCAGCGTAATATAAATGCTGAAACTTTAACCAAAAGCGCTGCTAAAGCAAAAACTGTTGCAAATGTCATCATTCAAATGATTGAAATCGTTGTTAAAGTATAATTACAGCATTTAAAATCATTGTAATAGCTCAATAAAGCGCTGCAATTGCATACTCATTGTTATAAATTTTTGCAGCGATTTGTTATAAATTTGTTGGAAATAAGATTTTGCAGCGTAACTAAAATGCTGCAAAACAAACCAAAAGCGCTGCAAAAAAGGAAAAAGTGTTGCAAATGTGATCATCAAATATTGAAAAATCAATGAAGCGCTAGAATTGCATACTCATTTCTAGCGATTTTTGTGAAATTTGTTGCGAATAAGATTTTGCAGGGTAATATAAATGCTGAAAATGCAACTAAAATCGCTGGAAATAGATCATTGCAATTGCAGCGATTTGTCTTAAAATTGTTGGAAATGAGGATTTCCAACGTAATTTAGATGCTGAAAATAGGATCAAAAGCGCTGCAAAATGTCAAAACTGTTGCAATTATAGTCACTTAAAATCGCTGTAATAGCTCGATAAAGCGCTGGAATTGCTTACTCATTTCCAGCGATTTTTTAGAAAATTGTTGCCAATAAGATTTTGCAGGATAATATAAATGCTAAAAATGCAACTAAAATCGCTGGAATTAGAGCATTGCAATTGCAGCGATTTGTCTTAAAATTGTTGGAAATTAGGATTTGCAACGTAATGTAGATGCTAAAAATAGCATGAAATGCGCTGCAAAATGTCAAAACTGTTGCAAATATGGTCACTTAGAATCGTTGTTAATTGCTAATTGCAGCATTAAGAATCATTGCAATTAGTATGAAATTCGCTGGAATTAAGTTATTGGTGTATTTTTTTTTTTCCCGATCTCGCCATTTACGTTAGTTATATATATATATATATAATCGTCATTTACGAACTTGATCTGAAATATAGTTTTTATTTCTCGTGTTCATGTCAATGACTAATAATATCAATTTATTACCTAGCCTGAAATTATATATTAACTTTTTTTTAATACCTTAAACTTCACTTAATTTAAGTCATTTAATTGTTGTTAATTCATCATTCATTGGCATCACCACAAGTTTAATGATCCTACATGAAACGATTACACATAAACCTATGAGCAATTCTATTCCATTGCTATATAATACTTATAGCAAATCCAACACCCAATTTAAAAATAGGAAAATTTTAGGCACTTTCATTATAAATCTATAACCTTTTTCATCGAATATAATAAATTTTTTGATAAGTTCATCGAATATAATAAATCAAACACATTTATTCATCTAAAGCCAATGGAAAATTCACATTAATGTAGTTATGGGCTATATACATTGGGGTGGACCAATTTCTGCTTGCAAAACCTACGACTTACAAACTACTAACATATATAAATCCCATTTCTTGCTTCTAAATATTAATTGAAAATGTCCACATTCATGAACAATTGTTCAAACTCCTCTATGGACTAAAATACTTTAATGTATTTGATAACAATGTGCACCTGGGCATTGGGTAGAACAGCTTCAACACGTCTGCATCAAGTTGGGGGGGATTCATTGTTCAGCATTTTTGTGCCTTTCAATCTCTCCAACTCCAATCTGTCAATGACCATATATAGAGCCGTTACGTAAAAAGGCACTTTAAATAGAGCAAACATTTATTATTGAACAAGATTGATAATACTCAATTAGGAAACACAAACTTAATGTTCATGTAGTCATCGCCAATTGCCAAAATGGCAAACATAAGTCAGGCTAATATCAGTGCAGTATTTTACAGTCATTTAAGCAAGTAAACTCTTCAGCAGGAAACAATCACTTTTAGCAACTTTGGTTGTAAATAAATAGACTGTAAATGTTTTTTGACAGAAACACACAATCACTCTATGAGATTTTACGTGTGATTTACAAACAATATATATATAAATATCTACTGTGCATCTGAAACTAATTTTCTTACAATCAATTACATGTAGTACTCACATTATATCAGTATAGCTGTACATATTTAATATAAATTTCAATGTTAATGATCTTCAGCAGTTATTTCATGTGAATATCAGTTGATCTTCTACACTGCATAACTCAAAACAGTATGTATATATATATCAACATATATATGAGTAACGCATGTACTCTGCTACTATGTTTTGTGCTATGGTTCTAATCTACTGCAAGTTGCCTCAAACAACAAAAAAATTACCTCATACAGCGAAAATCAGCCAATTGCTGACTCAAAACAGAAAGCCAAAAAACTACCATGAGATTGGATAATACCTTATCAATGTGTGGCCACATATTAGAACTTGTATTGCATATCCAGTCTACCTGCACAATTGTCTATTCATCAACCACCAATTGAAATTCATCAACCATCGGAGATTCTGGACATCCTATTTTACTAGCAACCATTTAAGACCCATCACTTACAAAATATATATATATATATATATATAAGTGCAATCATGAATTACTTCAGATAAGTGCTTACTTATCAAATCCACCCATAGCAGCTAATGCTATTGCCATGCACTAGAAATTCAACGACAGCATGGTCATACTTAAAAAATAAAAAAAAAACTGTGAATAAATCCACATAAAGAAAGAATCTAGCATATGCTTGTATATTTTTGTTGTTAGGATCAGTAACCACTAATTCTTGAATCAGCTAAACAATTTTAATACAATGGATGGCATTTTTGGAGAAAGAGGTGATTTAGGAGATGATGTGAAGTCCTCAAATTAAAAACTAAGCATTTATCCCAGTCACAATAGAGAGGTTAATTCATAATTACCTTCAATTAGTGGACTGATCTTTATGATTTAGACATGAAGAGTCTGTATGAGAGAAGATCTATAAGTATCAACAGAGTTCAGCAATTACAAGTAGTTAAACTGCTTGAAACCACTACGTTAGTACTTAAACATGTTTGATACTAAATATCTCTTATCTCATAAAATAAGTTTACTTAGTTCGAATGAAAAATCTCATTGCTCCCAATGAATGATCAAATCGTAAGCATCTTCCCTAAACATGAAACAACAATATCTCTTTAAACAATGAAGTGATTCATTTTTTCCTATGATTTTGGAAGTTACCACACCAAGATGAGATATAGATTGGATCAAGAAGTAGAAGGGTTTCAGACTTTGAATCAGATAGTTTCCCAACAAGGAATACAATTAGATATCAAACTGAATTCTTGCCAAACATCTAAGTACATAAGAGTCTTATGGGGTCAAGCTTCATTAATGGATGACACAGAGAATGACATATTGGAACCAGCAAGAATTAAGGTCAAGCTGAAGAAAGACAATGTTGATATTTGTTACCCACTAATTTTTCAAAGTGGAGGAGATTTTGATCTGAAACTGAGTGCTTCAAGCAACAATGAGAACCTTTACTATGATTCAAACAGTGTGATTATATGTGCAATTGGATCTCAATATAACAACTATTGCTCAAACGTTGCTAGAATTTTTTTGATTGATGCCATAAGCCTCACAGAGCAAGGCTTATGAGATTCTTTTCAAGGCACATGCTGCAGCAATTATAAGTACACACACTTTCCATGGTTGAAATAAGGAGGAAAAGGGTTCTAACTAATAGAGGATTCTCTATAAGTATCATAATATTAATTAACACAGTTAGAAGAAGACATGACCCAAAACAGAAAAATATTTACGAATCCAAGCCTCTCAGGTTGGTTGTGTTCTATGTGCCTAACATAGTCTTAATGGTGGAAATGAATGAAATGCAGCAACCATTATCTATTTTATGCTACTACCATGATCAATAATGTTGGAAAAGAAAAAGAAACATAGTTCTAAGTCGTACAAAGATGGTTAAAAAGAATGAGATGGACTGGTGGCAAAACTAGAAATTTATGAAAGAGAGACTTACTGGTTTGGGAGAAATCTTTGGCTGTTCACTTCAATTATTTGCTTGGGGACATAGCTCACAAGTACAAACTGATTTTTAGGAGTTTGACAAACAAAAATGAAGTTCAGAAAAGGATTAAAAAGAGAGGACTAAAATCACAACAAAAACTAAAATGTTTGGGGCAAAATGGAGTAGAAAAATTATCTTACGTCTTTTGTGCAATAGGTTGTGTAAATTTCCCTTGTTTAAGCACTCCCTCCACTTGGTTATACACTAAACTAAACAAGTAATATATGAGATTTTAATGAACAAAAATTGAAGTGGAAGATCACCATACGAAAATTTTGATTGCAGCAAAATCTCTCAGATAATGCAGATGTTTTGGTTGCTATTTTTGTGTTGAGCATATAACTAAGAAAGGAAAGAAATGAAACTATAGTAGAACCTTTTTGTAGTAGCATGTCGGCATGGAACAAAACAAGGCAGAAAATCATCTCACCTCCTCAAGCAGTAGATAGCACGAATTCTGCAGAGTTCTACCTTCCCTCCACATAGTTACACACCCAACTAAACAAGTATTAGGGGGAAAATGTAAGGATACATGAAGTTGAAGGAAACCATAATAGAATCTGTTGCAGGAAATTTTAGAACTTGGAAGTGTGTTTAAGAAAGAACCAATTTCCATCTATCCTATCTCCTCCTATAGGTTCTAGCTCTATCTATCAGCTAAAATAGGTTCTACCTGCAAGTAAGAAAAGCACAATAGTTTGTTAACAATTAACAACAATACTAGTGAAACTGTATGGTTTTCATAGCCTAAAACACCTTAAAATTTGCTACAATATATTATAAATACAATAAACAGAAAAGATTAAAAATAGACGATCTTCTCTTTTTAACCTTTACATCCCAACGCATATTATATTAAATATTTCATCCCACCTTAACTCAAACACAATGTAGCCCCATCCCACCATTTAGAGTTGACCACATATATCCTAACAATCGGAACTAAAACAATAAAAAAGGTAGAAGCTAATAATAATATACTCATAGACTCAATTTTTGCCTTGATATTTGGAACACGTGCAAAATAATATAAAATGGCCAAGAAAAGTATGGTTCTTAATTAACTTTACACATGTAAGCAGACATGCATCATAGTAAAAATCCCCACACATTTCAATGTATTGAAGGAACTGAGTGATTGATCATCAACAAGTACCAACCATCTGTAGCAGAGATCAAAGAAATTGTAGTGCTAGAATGCAATCAAGAAGAAACTTTAATCATTTCTTGACTTGAGAACAAACCAAAGCCATGATAAAGAATGAGTTAATCAAAATACCATCAATTGTGAAGAGTAGCTATGCTGCAAATGTTGGAATACTGAACTTAAAAGTGTGATCTAAGTCCCCTTGAGAATAAAACCATAAACCACAAATTCAAACAAAATAGTTCAGACTTAAATGCAGACAATGCAGATAGTTGTTCAAGCTTGAAAATGATCATTATTACATGAAGTCTTGTAAAGGAATGAAGGCTTTGGTAAAAACTCCAATAGTCTCTACTGAGAAGACACCATCCCTTGCAAAAGGATCAATGGCATCTTCCAAAAAGGACGTATAGAAGAGAAAATACCTTGTTAGGTTCCTGACTACTGAACACCTTTTATCATGTCTTTTTGGATTTCTAGAGTTGAGGATATTTTCAAATTTTTTCGATCAAAAGGATATTTTCAAATTTATATAATTACTAGTTGTGGGCCATAGTCATGGGCCATGAGTTTCTTCATGAGTCAAAGTAAGAGCTTCACACCTATTAGGAGAAGTTTCTATCAGGAGTCTATATGGGTGCCGTTGGACTCGATGATTTTAGAGTCGATTGGTAGAAAAATAGTAAGTACTGTTCACATCAACAGCTGTGAACAGATTCAATTCAATCTCATCGTCTTATCATCTCTTTTGCAAGCCCAAATCAAACCCTTTCGTTAATCCTATAAAAATCATGAAACCTGACATATGATCCCTAAGCCTTTGGCCACAAATAATAAATGAAACAAACCCTAACATAATTATTTTACAGAACAGAACTCTTCCAGCATGTGTTCTCTATTTTGGCCCCCTTTCACCCTTTCAAATCCAATGCTTTCCAGGCCATTTTCTAAACCATAGACCCTAATCACATCATAATAAAATCCCAAGTCCCTAACTCACTAATTTCACACCCTAAGGCCCACCAGAGCACACACAGACAGATTCTCTAAATCTGCCCTACCTCATAAGGTTCACCAGATGGGAAAGTTTTTCTAGATTCTTCCTCAAGTGGCTTAAAAATGTGCCAATATTTTTGGTTTCCGACAAATAAATTTGCAGATCATGAATTATCCATTGTCACTTTATTTAAGAGTTTTGACAGTTCCTTTTATACTTCATTTCTTGAGGTTGAAACTTCTACACTTTCCTTTCTGAGGTTGAATTTTAACTACTATAATTTCCATAAGAAAAACAAAACAGGAGATTTGGAGCTGAAATTCAATTACATACCTCCTACCACATGAATGGTTTTACCACTTTTTGGATCCCATATCCTCAATGTTGGACCATCAGAACCAGTACAGACTACTTTACCTTAAACAACAGGAAAAAGGTTAAAAACACTTAAATAAGTGAAATAGATAATAACAATTTTCCTGATACCAGAATAGCACAAAGGAGTAGATCGATACCATCGGGGGTAAAATCACCACAAGTGACGCTACCACCATGACCTGCAAATGTATTGAGGCAGGCACCTTTATCAGCATTCCACATCCAAACAATAGAGTCCTTCGAACCAGCCAAGACCAAATGTCCTCTTGAATGCCACCTGATCCACTGGGAAGGAAATTTACAGTCAATTTTGTTTTTAATATATGATGGCACAACATATTATGTCCAATAGTACATAACAAATTCACCTCAATGCCCTCTTCGGGACCATCAAGTGAAAATTTGAGATTTTGGGACGGTATGTCCCAGATTTTAATAAGTCCACCCAAGCATCCAGATGCCAGCAACCGTCCATCAGTGCTAAAGGCTAAACAGCAAATGGAATCTCCATGACCTGCAGAAAAATACAAGAGAGGTTCGATTAAGAACTTGGAGATGAACAGCCCCAGGACCCAGCTTATGCAAGCTTTACAAGTGACAAGGTACATAAGATGAATTTGGCTCATGTGCAAGCCACTACAGCAAACAATAATCTTCAATGAGGGGTCAGGTCGAGCCATGTGAAACTTAATGCGGTCAGTTGCATTCATTTAAATTAAAAATCACACTTAAAACCTAAAATTTCATAAAGGTCCACCCACTATAGAGGAAGGTACAAATGAAACATGGAGTATGTGTTGAAGCTACTTACAAATTATTAAAATAGGGGCCAATTGACAATGTTGGAAAGAAAACTTGATGGTCAACTCAAAATAATGCATTGTTACAAGGTACTCTGTAACGTTGAACCATGATTCTAAAATCATAGTGTCTTTTTTTTTCCCCCCTTCTCAACATATATGAATACCCAAGAATAGAAAGGAAAACACCAAATCTCAACCTTTTAATTTTGAATCAATCTATCCATTTCTTTTGATGTTTGAACTAGATAAACTGCTAGTTTAATGTTTTACTTTTTAAACTTCAATTAATTAGACACTTGTACCTATGGTGGTGTATTTGGAGGGAGAGGAATGTAAGAAGTTTTGAAGATCAAGAGTGGTCAATGGATGAGCTTAGAAACTTATTTTTCACTACTTTACTACATTGGTTGATTGTAATTGATTTTGATGGCATGACCTTCCATGAATTCCTTGTATCACTAAACTAGCATGCTTAGGCATTGCTCTTGTATATATCCCATATACTTGGGCTCTTGCCTACTCCTTTTCAATATAAATTTGTTTACCAATATAAAAAAAAAAAAATTAGACACCTGTGTAATAGTGAATATAATTTCATTTCCTATAACATGAGAAATTAATGGCGTGGTAGGGCGTTCCTTTCTACAACATAATAGAAAGTTCTATTTTTCTGTTTGATGTTATAAAAAAGAAATCTTTAAGAATGATATGTGGTTATCATTTCGTAGGAGGAAAATATTGCCCCACCACTGTAAACAACAAGGGAGAAAACTATATAACTGGTGTACCTTGCACATACCTTGGAGCTCAAAAGCCCAATCTTCATGCCCAATCCTCCAAAGAAATCCTTTGTCATCTCCACCCCCAGTTGCCACTAACGAAGCATCCATTGGGCTACAGGCAACTGTATAAACCTCACCTGTGAAGAAAATAGTAAAACATAATCATAAATTTGTAGTTATAAAATGTAGGATATACTCAGCTTCACACATCGGTATGTGAAATTCAAAGCCATGCTGATCCCAATTCATAACTAGATGAGCATAATCAATTAGTCCTATATAAGTATCTAACTCGCACAAATTAAGAATTAGATAATGAAGTAACACCATAAGTTTATTCAAAATAAGAGTTACTTACGAACTGGGTAAGTCCCTTCAAAATAATACAGGAGCTAAATAAAAAACATATACAGGCGACAGGGAGGTCCGATAGGCTTTTATCAGATGCAATAATATTTGTGTAAGGTTTTAAAGGAAATGCTTAAAAGGCATAAATATAGAAATCGAAAGTTCTTACCGGTATGACCGGTGAATATATGCACGGAATCATCAGGCTCCTCTAGAAACAAGTAGCAAATTGCAAGATTGGGAGGCATAATGCCAACCAAAGGAAATAACCTAGAAAACCTTGGGCCAAATAGCTTCTTGTGCGAGCAGAGTAGGGGGAAGGAAAAGAAGAGTGCGAAGTGGACGGAAAGGAAGGGTCTAGGTTAGGGTTTAATTAACGGAACACAAAGGAATCCAACAGAGTAAATAACACCACAAAAATAATGGAGTTGAATAGAAGGAGTTGACCTTGAAGATCCTGTGTATACAGATCTGCACTGATATGTACTTGCTTCGGGGAGAGGCGGTGCGACCAAGGAGTGTCACGGGGTGGCGCTGCACAGAGGGACAGTGTAGCAGGGTGGTGCTGGGCAGAGGAAGGCGGCACGAGGCGGGGTGGCGCTGGGCAGAGAGAGGCGACGTGAGATGGCACTGGGTTAGGGAGGAAGTGGTCTTCGCAGGATGCTGGTTCGAAATGGGTCGGTTAGTTTGCAAGTTTGATGAAAATGGAGAAGAGGAAGTTCGGGAAGAAATATGTATCGAGGATTAGGGCTAAAATCGAATTTCAGTGAGGAGCGGCGAAGGCATTTTCGTTTAGGCACCGAGTGATAAAACATCAATTCCATCGTATTAGTTACATTGGAATAATTTTTGAAATTATTACAACGAATTTATTCGTCGTAAAAAATAAAAAAGCACTGCAAAAGTATCATTTTTAAGTTTTTAAATATTAGGACGAAAAACTTCGTCGTAATAGATGAGAAAATCGCTGCAACAAAGTAGTTTTAAAACTTGATGTTAAAAACCCGTGATGAGAATAAAATCGTTGAAATTAATGGTTTATTGCAGTGATTTTATTTCCAACAATATAAAAATCGCTGCAATAGATCATTTTTCTTGTAGTGTGTGGGTCGAATTATGGCCATAGGTACAAACGAGGAACAAGTCGGTTTGTAGCTCGACTTGCTCACATTTGTGACGTCAGTTGAGTGTGTCGAGAGGAAGTGCCTTGTAACTATGGTGGGAAGTGACCTAGAGTGAAAGGTGATTCTTAGCGAGAAAGTCATCACGATGAATCACACAAGACGATATTTAAGTGGTTCAGTAATTTGCCTACGTCCACTGGAGCCAAAATTCAGTATGTTTATATGAGATTACAAATACTAAAAATTTTCTCACATCCACTCTCTGTTTTTGCACATGCTTACTTCACTCATGAGAGTTCTCCTTTTATAGGAGAAGCTCTACTAAATATCAACCATCTTTGATGAGGGATATAGAGCTGTAGCAACTATATATAGGACTGTGTAGAGATGGACGATGTAGAGCATTAAACCAGACAATGTAGAGCAACCAAGTTGGAAACTTCTGCATTCACACTTTGGTGGCTTTTTCAACAATCACTCCCTCCACCCAAGGGTGTCATACTAGACTGCTTACAAACTGATTCATTCTTCAAATGAATGCACATTCTTCTTTGACATGAGAGACTTCCGCTGTGACGCCCCCAAATTCCGCTTGGGATTGAACGGACATTTGAAGCGTCGAGACATGCAACACAAGGTTACCTGCCCCCGTTCATGACATATAAGATGCAATGTTCCTAACATGCATCTAGCATTATGCAATATTCGCAGCGGATAATTTTTTTTTTTCTTTAGCAATACTATGCACCAAACTAAAAATATCCCAAATACTTGAAACATATTTCATACATAAAACATACTAAAAAGCCGTGATCACCACACTAGTCCAAAATGGTTGTGATCAAAAGAATACTTGAGATACAACTCCAAAAGTACAAGATTAACCTAAGTTAAATACTATACCATCATCAACATCGCACCGTAGCCTAGATGACCGTATTCAGTGGTCAGATTCCAATTCTTCTTTGGGTCCTGTAACAAGATCTACCATTCGGGGGGAATGGTAGTTGGGACTACCACAGTGAGATTTGATTACAAATCTCAGTAAGTTAACATAAAACTCACACACAGGTTAAAGATGCATGCATGGCAGTAAAAGCATAAATGCATAAGTAAAGTCGTACATAAGCATAGCATAACTTGACATATAACATGACATAACCAGAACTTAAACGTGAACTGAACTTGACTTAACATGACATGAACTTGAGTTTAAAACATAACATGGACTTGAAATGTAGCATGAACGTAAACATGCATAACATAAATATGAACTTGAAAATAACATAAACTTGAACATATCATGACATAAACGTGAACTTGAGACATACTGTAAACGTGAACTTAACATGATGTGAACATGAACTTGGAACATAACTTGATCATGAACATAACATGTACGTGTACATAACAAAACATGAACTTGATCTGAAACTTGACTTATCATGCACTTGATCTGAAACTTGACTTAATACGTACTCCACAGTTGTTGTGGCCCCACGTATTCTACGTGTCACAATTGCTGTGTCTCACGTAGTGTATGCTCCACAGTTGTTGTGGCCCCATACTTCATGCTCCACAGTTGTTGTGGCCCCATGAATACACGTAACATAAAATATAATACGTACTCCACAGTTGTTGTGGCCCCACGTATACACGTAACAGAAAAAATAATACGTACTCCACAGTTGTTGTGGCCCCACGTATACACGTAACATAAAAAATATAATACGTACTCCACAGTTGTTGTGGCCCCACGTATATACGTAACATTAAATATAATACGTACTCCACAGTTGTTGTGGCCCCACGTATTCACGTAACATAAAATATAATACGTACTCCACAGTTGTTGTGGCCCCACGTATATACGTAACATTAAATATAATACGTACTCCACAGTTGTTGTGGCCCCACGTATTATACGTAACATAACATGTCTTATCTTTCTTAATGCATGAGATATTAATTAATATCATATACTTTTCTAACATGGCGTATACTTGTAAATGACACAATATGATTTAATCATAACATTTCATGGCATACTTAACATGGCATACTTATAACATACATCATTGTATGATAGAAAAGATTATGTAACAGATAATTATTCATGAGAGATTAAATCATACGTAGCAGATAAACATGTAATGACATAGCATGACATGGCATATACGATAACATACATACATAAATTGTAGTTCTCTTACCCATCACACATACACAATAAACTGATAGTAAGTTAGAGGCTAACTTACCTCGATTGTCACGTTCTACGAGAATAAAGTGCGATATACGAGAAACTGTAAAAGGTCATTCTAAAAGTTAGAAATTTAATTACTAACAATTAGAAACATGGAAACAAGTTATCTTAGAGTAAAATTATCATTTTACCCTCTACATGTGGGAAAACGACCATTTTACCCATAACTTAAGGATTTCATATCCTAACTCCAAAAATTTCCAAAATTTACATTCCTCATGTAAATTTTGTTCTAAACTCAAATATCAACTCAGAAAAAAATTTAAAACAAAACAACACTATGGAAAACACACTATGGCCGAAACATCCATAGGCCATTTCTCTTGATTTTTGTTACAATTCCTTCCAACTTCAAAACTCATGCTTAAACCAAAATTTTACAACAAACATCTTCCAATCCTAAGTTTAAAACCATACTTGAAACATCCATTTAGAAAAAGCTAATAATCAACACCAAACTTTTTTGTAAAAAGATCAAAACACTTGAATCACAAGCTTTGTCCTTAAATCAAAACATCTCCAAGAATTCCAAAAAATCTAATCTTACTTCTAACATATTCATAACATCATCCTCAGATAAACCATGCTTTAAATCATCAAACTAAAGTCACCAAAATCACAAAAATAACACTTGGAGTTTTTGATTTTACACTTAGTCCAAAAACAGAAACTTTTTCTTAACTAGCTTTGATAAATCTCTTGATCAATGGCTTAAGAAGGTGAGATCTTTGAAATAAAGTATCACATGGTTTAAAAACGTGTCCTAAAGAATATCCAACCATCAAAATTAAAATCACATGGCTAAAACCCAATAAAACATGGATCTAACCTAAAAACATCAAATCTTAGGCCTAACCGAAATCTCTTGCATAGAAAAATCATATCTTTGAAACTAATACTAAATATCTCCAAAATAACATCCTAACATGAAAATAAGAGACTTAGGATCATCATATAAAAATATCAAAGCCTTTAGAGTAAGATCAAACCTCAAAATATTCAAACTTATCCAAATAAAAACTGTTTTGTCACTTCCAGTTTTCATGTTTCTAGATCTAATAAAATCTATCATCAAAAACTTTATTCATGCAACAAAACCTCAATGAAAACTCTTAAACACATTCTAAGAACACTCCATAAAATTTTCGGACCAAGATATATCCATTAGCTTGGTCAAAAACTCCAAAACATAACACACTCTCCAGATTCACGCCCAGAATGACCTTTCCATGGTTAAAAATACTTTTGACCGACCAAATGACCATGGAATGATACGAAAAATACATCTACGGAAACTAGACTCAAAGAGGAACAACTTTTATGAAGGAGTCATCGTGTGAAAATACTTACAAAGGGTCAAAAAACTCCACGCAAAAAGACCCAGAAATCTGCCCGAGAGAGCTCTTTTGGGTTTCTCTCTAAGAACGGGGTGAAGAAATGATTAAAGTGAAGTAAGTGTGTCTTGCACGACTCAAGACTTCTGTAGGGAGAATATTTGGACCTTAATGATCATTGAGTGGAGGTGTAGACATGTGACATAATGTAGAGGATAGTGGGGGGCAAAAGACAACTTACAAAGGCTATGAGACATGGGACTTGATGGGGTGGGTTCCTCCATATTAATGAGTGCAACTTGATGCAATGAATGGTCTGCCAAGTGGGGGAGGAAATTTCTCCAAGAAGCTATGCCAAGGTGGCCAAAATTCGTGGGCTTTAGTGGGCCTTAGTGGGCCTCAACCAAGTGGGCTTCAATTTGGGGTTTAAAGGGGGTTTGGTTAGGGTTTGAGATGCTATCAAGCCAAATCCAATTTTTCTTGGCCCAATCAAATTTCTAAGGTTTAAAATGTTGGATAAAGATGTCATAATAGGAATTTGAGAAATTAATAGCATGTGAAAGTGATTTAATCAAGTGATTAAACACAATACTAGAAATTGGATCAAAAAGGGTTTGAATGCCAACTTTAGGGTTTGGGGAAACCGTTTAGGGTTTCGGTTTCAACCAAGTTTTTGGGGTTTCAAAAGGATTCCAACCATTTAGGGTTTTACTAGGGTTGAAACCCTCTTCATCTAACTCAATTTGGTTGATCAGATGAAAAAAAACTGTTTTGCTTAGGTGGCATGATCTCACACATTGATTTCCTTCACAAATCCATCTAATGGTTTCTCTTTGTGCCAAGTATCTAATACTATTCATATGTGTGGTTAAGATCTTTCCAAGTGTCCAAATATAACTTCTCTAACCTAATTTGGACATTTCACACTGTGATTTTGAAACCACTGCACTTAGTACGCTTATCGAGGTTACTATTCACTCCGAAAAAGTGCATAATAAACTTAGTACTGAAAAATCCTAAATATTCAACTGAGTCTAGTGGCGTAAACTATAACGTAATCTGACACTTCTAACTACCTCAAACAAATAAAATCACATTTCTGGCACCATAGTGAGTGATAAAACTAATTATGTTGACATACTAGAGCTTATGCGATTAGCCGATTCGTAAAAACTTATGGGGTTTTCACGAGATTTCTAATGTCTATAGAAATTCCACCATTGAATTTCTAGCGGGCTGTTACATCCGCTATCAAATACGACCTAAGGCACCAATGCACTTGAAGGTGCTTAGCAGTGTGTAACATTGATAAAGTCCAAACAGTGTTGGAACTTGATCCCTGTGACGACTTTCGTCAACATATATACTGGATTTTCATTAGTGCCAATCTTTTGAAGTATAATGTCCTATTCTTCTAATATTTCACATACAAAATGAAATCGGACATCGATGTGTTTCGTTCGAAAATGATACACTTGATTCTTGGCCAAAAGAATTGTACTTTGATTGTCACAATAAATGGTAATTACTTGCTATTTAAAGCCCAAATATGTTACCAGTCCCTGTAATCAAATGACTTCTTTCATGGCTTTTGTTATAGCTATATATTCAGCTTTTGTGGATAATAGTGTAATTGTAGATTGCAAATTTGATCGCCAACTAACTGGTCCTCCAGTCATAGTGAACACATATCCAGTTGTCGATCGGCATTTGTCAAAATCATCTGCATAGTCTGAGTCATCATATCCAATTAATAGACTATTTTCACTCTTCTCAAACTTCAAACCAATATTTACAGTCCCCAGAATATATCGTAGAATCCATTTAGCCACATGTCAGTGTATCTTTCCAGGTTTATGCATATATCGGCTGACTAAGCTGACGGCCTGAGAGATATCAGGTCGTGTATGCACCATGACATACATTAGGCTTCCAACAACACTTGCATATGGGAAATTCTTTATGTAGTCCCGCTCTTCATTATCTTTAGGACACTGCAATGTACTGAGCTTGAAATATGGGGCCATTGGAGTACTCACCAGCTTCGTCTTTGAGTCCATGTTGAAGCGTTGTAGTACTATCTTCAGATACTGCTTCTGAGTAAGATGAACTGTACACCCTATCTCTATTAATTTCCATCCCTAATATTCTTCGTGCTTCTCCCAGATCTTTCATTTCAAACTCATGACTTAACTGAGTTTTTAAACGATATATCTCCACCTTACTTTTACATGCAATCAACATATCATCTACATATAAAAGTAAATAAACGAAAGATCCATTTGCAAGTTTTTTGAAATATACACAGTGATCGTATTGGCAACGAGTGTATTTCAGGTCCATCATAAAGCGATCAAATCGCTTATACCATTATTGAGGTGACTACTTCAATCATAGAGAGACTTCTTCAAACTATAGACCCATTTTTATTTACTAGCTTCTTTAAAACCTTTTGGTTGAGGTAGGTAGACCTCCTTCTCTAGATCACTGTGTAAAAAGGTTGTCTTCACGCCAAACT
This sequence comes from Carya cathayensis, assembly GCA_011037825.1. NCBI lineage: Eukaryota > Viridiplantae > Streptophyta > Magnoliopsida > Fagales > Juglandaceae > Carya > Carya cathayensis. The sequence continues at coordinate 247,165 of QGSO01000506.1, read as the reverse complement.
ATGCTAACTCAAGATCATTTTGTGCAACCAAAACTAGAAATATCCGAATGGATGAATGTTGCACAACATGAGAGAATACTTTACTGTAGTCAATTCTCTCTATCTGAGCATAGCCCTTGGCTACCAATCTAGTTTTGTATCATACTCTATTTTTAACAACTTGATCATCTTTCTGATTAAAAACCCACTTACAGCCAATTGACTTTTTTCCTTATGGAAGTGGCACAAGTTCCCAAATCTGGTTCTTATGAAGAGACTACATCTCCTCCTTCATCGCCTTTGTCCATTCATCATGTTCACTGGATTGTATGGTTTCTCTGTAAGTGGTTGGGATCTCACCCCGTTTAGCTAGTGCATATGTCATGAAGTCCACATAATGTGTCGGTACATGTTTCTCTATTCTCAGCCTATTGGTTGCTATTGATTCGGGTTGACTTGGAGATACTGTGACTGGACTCTCAACCTTCTATTGTCCGTGGTTTCCTGAATCATTTGGAGTAATAAACCTCACCTTCTACGAATCACCGGGTCTTTATGCTTATGTGACTTAAACATCTCAAATTCGTTGAATGTAACATCTCTATTGATGATTACCTTCTTAGACTCTATGCACCAGAGTCTATACCCTTTCACACCAGTACTAAATCTTAAGAATTTTACTTTCTTGGCTCTAGGATCAAGTTTACTTTCTTTAGCATGATAGTAAGCAGGCCATCTAAAAACGTGTAAAGAGTCATAATCATTAGCATGTATATTTTTCCACAATTCAATGGGTGTCTTCCCATCATTGGCAGTTGCGGGCATCCAGTAACATACACCGTACTTTCTCCAGCAAAGTACGATTCATTCATTCTGCCACACCGTTCTACTACGGTGTTCTTCGTACCGTAAAGTATCTGATAATTCCCTCTTTCCAGCATACTTCCATGAAAGGGTTTGAAGTGTACTCACCTCCATTATCAAATTTGAGCCACTTGATTTTTCTGCCAGTCTGAGTCTCAATCATTTTCTTCCAAACAAGGAAGATGTTCAGCATTTCATCTTTATTCTTCATCGTATACACCCACACACAATGAGAATAATCATCTATAAAAGTTACAAACTAATGCTTGCCTTCCAAAGATGCAATTTTGGTAGGTCCCAAAACATTGGAGTGTACATAGTCAAGTATGTGTACAATGGTTCTGAACTTGATCCGCGTCTGTTTCCTCAATACACAGTACTCACAGAAAGACAATTTGCCAGTCTTGGCACCTTTGAGTAAGTCTTGCTTCAGTAGTGTTTGCAAAGCTTTTTCTTCGGCATGTCCCATACGCATATGCCAAAGACTGGTGGTGTCAGCATCAGTCTCATCTAGCTTCTCACAGTTTGTGGAAGCTCTTCCATCAACAGTACTTTCTTGTAAGAAGTACAAGTTTCCTTGCCTCAAACCCTTCGTAGGCATCTAAACTCTCATTACTATTTTGAGAGTTCCGTCTTTAATAGTGATTCTGAATCCCTTTGAATCCAAAGATCTAAGTGAGACGATATTCTTCTACAAGTCTGGAACGTACCAAACTTCTGTCAGAGTCTTGACACTTCCATGGTGGAGCTTTAACCGAATGCTTCATATTTCCTGAGTCTTACAGGCACTGTCATTGCCTATAAGTACTACTCCACTATCAATCTTTGTGAAGTCAGTAAACTAGTCCCGATTGGGACATATGTGATAGGTACATCTGGAATCCATAATCCATTCATCAGAATGACAAATAGATGATGAACTTGTCAAGGCAATGTCTGAATCTTCATCTCTGTCCTCGACATTGGCTATGGTGGGTTGATTCTTCTGTTGTCCCTTCAGCTTGAGACAATTCTTCTTTTAGTGTCCTTTGTTGTAACAAAAGAAATACTCATCTTTGGCGAGTTTTCTTCCTACTGATGAACCATGTGATGTGGCCCGAGTTTTCGATTGAAAACCTTTATGCTTTGCTTGATACTTTGACCGTGTTCTCCCTCTTGCTATTAATACTTCACTTGATGTATCTAGTTTTACCTACTAATCTTTTCTGCGGTAATTATTACTAATAAGAAAACTAGATACATTGCTAAAACTAATTTTTTCCTTCCCATATAATAGTGTAGTAATTAAATGCTCATATGTATCAAGTAAGGAATTTAATAATAGTAAAGCATTATCTTCATCTTGGATCTAACACCTAAGTTTAATAGATCAACAAAAATTTGATTATAACTGTTGAGGTGTTCAGACATAGAAATATGTTCACGAAATTGGAATCTGAAAAGCTTTTTTTCAAGTGCAAACAGCTCTCAACACTCTTTTTCATGAACTTATTTTCCAATTTCTGCCAAAGTTCACTTGCATTTGTCTCTCTCATAACAAAATACTCATGTTCTTTGGCCAGGTACAAACGGACTGTACTACAAGCTTGGGTATTAAGCTTCACCTAATCTTTTTCGGTCATATCATCTAGTTTTTCCTCTAACACGATATCAAACTCTTGTTTGATCAAAACATCTATCACTTCACATTGCCACATGATGAAGTTACTTGTTCCATCAAACTTCTCAACTTCAAATTTGGCATTCAAAACAATGGACCCACGCCCAGAGCTGCTGGCATTTCTAATGCTCCTATCTCCCCCAAAACCTTCCATATGAATTAAAAAAAAATTAGAAAATAAATTTCAAAATTCTAACCTTATGTATGAGTCGAGAATGATCCAAATAGTTGAAAAACATTATTTGATTGTTGAAATCGGACTCCAAATGGCTTAGATCAAGCCTAAAATGGATCTAGAATTTGAACAGTCCATATCGTCTAATGCGTGGGATACAAGCACTAAGGTAGGGCGTTTGGTTCTCAAGAGGTGTGTGTGGTGCACGCGTAGAGAGTAAGTAGGGCGCGTGAGGGCATGTGGGCACATGCTTTTCACGCGTCTTCAACCTCCAGCTGTGAGTGGGGTGCATGGGTGTGTGTTGTTCAGTCGTCTTCAACCTCCAGCTGTGAGTGGGGCGCATGGGCATATGTTGTTCAGTCGTCTTCAACCTCCAGCTATAAGTGGGGCACCTGGGTGCACACTTTGACCTTCTAGTGGTGCGTGTGGGCTCCTCCGACGTCCTTTTTTGATTCCATTTGCAGCAACAATTTCATCTTGACTCGAGGAATGGCCTGGAGTTGTCAAAAGTTGATTTCGATCAACTTTATTTCTGGACAGCATGAACCAACGACTCTGATACCAATTGTTGCACACAAAACTGTCCAAGAATCACACAAAACGATATTTAAGTGATTCAACCATTTGCCTTCATTCACTGGAGTCAAAATTCAGTATGTTTGTATGAGATTACAAACACTCAAAATTTTCCCACGTTCACTCTCTATTTTTGCACACTTACTTCACTCATGCGAGCCCTCCTTTTATAGGAGAAGCTCTACTAAATATCTTACTAAATCTCAACAATCATTGATGAAGAATATAGACCTGCAGCAACTATATATAGGATGGTGCAAAGATGAACGGTGCAGAGCATTAAACCGGACCGTGCATAGTTGCCAAGTTGGCAACTTATGCATTCACACTTAGGCAGCTTTTTCAATAGTTTCAAACTAGCGACTACATACTGGAGGGAATGTGAGGCATGGCTTGGGGCTCACCACATATGGCCAGCTCATTCCACCTATGTTGGAGTGAGATGCAGTGTACAGTTGGTGTGCCAGTCGTGTGTCTTATGGTGGGCGAGCTTCAAACCAAGACCACGGTGTTGCCGAAGGCGATTGGTGAGCTCTATGCTCACCCATGAGGCGGGATGGCAGGAAAACTCCTACCATCTCCTCTTGTGTACCCCGAAAGGGTAGCCAAGCCTAGTGTGTGCTGTGTAAGGCATGCCTGTTGGGGGAAATTCTTGCCCAGCATGTGTTTGCACGCTTGTCTTTTTGGCATGTTTGGGGACACTGGACCAATGGGAATGGTCCCACCATCTTCATTTTTGTAATGCAGTACGACATGCATAAAGATAGCTATGGTGGTTCGAGCAGGTGAGTTAACTCTCACTCGCTATGGATTGCTAGTAGGATCCTGCTCACCAGCATGTGTCGCTCTTGGCAACATGGAATGAGTGAAAAATTTCATGTCATTGTTGTTTGCCTTCTCCAATGTGGCGAATGGGAGATCACTCCGGGTGAGAAGACAGCAAACATACATGCCTACCCTTCTAAGCTCTTGGCTGCATGGTGGTGCATTACACCATGCACCAATGCCACGTGCACTAGTTTAGTGTATGTCATGCTTGCCCATCTCTTCATACTCACTCTTACTCTCTTTCTCTCTCTCTCTCTCTCTCTATTTTAGACAGTCTTAATATAATTAAACTGCAGATGAAAGAGAAAGAGAAATAATAGTGAAAATAATTTGTTTGCACGGAAGTGATCTCATAAGCCAGATGGCCTTTTTATTTAGAGAGTAATAAATCTCAAACCCATAGATAGTGTCAATTGTTGATGCAGTTTTTCAGTATGGTGAAAGCTCAACAATATAAAATGGAATAACCTACAATGGTGGCTTGTGTGGGAACTGTGGTTAACGTGAGTAGGGATATACTACTTGGCAAATGACTTAACCATGCTGTCCAGTTTAGAACACATATCTGAGGGAAGTTGTACCAGGCGAGCAAGGTGAGCAGACGGTAGGTGAGCAAGGTGTTGGGCAAGCAAAAGTTAGGTAAGCACGATGCTCAGCGAATAAGGACAAATGTGAGCTAAGTATCGGGCGAGCAATGCGTGAAAGTGAGTAACAAGATGGGTGAGCAAGGTATTAGGTAAAATTGCACAATAGATGAACAACATGCAAAAGTTATACAGTCTGAGCAAGTGCTCAGATTGTGTCTCCCCATACCTTGATGGGAATTGGAGCAAGTGCTCAGAATCCATACCCCTTGTTTTGATGTGGACTCGACTGCTCGAGATTTGCTTCCTTGTATCATGATATAGGTCTGAGTAAGTGCTCGGAAGTAACTTAAAAGTGTTAAAAAACATACCAAGAGCTCTCATGGAAGCCTCATTCCGTCCAATACGACATCATTTGTGAGAAGGATCACAGACTTCACACTCCACCCTATCCATTAGCAGCTTGCATTAGAAGCTGTCAACATGTGCTCTACATTTACAAGCATCAAATTTAAGGGCAGACTCAAATTGAGGAGCTCATTACTCCTTGGTCAAGCATATGGTTCATAGTAGGGCATCATTGCTATCTCTGTCCATCCTTACAATCTGGCGTACACCTAGACAAACAGATGCCAGCCAACCAAAGGACCAATCACACTATAGGTGAATAGTATGTGATGCCCTCAAATTCTTATTGGGATCAGACGGATATCTGAAGCGTCAGGACATGCAACACAAGGTTACTACCCCCAATCATGACAATTAAAGATGCAATACACCTAGCATGCATCTAGCAATATGTAATATTAGCAGCGGATATTTTTTTCTTTAAGCAATACTCTGCATCAAACTAAAATATCCTAAATACTTAAACAAAATCCGTACATAATGGAATACTAAACATCCATGATTACAGTACGAGTCTAAAAAAGATAGTAATCTCAAAAGTGTAGGAGACATAGCTCCATAATTACATCACCAAAACATAATCACTGGGCTAGTTCATCGAGCAACTCGCGTAACTCAACTAATGATGCCATCATCCCCTGTCACTAAATCTAACTATGGAGGCCATAAGCTCCGCATCACTTCAGCGTCGCCTAATCAACCTCCTCCAGTTAGCCAAGCTTCGTTCCCTCTCTTAATTCTGATACATTGCCTACCATTTGGGGGGAATGGTAATTGAGACTACCAAGATGAGATTTGTACTCTCACCAAGTTAATATAGAAATTCCACACTAGTTAATGATGCATGCATAGTAGTAAAGGCATGAATGCATAAGCAAATATAAAATAACTTTGCATGTAACATGGCTTATTTTAACATGACTTGAACTAAAATGTGAATTACACTTGAAACTTAAAATGACGTGAACTTGAACTTGAACATTAGCATAAACTTGAAATTGAACTTGAAACATAAACTGAGACGTGTAATACATGAACTTGAGCTGAACGTGGAATACATGAACTTAGCATAACATGAACATAAACATGAAAATACAATAATTCTGACAATTAAAATGATTTTGCCAGTTGATTCTTCAGGAATAGTGAACAAGTAGAATGATTTCACCCAACATATTCTGTTAGAAATATTCAGACAATCAGAATGATTACATCATGAGTATTTTAAATGAGATACCCTAACAGTAAAAATAATTACGCCAAGAGTGCCTAGTAATACTCTGACAATTAGAATGATTTCGCCAGGAGTATTTGAGTAAAGATGTTCTAACAATCAAAATTATTACACCAGAAGTATCTCGCGTGAATTATGAATGGAGATACTCGGACAATCATAGTAATTATGACACGAGTATCTCAGACATGGCTGACTAAGAAAATACTATTTTTGGAAGACTCTATACTCAAGACATTACATGACATGAAACAAAAGGAGGGATGATCTAACATAACGTGACGTGACATGTACGTGAGATGCATGAATTGACGTAACATGAAACAAATAACAGTACAAAAGAAGACATAACATGTAACAGACAATATTCGTGACATGGCATAATATGTAACAGACAACATGACATGACATGACATAATATGTAATGGACAACATTACGTGATATGGCATAACTTGTAACAAATAACATTATATGACTTGTCATAATGTGTAATAGACAACATTACAGGACATGACATAACATGTAACAAACAATATTACATGACATGTCATAACATATAATAGATAACATTACGTGATAGAGTATATAGTACAACAGATAAATGTTGCATGACAAAATACATTATGTGACAAATAAATATCTTGTGATAGAATGTATTAGTAACATACATATATAATGTAACATGGCATATAGGATAACATAATTACATGACCAATAGTTTCCTTATCCACATACATACACAGTAATCCGATAGTAAGTTAGGAGTGGGGGTGTAAAAAACCACCGACAAACTGGAAAACCACCTGGACTGGCCCAGTTGTTTCGGTTTTAGATTGGTTTGGTTCGGAACAGGTTTCCAGACATAGAAAACCAGCCAGAAGTAGTCCGGTTTCGGTTCCGATCGTGTTGGGCCCGGACTGGTACTGTTTAATATATATTATTTATTTATTTTTAAAATTATATATAATATATATAATAATATAAATTATAATTATATATAAGATAATGTTATTATAATTTATAAAATAAAAGTTTAATCTTCAACATGAAAATTTAATTGATCATATGCTTTAAATATATAATATTATAAATATATATTATTTATTAATAACATTTTATCATAAGTGAGAACCAAAAAAAGAAAGAAAATCACTTAAATATTATTACTAAATTTTGATGACCTAATAAACTTAAAACTCTCAATATTTTTTTTTTATAAGTACATAAGACATTAGTAGATAAATATAAATTATATATATTAGTATATAATTTATATTAATACAATTTACATTTTATGACCTAATACTAAATACTAATAGTCTAATACTATATTTACTATTAGTATTATACTTTAAGTCTATGTATAAATTAGTATATAAATCATTATACTAAATAATCACATATAAAATAATGACATAGTAATACTAATACAAAATTACTATACTAATACCGTCAATATAGTATATCAATAATATAGTTATAATAAACTAAACTCACTATAACAATTAACAAATATTAATATATAGTTATTCTAATCACTATAATTAATACTAATATCTATATAGTATGTAAATCACTATACTAAATAATCACATATAAAATATCACTATAGTCTATCAATAATATAGTTATAATAAACTAAACTCACTATAACAATTAAATATTAAAAAATACTAATATATAGTTATTATAATCACTATAATTAATACTAATATTTATAATGATACTAATAGTCTAATACAATATTACTATTGGTAATATACTTTAAGTCTATTTATAAATTAGTATATAGATCACCATACTGAATAATTACATATATACTAATACTTATATTCTAATATAGACTATAGTTATACTTATATTAATATAGTTATACTAAATCACTATAACTAATACTAACATATAGCTATACTAATATATTAGTATACTAATATATAGTTACACTAAATCACCATAACTAATACTAATATATAGTTATACTAATAGTCTAATATTAATACTATTATATAGTCTAATATATTATATAGCTATAACTAATACTAATATATATATATACTAATACTAATATTCTAAGATAGACTTATAGTATTATATTCTTTAATGTATTATGTATAAATATATAAATTATAGTATATTAGTCTATTATATATATACTACTATAGTAATACTAATATATATATATTTATTTATATTCTTTAAAACTAATACTCTATTATCCGTGTTGCGTGCAAGAGTCTATAATATATTAATAGTAATAATACTTTCTTTTCCGGTTTTCCCTCATAGATATGGTGCGTTTTGGACTTTGGTTATTAGGGTTTTAAGCTTTTACTTTTATTTTTTACTTTATTCCTTTGCTCACTCTTGCTGTGCTGTCTGGACTCCCAGACCCACTTCAGGCTTCAGCGAATCAGCACTACTTCTTCTTCCCTTCTTTTCTTCTTCTTGCTCCTTGCTCCGTGCACTGTGCCTTTTCTTTTTCTTCCACCGTTCCATGCACAGACCCTCGGCCTCACTAAGTCACGAGTCACAACTCAAGAAGCGACAGCTGATTGAGCTGAGTTATTGCATATTTTAATGCTTTTGGAACCAAAATATCTTAATTCTTTCATTACTTTATCATTGGTTTTATATGGAAAAATGAATGAATCAAAGTTATGATTTTAATTGATTAAAAGCATGAATTCTTGCTTAATTTTATCAACTATTGATTAATGTGGAATATCATCCACATCGCTCCAGCAAAGGGTTTTGGTCGCTCGAGCAAATTCAGGTAGATTCAGACACTCGACTGCCGCTCGACAGTGAGCTCGAGCGGGTTGCGGGAAAGGAGATCACTCGAGTGGAGGCATTTGGCCGCTCCAGCGAAGTCAGGCAGAGTTGAACGCTTGATGTTCGCTCGACACTCTGCTCGAGTGAACTTAAGCAGAGTTGAACGTTCGATGTCTGCTCGACACTCCGCTCGAGCGGGCATCGTATTTTACAGATCTAGGGTTTATTCTGCCGTTAGAGTATATATATGATTTTTTACATCTTATGGCTGACTCTTGGCCTGGAAAACACTGTTTGGATTAGAGGAACACTGAGAATTTATTTTTCCATTGATTTTCACTCAGATTCGGAGAGGAGGATTCACACAAGCGATCATTCACGCAGCAACACAAACTCTACTGGATCACTCACTCACAGTGCAGCAGATTGAAGAGCTCCTTGAGGGGTCCAATTGCTACTGCAGCCCAACCTCCTTCACCGCTTCAACTTTTCATCTAAATTCAATTGGCTTGATCTTTTCATTCCCTACTTATTATTTCATTTCAGTTTTAAGTTTTTGGATTATTTTGGAGATTTTTGATTTAGAAGTTTGAGTAATTTATTTGTTATTTATTTAGTTCATGTTATTTATTTTCCTCGTTTCGTTAAGCTTTCATTTTAATAGTGATTACAATTGCTATGGTTTAATTTTGAAAATTTGTGATTTGAATACAATGATGAACCCTAGAACATTGATTTTGGGGTTTTTCAATTTTCAGTGCATCTTTTGTCAATTACTTTCTAATCTAGTTTAATTCTTAACTTAGTTTTATTAATTTCTGAATTTAATCTATTAGTCTTTTACATTTCAATCCGACAATCAAAATCTAAAAATATGAATCTAGTCAATGACTAGTACCATTTTTCATCCATTGCATATACCATCATATTTATTTTCTTTTTGTGAAGTTTTTCACCATTTTCAACGAGTAGAGTTTAAGTAAGCTTTCCCTAAGGAGACGATCTAGAAATTTATTCCTAATTATTACGCGACATCCTCCTGCACTTGGGATAGTCTTTGTGCTACTCATTTTTGAGTGAGTCAAGTTTTTGGCGCCGTTGCCAGGGAAAATAATTTAACTTAAATTTAAACTCGTTATTTTTTTTTTGTTCTTTAAACTGATGTTTCATGTCATGGGCGAGAGACAGTTCAAATAGGTTGCTTAGAGTCACATCGAGTGTTGAGAGTAGTATACGCAGCTTGGTGATAGATAGCTCTTCTGTCTTTTCTAAGAGTGAATTAGGTGAGGAAATTGAAATTGAACCAGAAAATATGGTTGCACCTGCACCACACACTCTTAAGGATTATTTGCAACCTACTCGCACCATTACACCTTCATGCATTGTTTTACCTAAAAATGCACCTAATTTCTCTATTAAACATGGCATGATGTCAGTGATACCTCAGTTCCACGGGAGATGGATTCTGAGAGTCCTTACCAGCACTTGACAGATTTTGAGTTGGCTTGCACTACTTTTATTACTAGGGCTGTTATTGATAAATTTATTAGACTTCGTTTCTCTTTAAAGGATAAAGCGAAGATTTGGTTTAATTCTTTGAGGCCTAATTCTATTTCTAGTTGGTCTGATATGTAGCGTGAATTCTTACAAAAAAATTTTCCTTTTTAGAGAACTCAGTTTTTGCAAGAGCAAATCAGCCAGTTCAATCAGAGACCTGATGAGACCTTTCAGGCCAGTTGGGAAAAATTTAAAGATTTGGTGAACATCTATCCACATCATGGTTTTGAATCTTGGAGGCTAGTGAGCTATTTTTATACTGGTCTCACTCCAGAATGCAAGCAGTTTGTTCAGACAATGTGCAATGGGGAGTTCTATAGCAAGGAACCTGATGCAGCTCTATCATTTTTTGACTATCTTGCTGAGAGCGCACAACAGTGGAACACTTGTACTGATTGAGTGTCGTTAGCAGCACAGCCACTGAGGGCTATTTCTGGAGGGGGCAGGTATGAGCTTAAGGAAGACACTGATGTTCAAGCCCGAATAGTTGCATTGATTAGAAGACTGGAGGTCATGGAAATAGAAAAAGTAAAGGTTGTGAAAGCAGTAGATGTATGTTCTATATGTGCTGATTCAAACCATAAGACCCAAGCATGCCCGATTATGCCAGTATTTCAAGAAAGTGGGTCTGAGCAGATGCAGTCAGCTAACTGGGTTAATAGAGCACAGAATCAGCCTTTTTCCAACACATATAATCCGGGGTGGAGGAATCACCCAAATTTCTCATGGAGAAATGATCAGCCTGGTCAATCTCCACCACCTGTGCAGCAGCCATTTCATTAGGATGCTCCTCAACACCAATATCCGTCATATCAGTGTTCTCAGAGCTATCCTTATGTAGCTCATCCTGGATTTTAGCTCCATGTAGCTGCACAAAGTTCTCAGCCTTCATCATCTACAAAGAAGACTCTAGATGACAGTTTGGCACAGATGGCCAATACACTTCAGCAATTCATGCAGATTCAAGCCACCACAAATAATCAGAACACTCAGACCATAAATGAGTTGCGAGGCACTATTAATAAGATGAGCACGACCTTGAGCACCCTAGAGAAAGGAGAATTTCCAGCATAGCCTCAGCCTAATCCTCAAGTATATAGGCAACAACAACAGCAAGTACATAATGTCTTAGGGGATGTTATTGAGACAGCGAAGGTAGTTCTTACTTTGAGAAGTGGGAAGGAAGTTCCCCAACCAGAGATGCCTATAGACACACAGGTAGTTTCTCCTACACCTGAAGATGTAACAGAGACTGATGAAGTTGAGAAAGAACCAGAAGTAGTGAGACCAGAGCTGAAGAAGCCTGTGAGTGCAGATGCTGAAACTAGTAAGGGGTACCAACCTGTGGTTCCCTATCCTCAGAGATTGGTAGCTGGCCAAAAGAACAAGTATCACACGGAGATTCAAGAGATTTTCAAGCAAGTAAAGATTAATATTCCACTCTTGGATGTCATACAACAAGTGCCTTCGTATGCAAAATTTTTGAAAGACTTATGCACAGTGAAGAGGAAGCTGAATGTAAAGAAGATAGTTTTCCTAACAGAGCAAGTCAGTGCATTGATATTGAGCGAGACTCCTCAGAAGTTTGGAGATCCCGGCTCTCCCAACATTTCCATTATGATCGGTGAATCACGCATTGAGAGAGCTTTACTTGATTTGGGGAGTAGTGTGAACTTGCTACCATTCTCAGTATATGAGCAGTTGGGATTGGGTGAGCTGAAAAACACTTCTATCATGCTATAGTTGGCTGACAGATCAATTAAGGTGCCGAGGGGTATTTTAGAGGACGTGTTGGTCAAGGTGGACAAATTCTACTACCTAGTAGATTTTGTAGTTCTTGATATGCAGCAGCTAGTCTCCATTAATTACCAAGCTCCTGTCATCCTAGGAAGACCATTTCTAGCTACATCAAATGCTTTGATCAATTGCAGAAGTGAAGTTTTGAAGCTTACCTTTGGGAACATGGCACTTGAGTTGAACGTTTTCAATACTTGCAAGATGTCAGCACATTTTGATGACACAAGTGATTTGAATGTTATGGAGAGTTTGACACCAACAGAGTTTATTTGCTAAAATTCTCACATCTCTGATAATGATTATATTTTTCAAACACCTGAATTTTTACTTGATGAGAAAATTGATCATATCAATAAAGATAACTTTGAATTTTTTTATTGTTTTGCAGATTCTTCTTTACCACTTGAAGTACAATTTACGAGAGCAAGATGGAAACCCCAGTTTAAAGCTCTACCACCACCAGACATGCTTAAATCTTCAGAGGAAGAAGTTCCCCAGTTGGAAATGAAACCACTTCCTCAAGATTTAAAGTATGTGTTTCTTGGTCCTAAAGAAGGCACTTTTTCAGTGGTGATTTTTTGGGTTTGGATTTCGAGAATAGTCATCTTAGAGGCTTGATCCGCATGGATCGGTTGGGGATGGTTTCTATTAGAGAGATGTAATTTTTTTATTTTTTTTTATTTTGTTGAGTTTGTTTTTTTTGGTATTCCTCCACCGTAAGTGAGAGTTTTTTTAATAAACTTGGGACAAGGCTACTATGTGGGTGGCTACTGGCTCTTTGAAAAAAAAAATCAAAAGGATGAAGCCCAGTTGATTGAAGTCTTAAAAAAGTATCGAGGCGCAATTGGTTGGACAATAGCCGACATCAAGGGTATTGATGCTGCTGTTTGTACCCATAGAATCCATCTTGAAGATGATACTAGACCGGTTCGTGATGCTCAACGTAGGCTCAATACTACCATAAAGGAAGTTGTGAAAGAGGAAGTGCTTAAGCTACTCGCAGTGGGTTTCATTTACCCCATCTCAAACAGTAAGTGGGTAAGTCCAACTCAAGTGATACTAAAAAAAATCTTGTTTGAATGTTATAAAAAATGATAAAAATGAGTTGATTCCAACTAGAATGGTTACTGGGTGGAGAATATGCATTGATTATAGAAAACTTAATTCAGCCAGTAGGAATGATCATTTTCCTTTATCATTCTTGGATCAAATTTTAGAAAAAGTAGCTGGTAATGCATATTATTGTTTCTTGGATGGCTATTCTGGTTATTATCAAGTTGCTGTAGCGCCTGAGGATCAGGAGAAAACCACTTTCACCTGTCCTTTCGACACTTTTGCTTTTACTAGAATGCCTTTTGGTTTGTGTAATGCTCTAGCCACTTTTTAAAGATGCATGATGAGTATTTTTTCTGACATGATTGATGATATTTGTGAAATATTCATGGATGACTTCTCTGTTTTTAGAAAATCTTTTGAAAGTTGTTTGCATAATTTGGCACGTATTCTTCACAGATGTGAGGAAAAAAATATTTTACTTAATTAGGAGAAATGCCAATTTATGGTCACTCAGGGCATTGTCTTGGGACATATTGTCTCTTCTGAGGGTATAAAGGTCGACAAAGCAAAAATTGAATTAATATCTAAACTTCCTATCCCTAGGACGGTTAGGGATATTCGTTCTTTTCTTGGTTATGCTGGCTTTTATAGGCGATTTATTCAAAGGTTTAGTTCTATTGCAAAACCTTTGTGCACTCTTTTACAAAATGATATTGAATTTGTTTGGACTGATGAGTGCCAAAAAGCTTTTGATACCCTTAAAAAATTGTGTACCACTGCCCCTATTATGCAACCCCTGCAGTGGGACCTTCCCTTTGAAATCATGACAGATGCTAGTGATTTTGCCTTAGGAGCTGTTTTGGGGCAGCGTGTGGATAATAGACCATTTGTGATTTATTATGCCAATAGAACCTTGAATGATGCCCAGAAAAATTATACCACTATTGAAAAAGAATTGCTTACAGTGGTTTTTGCACTTGATAAATTTCATACTTATATTCTTGGTTCTCCTGTAACTATTTTCACTGACCACTCTGTTCTTAAGTATTTGTTGGCCAAGAAAGATGCAAAACCACGCTTGATTCGCTGGATTCTATTATTTCAAGAGTTCAACATCAACATTAAGGACAAGAAATGAGTTGAAAACGTGGTACCTGACCACCTATCTAGATTGCCATCATCCTCCTCTTCAAATGTCAGCATTCCTCTTGATGATAGTTTCCCAGATGAGCAGCTATTTGTGGTTAATAGAGCTCCATGGTATGCTGACATAGTCAATTATCTGGTAACTGAGCGAATGCCTTCTGAATGGTCCACCGAAGATAAGCGTCGATTTCTCTCTGAGGTACGACACTTTTACTTTGATAATCCATATCTTTTTAAATATTGTTCGGACCAATTGATTCGAAGATGCATTTCCGATGATAAGTTTTCTTCGATTTTGAGATTCTATCATATGGGTGCATGTGGTGGTCATTTTTCAGCAAAGAAAAGAGTCTCAAAAATTTTGCAAAGCGGTTTTTACTGGCCTTCCATGTTTAAAGATGTTTATAATTTTTACAAGGTTTGTGAACCTTGTCAAAAATTGGGATCCATTAGCAAAAGAGACATGATGCCTCTTTCCCCTATTCTTACTTTAGAAATTTTTTATTGTTGGGTAATAGACTTCATGGGACCTTTTCCAGTTTCCTTTGGAAACACATATATTTTATTAGTTGTGGATTATGTTTCAACATGGGTGAAGGCCGTCGCTTGCAAAACAAATGACCATCATGTTGTCCTAAAATTTTTGCAATCTTTGTTTACTCGTTTTGGCATGCCAAAAGTTATCATAAGTGATGAGAGTTCTCATTTTTGCAACAAACCATTTTCTACACTCATGAAAAAATATGGCATCACACACAGAGTTTCTACCCCTTATCACCCTCAAACAAATGGGCAAGTTGAATTGGCAAACAGAGAGATAAAAATTATTTTAAAGAAAACCATCAAGGCTAATAGGAAAAATTGGTCAATTAATCTTCTTGATGCTTTGTGGACTTATAGGACAGCTTTTAAAACAAATTTAGGGATGTATCCTTATCGATTAGTTTATGGTAAAGCTTGTCATTTACCTGTTGATATTCAGCATCGAGCTCTTTGGGCCATAAAACATGTTAACATGTCACTTGATGAAGCTTCAGGGTTGAGAAAATTGCAGATCAATGAATTGGATGAAGCTCATCAGAATGCTTATGACAACGCCCAGTTGGCAAAGGAATGCATGAAAATTCTACATGATCAGAAAATTCATCCCAAGCATTTTACACTTGGCCAGGAAGTTCTTCTTTACAACTCTCGTCTGCATATTTTTCCTGGTAAGTTGAAATCCCGACGGAATGGTCCGTACATTGTAAAGACCGTTCATCCTCATGGCGCGGTAGACATTGTCAATCCGAAGAATGGTAATAGCTTCACTGTCAACGGACAACATTTAAAGTCATATCTGAAGGTCTTTGATCCACATGAAGAGATCTTGCTTGTGCAAGACCACAGGGAAGTGTTTTGATTTGTTTTTCCTTCTTTACATTTTTCTTTACTTGCATTTTTTTTATTAATTGTTCTTTTGCTTTGATTTTATATTTCATGTTGAGTGTTTGTTTTGTTTGCTTGGTTCTGTGCACTTTGTTTTCATTCGTTCGACTCATTGAGGACTATATCTCTCACTAGTTAGGGGGTAGCATGTGTGCACAGTTTTATAAATAAATAAAAATAATAATAATAACATGATGTCCATTGATACATTTACGATTGAGCATCTTGGTGGAATTTGAGCATCTTGGTGGAGTAGTTGAGCGGGATCATTTGTGAAGATTTATTTTCAAGCTTAAATATAGAGCATGATTTTTGATGCATCATATTTTGTTGATGTGTGGCTTGAAACACCGGGATGTTATACTTATTGAGATGAAACTTGATAAGATTTTTGTAGAACGAAAGGCAATGTTTGAAGGACATTTTGCACATGCTTACGCTTGTAGTGTTCCTTATTTACCATTCATTGATTTAACACTGGAGAAGTAAACTGCAGGACTACCGAGCCATGCCTAAAAAAAAAATGAAAAAAAAGGAAAAAAAAAAGAAAAAGAAAAAGGATTTGCAAAGATTAGAAAGAAAAGAAAAGAAAAAAGAACAAAAAAAGGGGAATAAAGGCGACTTAGTGAACTTTCCTAAGTAAAAGGACTAGAAACAGTTACCCAAGACTTTGGGGGTTGAGTGTCCAACCTTTAAAAACAGAGCTGGCGTGAAAACTGCTAGTCCCTTGGGTTTTGAGGTAGTTAGAATCATCAATGATTAATCTTAAGGTTGAAAAATCTTATGAAAAATCATGGCTAGTAATGAGAAACACACAACCAGTTTAGCTCCACACACACATTTGAGTTTTGAGACATTTGCCTTAATTCTATTGAAAGATTGTTGAGATAGTCTTTGTGGGTATAACCCTTGGGGGTTGAGTAATAACGTGTCACTTTTGTGAGAATTCAAAATTGTGTTTGATTGTTTCTGTATGAATTTCGATCTTTATGCAACATTCATCTCAATTAATTTTCACTATTTTGCTCAAGGATTAGCAAAATGTCAAGGATTAGCAAAATGCTAGTTGGGGGTGTGATTGCGCTGAGTTATTACATATTTTAATGCTTTTGGAACCAATATATCATAATTCTTTTGTTACTTTATCATTGGTTTTATATGGAAAAATGATTGAATCAAAGTTGTGATTTTAATTGATTAAAAGCATGAATTCTTGCTTAATTTTATCAACTGTTGATTAATATGGAATATGGTCCACATCGCTCGAGCGGAGGCTTTTGGCCGCTCGAGCGAATTCAGACAAATTCAAACGCTCCACTGCCGCTCGACAGTGAGCTCGAGCGGGTTGCGGGAAAGGATGGCCGCTCGAGCAAAGTCAGGCAGAGTTGAACGCTCGATATTCGCTCGACACTCTGCTTGAGTGAACTTAGGCAGAGTTGAACGCTCGATATCCGCTCGACACTTTGCTCGAGTAAACTTAGGCAGAGTTGAACGCTCGATATTCGCTCGACACTCCACTCGAGCGGATATCGTATTTTCCAGATCTAAGGTTTATTCCACGGTTAGAGTATATATATGATTTTTTACATCTTATGGCCGACTCTTGGCCTAGAAAACACTGTTTAGATTAGAGGAACACTGAAAATTTATTTTTCCATTGATTTTCACTCAGATTCGGAGAGAAGGATTCACACAAGCGATCATTCACGCAGCAACACAAACTCTACTAGATCACTCACTCACACTGCAGCAGATTGAAGAGCTCCTTGAGGGGTCCAATTGCTACTGCAGCCCAACCTCCTTCACCGCTTCAACTTTTCATCTAAATTCAATTGGCTTGATCTTTTCATTCCCTACTTGCTATTTCATTTCAGTTTTAACTTTCTAGATTATTTTGGAGATTTTTGATTTAGAAGTTTAAGTAATTTATTTGTTATTCATTTAGTTCATGTTATTTATTTTCCTCATTTCGTTAAGCTTTCATTTTATAGTGATTACAATTGCTATGGTTTAATTTTGAGAATTTGTTATTTGAATACAATGATGAACCCTAGAACATTGATTTTGGGGCTTTTCAATTTTCAGTGCATGTTTTGTCAATTACTTTCTAATCTAGTTTAATTCTTAACTTAGTTTTATTAATTTCTGAGTTTAATCTATTAGTCTTTTACATTTCAATCCGATAATCAAAATCTAAAAATATGAATCTAGTCCATGACTAGTACCATTTTCCATCCATTGCACATACCATCATATTTATTTTCTGTCTGTGAAGTTTTTCACCATTTTCAACGAGTTGAGTTTAAGTAAGCTTTCCCTGAGGAGACGATTTAGGAATTTATTCCTAATTATTATGCGACATCCTCCTGCACTTGGGATAGTTTTTGTGCTACTCATTTTTGAGTGAGTCAACAGCCCTTCTCTCACGGCTTTGTCTTCGATTCTTTACGATAATTTGTCTCAATTATTATTATTTACTTTACTTATTTAACTTATTTGAAATTACTTTGAAACCTTATGAATAATTAGGGTGTTGTGAATCTGGTGGATGGTATAAGTATTTGTGTTATTAGGGTTGTTGATTCCGAAATTTAGGATTTTTGTGATTGTGTTATTAGGGTTGTTGAATCATTAGTAGTGAGAATTTTCATTATCCATTTCATTGATCATAGATTCACAAGAATTTAAATACAATAAAACAATACTCATTACAATTTACAGAATCACGTCCAAACTCACTACGATTTGCATTACTCAAGAACCCACTAATTAATTGACAATAACAAATTGACTTAAGGATAATAAAGACTCAGTCCATCCTATTGACCAAGTCACACTACGGACTTAAATAAATGGAACCCACTACTACTTAATTACAATTAACAAAAATAAATTAAATAAATATTATTATATAGTTATTGATGCTTTTATTAATTTTATTGTTGTTACTATGGATGGATCAATCAAATGAAATATCAGGCGAAACATCCGGCGATGTGAGACCTTAAATGGAAAAGAGTCAAAAGATCATGGAATCAACAACGATTAATGATCTGCTTTTTCCCAAATCTAATGTAAGTAAGCCATCTATTGCTCCTAGGAGTGGTAGGAAAAGATCTGTAGATTGAGACTATTTTAAAAAGATTAAAATTGAGGATAATTCATGACCTAGAGCTGCATGTAAATTTTATGGGACTACTTGTTATCCTAACATAAATGGCACAATATCAATGTTACAGCACTTGGAAAAAACAAGTAAGAAGTCTCTATTTAGGAAAGTAGATAGAAACCAATATGTATTAGGTTTCTAGTCTAGAGAAAGTAGTGGGGGGCTTGTAGAGCAGCCTTAGCAAAAATGTTGGTTATTGATGAGCTTCCTTTTAAATTTGTAGAAGGGGAGGGGTTTAATAAATTTATGCTTGTTGTGCAACCTAGATGGAATGAGATTCCATCATGTGTAGCAGTTACAAAAGATATTTTTAAACTTTATTTGAGAGAGAAATACAAGTTTAAAAGTGCTCTTAAGGGGCAGCGCATTTGTCTAACCACGGACATATGGACATCCGTGCAAAATTTTAACTACATGTGTCTCACCGCACATTTTATTGATGAAGATTGAAAAATGAACAAAAGAATTATCAGTTTTTATAAAGTGGAAAACCATAAGGGTGAGACACTAGGAAAAAAAATCGAAATGTGTGGTTGAATGGGGGAGGCCCAAAATATTTACAAATACACTTGATAATGTAAGTTCAAATAATGAGATAGTTTCGAATTTCAAAAGAAAGACAAAAAATAGAAAAGATACAATTTTGGAATATGAGTTCTTGCATATGAGATGTTGTGCTCATATCTTGAACTTAATTGTTTTGGATGGGTTGAAAGAATGTGATCAATCAATTGCTCGAATACGAGGGGTTATGAAGCATGTGAAATCATCTCCACAAAGGTGGAACACATTTAAGTAATGTTGTAATAGTGAGGATATTACTTGTAAAAGTTGTGTATGCTTAGATGTACTAACTCGTTGGAACTCCACTTATATGATGTTGGATAGGGCTGAAAAGTTTCAAAAAGTATTTCAACGGCTAGAGGATGAAGATTTAGGATATGTTAAGAGTATTGGGAAGTATGATAGTGAGAATGATGATGGTGTTAGTGAGTTAGGTAAAGGAGGGGCATCCAAGTTAGGGCCTCCAAGCATGGATGATTGGGATAAGAGTAAGTTGTTTGTAAAATTTCCAAAACTTTTTTACGATGCCACCTTGCGTTTCTCGGGGCCCAATAGTGACGCCCCCAAATTCCGCTTGGGATTGAACGGACATTTGAAGCGTCGAGACATGCAACACAAGGTTACCTGCCCCCGTTCATGACATATAAGATGCAATGTTCCTAACATGCATCTAGCATTATGCAATATTCGCAGCGGATAATTTTTTTCTTTAGCAATACTATGCACCAAACTAAAATATCCCAAATACTTGAAACATATTTCATACATAAAGGCATACTAAATAGCCGTGATCACCACACTAGTCCAAAATGGTTGTGATCAAAAGAATACTTGAGATACAACTCCAAAAGTACAAGTATTAACCTAAGTTAAATACTATACCATCATCAACATCGCACCGTAGCCTAGATGACCGTATTCAGATGGTCAGATTCCAATTCTTCTTTGGGTCCTGTAACAAGATCTACCATTCGGGGGGAATGGTAGTTGGGACTACCACAGTGAGATTTGATTACAAATCTCAGTAAGTTAACATAAAACTCACACACAGGTTAAAGATGCATGCATGGCAGTAAAAGCATAAATGCATAAGTAAAGTCGTACATAAGCATAGCATAACTTGACATATAACATGACATAACCAGAACTTAAACGTGAACTGAACTTGACTTAACATGACATGAACTTGAGTTTAAAACATAACATGGACTTGAAATGTAGCATGAACGTAAACATGCATAACATAAATATGAACTTGAAAATAACATAAACTTGAACATATCATGACATAAACGTGAACTTGAGACATACTGTAAACGTGAACTTAACATGATGTGAACATGAACTTGGAACATAACTTGATCATGAACATAACATGTACGTGTACATAACAAAACATGAACTTGATCTGAAACTTGACTTATCATGCACTTGATCTGAAACTTGACTTAATACGTACTCCACAGTTGTTGTGGCCCCACGTATTCTACGTGTCACAATTGCTGTGTCTCACGTAGTGTATGCTCCACAGTTGTTGTGGCCCCATACTTCATGCTCCACAGTTGTTGTGGCCCCATGTATACACGTAACATAAAATATAATACGTACTCCACAGTTGTTGTGGCCCCACGTATACACGTAACATAAAATATAATACGTACTCCACAGTTGTTGTGGCCCCACGTATACACGTAACATAAAATATAATACGTACTCCACAGTTGTTGTGGCCCCACGTATACACGTAACATAAAATATAATACGTACTCCACAGTTGTTGTGGCCCCACGTATACACGTAACATAAAATATAATACGTACTCCACAGTTGTTGTGGCCCCACGTATACACGTAACATAAAATATAATACGTACTCCACAGTTGTTGTGGCCCCACGTATACACGTAACATAAAATATAATACGTACTCCACAGTTGTTGTGGCCCCACGTATACACGTAACATAAAAAATAATACGTACTCCACAGTTGTTGTGGCCCCACGTATACACGTAACATAAAAATATAATACGTACTCCACAGTTGTTGTGGCCCCACGTATATACGTAACATTAAATATAATACGTACTCCACAGTTGTTGTGGCCCCACGTATTCACGTAACATAAAATATAATACGTACTCCACAGTTGTTGTGGCCCCACGTATTATACGTAACATAACATGTCTTATCTTTCTTAATGCATGAGATATTAATTAATATCATATACTTTTCTAACATGGCGTATACTTGTAAATGACACAATATGATTTAATCATAACATTTCATGGCATACTTAACATGGCATACTTATAACATACATCATTGTATGATAGAAAAGATTATGTAACAGATAATTATTCATGAGAGATTAAATCATACGTAGCAGATAAACATGTAATGACATAGCATGACATGGCATATACGATAACATACATACATAAATTGTAGTTCTCTTACCCATCACACATACACAATAAACTGATAGTAAGTTAGAGGCTAACTTACCTCGATTGTCACGTTCTACGAGAATAAAGTGCGATATACGAGAAACTGTAAAAGGTCATTCTAAAAGTTAGAAATTTAATTACTAACAATTAGAAACATGGAAACAAGTTATCTTAGAGTAAAATTATCATTTTACCCTCTACATGTGGGAAAACGACCATTTTACCCATAACTTAAGGATTTCATATCCTAACTCCAAAAATTTCCAAAATTTACATTCCTCATGTAAATTTTGTTCTAAACTCAAATATCAACTCAGAAAAAAATTTAAAACAAAACAACACTATGGAAAACACACTATGGCCGAAACATCCATAGGCCATTTCTCTTGATTTTTGTTACAATTCCTTCCAACTTCAAAACTCATGCTTAAACCAAAATTTTACAACAAACATCTTCCAATCCTAAGTTTAAAACCATACTTGAAACATCCATTTAGAAAAAGCTAATAATCAACACCAAACTTTTTTGTAAAAAGATCAAAACACTTGAATCACAAGCTTTGTCCTTAAATCAAAACATCTCCAAGAATTCCAAAAAATCTAATCTTACTTCTAACATATTCATAACATCATCCTCAGATAAACCATGCTTTAAATCATCAAACTAAAGTCACCAAAATCACAAAAATAACACTTGGAGTTTTTGATTTTACACTTAGTCCAAAAACAGAAACTTTTTCTTAACTAGCTTTGATAAATCTCTTGATCAATGGCTTAAGAAGGTGAGATCTTTGAAATAAAGTATCACATGGTTTAAAAACGTGTCCTAAAGAATATCCAACCATCAAAATTAAAATCACATGGCTAAAACCCAATAAAACATGGATCTAACCTAAAAACATCAAATCTTAGGCCTAACCGAAATTCTCTTGCATAGAAAAATCATATCTTTGAAACTAATACTAAATATCTCCAAAATAACATCCTAACATGAAAATAAGAGACTTAGGATCATCATATAAAAATATCAAAGCCTTTAGAGTAAGATCAAACCTCAAAATATTCAAACTTTATCCAAATAAAAACTGTTTTGTCACTTCCAGTTTTCATGTTTCTAGATCTAATAAAATCTATCATCAAAATCTTTATTCATGCAACAAAACCTCAATGAAAACTCTTAAACACATTCTAAGAACACTCCATAAAATTTTCGGACCAAGATATATCCATTAGCTTGGTCAAAAACTCCAAAACATAACACACTCTCCAGATTCACGCCCAGAATGACCTTTCCATGGTTAAAAATACTTTTGACCGACCAAATGACCATGGAATGATACGAAAAATACATCTACGGAAACTAGACTCAAAGAGGAACAACTTTTATGAAGGAGTCATCGTGTGAAAATACTTACAAAGGGTCGAAAAACTCCACGCAAAAAGACCCAGAAATCTGCCCGAGAGAGCTCTTTTGGGTTTCTCTCTAAGAACGGGGTGAAGAAATGATTAAAGTGAAGTAAGTGTGTCTTGCACGACTCAAGACTTCTGTAGGGAGAATATTTGGACCTTAATGATCATTGAGTGGAGGTGTAGACATGTGACATAATGTAGAGGATAGTGGGGGGCAAAAGACAACTTACAAAGGCTATGAGACATGGGACTTGATGGGGTGGGTTCCTCCATATTAATGAGTGCAACTTGATGCAATGAATGGTCTGCCAAGTGGGGGAGGAAATTTCTCCAAGAAGCTATGCCAAGGTGGCCAAAATTCGTGGGCTTTAGTGGGCCTTAGTGGGCCTCAACCAAGTGGGCTTCAATTTGGGGTTTAAAGGGGGTTTGGTTAGGGTTTGAGATGCTATCAAGCCCAAATCCAATTTTTCTTGGCCCAATCAAATTTCTAAGGTTTAAAATGTTGGATAAAGATGTCATAATAGGAATTTGAGAAATTAATAGCATGTGAAAGTGATTTAATCAAGTGATTAAACACAATACTAGAAATTGGATCAAAAAGGGTTTGAATGCCAACTTTAGGGTTTGGGGAAACCGTTTAGGGTTTCGGTTTCAACCAAGTTTTTGGGGTTTCAAAAGGATTCCAACCATTTAGGGTTTTACTAGGGTTGAAACCCTCTTCATCTAACTCAATTTGGTTGATCAGATGAAAAAAAACTGTTTTGCTTAGGTGGCATGATCTCACACATTGATTTCCTTCACAAATCCATCTAATGGTTTCTCTTTGTGCCAAGTATCTAATACTATTCATTATGTGTGGTTAAGATCTTGCCAAGTGTCCAAATAAAACTTCTCTAACCTAATTTGGACATTTCACACTGTGATTTTGAAACCACTGCACTTAGTACGCTTATCGAGGTTACTATTCACTCCGAAAAAGTGCATAATAAACTTAGTACTGAAAAATCCTAAATATTCAACTGAGTCTAGTGGCGTAAACTATAACGTAATCTGACACTTCTAACTACCTCAAACAAATAAAATCACATTTCTGGCACCATAGTGAGTGATAAAACTAATTATGTTGACATACTAGAACTTATGCGATTAGCCGATTCGTAAAAACTTATGGGGTTTTCACGAGATTTCTAATGTCTATAGAAATTCCACCATTGAATTTCTAGCGGGCTGTTACATCCTCCCCTCCTAAAAAAAAGATTTCGTCCTCGAAATCGACGCAAGTACAAACATAAAACACGCTTAAAACACTGTAGATAGTTTAAAAAAAAAAGAACCGTCCGTGACCCGACAAGTGCTGCAAAGTCTCGGGGCCTACTCTATGAATTTAATACGGCTAGTGATTTGAACAAACGCCTGATGTTGATGACAACCGTGATTGAAGGCTTTGAGTTTCTATAAAGAAACAGGATCATCTTCATCCATCGGAAAGAAAAAACATCGCTTCTTGACCTGTGTTTTGTTTTTCCATAACAAAATAATGGCTGGGCAAAACTCTTCCACTAATGTTCCAGACTTGAATCAGGAACCCTTGACGCATCAACCATCAATCTTCTCTCCTGAGGTCGTCAATACTACGATAGGAGCAGCGAACTGTTCTTCTAGTAGGACTGATTCTGAGATTATTACAGAATCATGGAAGCTCAGTAGTCAATATGCTGCCTCTGTTACGATCATGTCTCGGAGGTTACTGGCGAGGGTAAGTGAGATTGATCATCTTAACATCCAAATATCTGAGTTACAACAGAAGCTTGCTAATAAGGATAGAGAAAATAAAAGGCTACAGCAAGAAAACCAAGAGTTGAAGAAATTTGCAGATTGGTATGCTCATGATCTGCAACCACGAATAGAAGAGCTGGAACGAGAAAGGATTCAGATACAGGGTCAACATCGGCAGCTAACAGCAGAGGTTCATCGTTTTCTAGAGAAATAGGGACAAACTACTGTTAATCTAGCTGGCTTAGAAAGAAACTTTTGACAAAGCGTGTCCAGCAGATCTTGTATTTCTTTTGACTAAATAAGATTTGAAGAGATAAAAGTTTGTCTTCTTCTTTATGTTATCTCTATAAAATCAGTCTTCAACTCAATCCAATATGCATCAAAACTTATTCTCATCTCTATAACTCCTCTGCATTCCTTCAACATTCTCGCCTTAAGTTTTCAATTCTTTTCTCCATGGCTCACTCTTCTAACATTTCTCTAGATCCAACCATGAGGTATTCAGCACCTCAACCTCCTGTCCTTTCTGCAGCTGCCATAGGTGCCATGCTGCAGCAAGAAAATACTAGTATGGCTAATAAGTCAGACTCCGATGCTGTCTACGACTTGGTGAGTCTTGGGACTCGCTACTCATCCTCTATTATTGCTTTTTCCCAGCGGGTACAAGCCAAAAACCATGAGGTTGAAAGGCTTAAAGAACAAATTGTTGTACTTCAACGAATTGTTCAAGAGTCTCACACCAGGGAAGGAATCCTTCGGCAGCAGAATAAACAGCTGAAAACTCTATTGGATTCTTCATTCCGCTTGCCAGCTCCCATGAATAGGGATGACATGATATTGTATGAAGAGAATGAGCGTCTCCAACATGAGGCTAAGAACCTCAAGTTTATGTAGAAGCTTTTTTTTTTTTTTTTAAATCTCTCTATATTTATGAACTCTGGTTTATCCTTTAAGAGATATTCGTAACATGCTTCATACCTATTTCTCTTCTAATCATATATAATCTATCTTCTGGTAAAGGTTTTGTGAATATATCTGCTAACTGATCATGTGTTTGTGAACTCTAATACTATATCGCTTTTCTGCACATGATCTCGAAGAAATTCAAGCCTAATGAATACTAAAATCTCAAGCCTAGTATTTGGTGCATTTCCTAAGGACATGTGGATTTATAACCCAGAGACGTATTGCTCTGATACCACCTGTGACGCCCCCAAATTCCGCTTGGGATTGAACGGACATTTGAAGCGTCGAGACATGCAACACAAGGTTACCTGCCCCCGTTCATGACATATAAGATGCAATGTTCCTAACATGCATCTAGCATTATGCAATATTCGCAGCGGATATTTTTTTTTTTTCTTTAGCAATACTATGCACCAAACTAAAAATATCCCAAATACTTGAAACATATTTCATACATAAAAACATACTAAAAAGCCGTGATCACTACACTAGTCCAAAATGGTTGTGATCAAAAGAATACTTGAGATACAACTCCAAAAGTACAAGCATTAACCTAAGTTAAATACTATACCATCATCAACATCGCACCGTAGCCTAGATGACCGTATTCAGATGGTCAGATTCCAATTCTTCTTTGGGTCCTGTAACAAGATCTACCATTCGGGGGGAATGGTAGTTGGGACTACCACAGTGAGATTTGATTACAAATCTCAGTAAGTTAACATAAAACTCACACACAGGTTAAAGATGCATGCATGGCAGTAAAAGCATAAATGCATAAGTAAAGTCGTACATAAGCATAGCATAACTTGACATATAACATGACATAACCAGAACTTAAACGTGAACTGAACTTGACTTAACATGACATGAACTTGAGTTTAAAACATAACATGGACTTGAAATGTAGCATGAACGTAAACATGCATAACATAAATATGAACTTGAAAATAACATAAACTTGAACATATCATGACATAAACGTGAACTTGAGACATACTGTAAACGTGAACTTAACATGATGTGAACATGAACTTGGAACATAACTTGATCATGAACATAACATGTACGTGTACATAACAAAACATGAACTTGATCTGAAACTTGACTTATCATGCACTTGATCTGAAACTTGACTTAATACGTACTCCACAGTTGTTGTGGCCCCACGTATTCTACGTGTCACAATTGCTGTGTCTCACGTAGTGTATGCTCCACAGTTGTTGTGGCCCCATACTTCATGCTCCACAGTTGTTGTGGCCCCATGAATACACGTAACATAAAATATAATACGTACTCCACAGTTGTTGTGGCCCCACGTATACACGTAACATAAAATATAATACGTACTCCACAGTTGTTGTGGCCCCACGTATACACGTAACATAAAATATAATACGTACTCCACAGTTGTTGTGGCCCCACGTATACACGTAACATAAAATATAATACGTACTCCACAGTTGTTGTGGCCCCACGTATACACGTAACATAAAATATAATACGTACTCCACAGTTGTTGTGGCCCCACGTATACACGTAACATAAAATATAATACGTACTCCACAGTTGTTGTGGCCCCACGTATACACGTAACATAAAATATAATACGTACTCCACAGTTGTTGTGGCCCCACGTATACACGTAACATAAAATATAATACGTACTCCACAGTTGTTGTGGCCCCACGTATACACGTAACATAAAATATAATACGTACTCCACAGTTGTTGTGGCCCCACGTATACACGTAACATAAAAAATAATACGTACTCCACAGTTGTTGTGGCCCCACGTATACACGTAACATAAAAATATAATACGTACTCCACAGTTGTTGTGGCCCCACGTATATACGTAACATTAAATATAATACGTACTCCACAGTTGTTGTGGCCCCACGTATTCACGTAACATAAAATATAATACGTACTCCACAGTTGTTGTGGCCCCACGTATTATACGTAACATAACATGTCTTATCTTTCTTAATGCATGAGATATTAATTAATATCATATACTTTTCTAACATGGCGTATACTTGTAAATGGCACAATATGATTTAATCATAACATTTCATGGCATACTTAACATGGCATACTTATAACATACATCATTGTATGACAGAAAAGATTATGTAACAGATAATTATTCATGAGAGATTAAATCATACGTAGCAGATAAACATGTAATGACATAGCATGACATGGCATATACGATAACATACATACATAAATTGTAGTTCTCTTACCCATCACACATACACAATAAACTGATAGTAAGTTAGAGGCTAACTTACCTCGATCGTCGCGTTCTATGAGAATAGAGCGCGAGACACGAGGAACTGCACAACAGCTGGAAGAGGAACACTCAAGTCCTTAAGATTTTCACTTCTGAACTCAATTGCCATATTGTAAGCACTTGCAACACCACGGCCAACTTGAGGTTTCACTATACTCGGAAGAGATAAATTGACTTCAGAAAGCCTTTGCACTAAAACAAGTTCATTAAAATTATCAATAACAACCAAACAAACAACTCATTTCTCAATCCATATACTCTTAGCCATAGTCAACCACAAGATGACACCAGTCATCCCGGACTATAATCCATATCATCACTGCTTCGGGACACTGTCATACAGTTTCCCAACATTACACCATACGCTCCACACTTCTCTGCTACGCCATCCAACCCTTCGTGACACGCCATCCGGTGTATCACGACTTAGTACAGAGTACACTCACGTGAACTCTCTTCCATTCACACTACAAAACCCATCACTGCGATACACGTCTCACGGTGCATCGCTACGCGACACGGAGTACGCGCTACGCGTACTTCCTTCGCTACAACACTCATCAACACGATGCACATCACACGATGCATCGCCATACCACACGGAGTACACTACATGCGTACTCCCTTCCTTCTACGACCCACATCACTACAGCGCACGTCGCGCGGCGCGTCGCTGCATTACACAGAATACGCTACACGCGTATTCTCTTCACACAACCCGCCGTATCACATCTACGGCATCCATCTCACGCCTATACTTCACAGCACAGTCCACAAAACTACAAAATCAAGCCTAACACTTCACAACCACACTTCGTTTCACAACTACGCAGCGAACTCCACAAACACTAACTACACAGTCTACAGCCAACCAAATCAACTATGTTAAACATAAATAACTAAAGATAGAGGGTTATACCATCGACGGGATAACCCGTGCGTCGCTCGCTGCTCGTCACGAACATGCGTCGGAGGAGCATACGTGGCGGTACGGTGTCTGTCCACCACATAAAGTGGTAGTTTGGGCTTGAGAAAGGCTAGGCGTGGTCTTGGAAGACTCACGGTCGCCTTGTGATGGTCAAAGGTGGCGGAGCACGGCGGCATCACGCCGTGAACAGTAACTCCGAACGGTGAGCGGAGGAGACGCGAGGTAGCGAAAAGCCATAGAACTTCATGGAAAGCTAGGGAAAGGTAGAGGAACATGTGGTGGAGCTGTGGTGGCGAGGTGGTGGTCGGACGGTGGCTAACGGCGGCAGATCGGCCGTTTGAAACCATTTTTGGCCTTGGAGAGTGCGGGAGAGTGTGAGCTCTACGAAGCTCCGTTGGCCATGAAATTTCTTGGAGAGGTTCATGAGGATGAGAGGAACAAGATGGTGGTGGTGAAACACCACGGGTGGCCGTGTACGGCGGCGCACGGTGGTGCAACCGAACGGGTGTTTTGAGAAACCCATATGAGAAAAAGTGAGAGTTTGGGAAAAAGAAAGACATGGGGAGGAAGCCCTTGATGTGGTGAATCCAATGGTGGTGCTTGGTGGCTGATTTGGCCGTGTATGGTGGTCCAAAATGGTGAAAAGCCTTAAAAACCCATTTGTTTGGAGGCGAGAGTGGCGGCTAACCGTGGCTCGGATGGAGGTGAAACTTGGAGGGGATGTTCACCGGTGAGAGGGGAAGAAATCTGGGTGGGTGGTGTAGTCCACGCCGCCGGCGAGCGGCGGTTCTGGGCGGAGAAAGAAATCGGCAACAGGGGAGAAAACAGGGCAGGGGCAGCAACTTCCGGGGGCTCTCGGCGACTAACGGCTGGTCCGATGGCTCTGAAAATTGGTGTGTATGAACTATGGTGAAAGGGGAAGAGAATGGCGGGGGTGGTGTACGACACCTCCACCGGACGGCGGAGAAACGGGCGGTCAAAGGGGCGGCGACGGTAATGAGACAAGAAGGAAGAGCACGGGAAGAGAGAGAGAATTGGTGGCCGGCGTTGCACACCTCCGGTGCAGATGTGTTCGCCGGTGAGGGAGGGACATGCCGGAGGTGGAGGTGAGGCACGGCGGCCGGAGGTGGCGCCGGTAGGAAGCTAGAACCGATCAGCTATGGTGGAAGGGTGTAAGTCGACCATGGAGAGAAGGAGAGGAAAGAGAAGAAAAAAAAAGAAAAAAGGAAAAATGAAGGAAAAAGGGTAGGAGCCTAGGTAATAAACTTCAATCCTACGTTTTGGGATCCTCAAATAATTCAACGGTGAATTAAAACACTGATTAAAAACGCGTAAATGTTTTATTTTAAATAAAACACTTTAAATAAAACACCACGATGAATTAAGGTAGAATATTATTTTATAAACTAAAATTTATAAAATAATATTTCCTCATCATTATATAAAATGATAAAGTACCGTTAATTAATCGAAGATGATAAAACCAATTAATTTAAATAAGAGTTTTCAACGTAAAATTAAACATCTTAATATCTTAAAACAACTAAAATATTTAATCTAAGTAATTATCCACAATTATAATATTTTCAGAGCTCATTAAATTATTATAATTGTGCTACTTTAAAAACAAGCTTATCTAATACTTTGAAATTCGATGGATAAGATCCGGGAAAACGCCATCGAGGTACAACGCTTAGGATAAAACTGTTCATGATTTTACAGCTGTCGGTGAAGAACAAATTACGTGATTTACGGAAAAGATAATCTATACGCGTGATTCCAGATGAGGGTAAAGACGAGAGAGATGTGATTGCTGTCGGGAAAGAATCCAAAACTGATTATTTTAGCGGGCTGTTACACCAATTATGTCACTTGCAATTGTTTTGTATTTGAGTTAGCGACAATTCATGCTGCAATTAATTTGGAATGTACGGAAGGGCCTCATAATTTGAGGACAATGACATCTAGTATGAAATCTAAATTTGAGAAGTATTGGGAAAATATTGAAAAAATGAATCTTTTGTTGTATATTGCGTTGGTTCTTGGTCCTTGATATAAAATGCACTATCTAGATATTCTTTTTGAAGGATTCTATAAGGATAATATTTTGAAAGTTCTTATGTTGTTGCATCAGGTTAAAGATGCTTTGACTCATTTATACGATATTTATAGTGTAAATGATGGAAGTGATGTTGGAGCACTAGATCAAACTATGAGCCAATCAAGTGAGGGATGGGCTAGTACTACAAGTTCAAATCCTGGGTAGGCCAAGGTGATTTCGGATCAATGAGATTATATATCCGTGCAAAAATTAAGAAGCGTTTGGAGTCGGAGAACTCTTTAGAGACTAAATCTAAATTGGAGAGGTATTTAGTTGAAAAATGTAAAGAAGATAACGCAAAATTTAACTTGTTGAAATGGTGGAAGGTTAACAGCATTAGATATCCCGTGCTTTCAAGAGTTGTGCGGGATGTTCTTGTAGTTCTGATATCTACAGTGGCCTCTGAGTTAGTTTTTAGCATAGCAGGTTGAGTACTTGATCCTTTCCACAGTAGCTTATCTCCACTTATGGTTGAAGCCCTTATTTGTACACAAAATTGGCTTTGCTCATCTTTTGCCCCGTTTAACATTCGTACTTTAATGGATGATGTTGAGGAGTTTGAGAAATTTGATACAGGTATATAGCATCATTCACATTTTTTTTAAGTGTCTTTAAAATGTATATCATATCAGTAATTTGTTTTAATTATTATGCTTAATGTTTTCCCTTTTGTGTAGAGCTCATGGAAGACAGAGAGAGTTCTTCAAGACCTACTTCTTTGGTTGGAGATGATTAAATTTAAAGTAGGACAACTTGTGTAACATCTTTCCTACAGTTTTTTTTTCATTTAATGTAATTCCTAACATTTTATTGAAATTAACTGCTTGATTTATTTTCATACAATTGCAAGGTTTGTTGAATAGACTATTGGAGTTGGTGGCTTAGTGTATAGCAATTAGCTATTTGTTCTAGTTGTAAAGTTTTTTATTGGATGTTTTTGTAATTTGAACTTCTAATTTGGAGTTGTAATTTCAACTTTTAATTTAGACTTTTAGTTTGTTGGACTTTTGAACTTGTAATTTGTTAGACTTTTTGATTTATACTTTAGACTTTTGGAATTTGGACTTGTAATTTGTTGGACTTTTGGACTTGTAATTTAGACTTTTGGACTTATTTTATTTCAAAACAAAATTTTCTTTTTATTGTAGATTTTTTTTGTAGCAATTTATTTAAAGGTTTATAGAAGATTTTTTTTACACTAGATTTTTTATTTTAGTTTTTGTTTTATAGCAATTTTTTATATAGCAGAATTTTGTTTAGATGACAGATTTTTTTTATAAACCAGATTTTTTATAGCAGAATTTTTTTACATAGCAGATTTTTTATAGCAAATGTTTTTTACATAGCAGATTTTTTTTGTAAAGCAGATTTTTGTAAATAGTAATAAATTTTTAATAAAACAAATTTCTTTAAATTAGTTTTTTTTAAATAGATTTTTTTATGACAAATTTATATTTTATTAAAACCGGATCGGAAACTGGCAAAACTGGAATACCGGTTTAGGAAGAAAACCGGTGCGTAATCGATTTTGAAAAATGCAAAACCGGTGCCTACTGGTTCAGTCCTAGATTTTAAACTTATAATGATTCTTGTATTTATGGGAAAAAGTATGAAATACAAGAAACTATAAATTGGAATTCTAAATATTAGAAACTTTATCACAAATAACTTAGTAACATGAAAAATTATAACTTATAGTAAAATTACCATTTTACCCTCTATATGTGGAAAAATGATCATTTTATCACTAACTTAAGGATTTACATCCTAACTCTAAAAATCACTAAATTTACATTTCTCATGTAATTTTTATCCTAAACTCAAATATCTAACTATAAAAGTTAAAAAAAAATACACAACCATAAAAATCACACTAAGGCCAAAACACCCTTAGGTCATTTCTCTTTAATTTTTGTTGCAATTTTATCCAACTTCAACTGTAACACCTAGGCCCAACACCTAGCTCATGCCAAGCTTGCATATTATAAAATTTTATTTATTTATTTATTTATATTTTTTTATTTTTGGAAGCCCAAAATTAGATTTGTCGGGTACTTTTTGGAAAGATCCCTTGCCCATAAATTATTATGATAAATTATAATAGTTTTATTGGACTTAATATTTGGATAAAAGCCCATTCAATATTTATCCACTAAGTGAGCCATTAAATAATTAGCAATTGACCAAAGAAATTCTATGCTCGGAGATATTATTGGATGATTGATTTATTTTAGACATGCGGATTAAGGTCCAGTTGTTTATGAGGATCCAGCTCATGATTTGTATTTGAAATTTTTTTTTATCAATTTCAAACATAGTAGGGTTACAACTCTAGCCATGGATTCTGGTGGATCTTATTTGTTTTCAAACCCTAGTTAGTTTTTGGTTACCCTTCACCACATTCACCACCTAGCAGTATCATTCTTCCCCACATCGCACTCCCTTCTCCACACCAAACCAAACCGCAAGCTGCAACTGCACACACACCCGCTCATATATATGGAGAGAGAGACCCATGCTTGGTGAGTAATGTTGCCAAGCTCTTCTGCATGACGGAAGTCACCCACTGCCTCAAACCTCCATCTCACAAAGCAACCTTCTTGCCCAAATCTATGCGAGCCCTCTGTATGTCTGCCATACGACACTGGCCACCACCTCATCACATGAAAATCCACATGGTTACAAACCACATTAATTGGGATCCTGAATTACTATCAATAGATGTTAAATGGAGGGGCTACCCACGTGGGCAGACCCCCCCCCCCCCCAATCCCTGCATTTAACATGCACGTAACGCACGACCTTAACACGGCTTGTAAATGCATGGCTTTAAGCCATGCATTACCCTTATATTAAAGGCTGGTCTTTAAGGCCAGCCGTGTAGGGAGGGCTATATATAGCCCCCCTCCTTTTGGTTCTTTTGGACCCATCGATATAGCAAAATCTCTCTCTCTTTTGTTCTCTCTTGAAATAGTTTTTAGGCCGTAAATTTGTTAAGTTTTATTCTAGTTTTATAACTACGTAGTACACTTTACCACTAAGAGGAAACGCTTGAGTTTTGTCGATCTGGAGAAACTTGTAGAGCATTTTTATAAGCTAAGCTTGAGGTACTTTTCGCTGCAATTTAGGAACTTACATGATTTTAGTCTTAAGGTGGCCTAACAACCTTAGTAGTTGCCTAGCTAAAGTTTGGCCAAACTTTGATTAGGAAATTCACTTTGACAAATTTAACTAGCCACTTTTCAATAGCACCAAATAACAAAATCTCCAAAGATATACTATAATATTAAAATATTGATTTTCACATTTTCATTTATTTTAATTCTAATTATAATTTGAATATTTATTAGTTATTAAAAAATTACACATTAATTTTCTGACGTTCATATTATTTCAACGGATAAAATTTTCTAACAATTTTTTTTACAACAGTCATATTTTTTCAATTGATATATTTTTTCAATTGTCATATTTTTCTAATGGTCATATCTCTAAAACGGTTATATTTTTTCAGCCTTATTTTTCGAACGACTATATTTTTAACAGTTATATTTATCTGAATGATATATTTTTTTAACAGTTATATTTTTCCAACAGTTATATTATTTTTAAAAAAATGCATATGTAAATAATGCCAAAAAACAATCACAATAGAATAGATGGAGAAATACATGGAGAAAGAGTTCGATTGAATTAAATTATTGACATAGGATTTTCACTAATAGGTTCGGCAATGGTATAAACACATGATACCAACGGATTTGCATCCAAGATATAATGATATCCAAAACAAGTTTATTTGTCTAGTTGTGTATGCATAAATGAAATTAGACAAGAATACCCTCTAATATTGCTATTATACCGCCAGATTAGATATTTATTCTATGTATAATGAATAAATCCAAATGACAAGTTTTAAATAAATAAAATACTTTTCGGGGTAGAGAGAATTTTCAAATTGTCTCCTATCTTATTAAATTTAGAAAAATTATTTATACAAGTCCCAAATAGATAACCTATACACAAGTTTTTGTAAAACAATAGACTCCAACTTAAAAAAAAAAAAAAAAAAAAAAAAAGAATAAAACTGTTATTTTTTTAGAGGGATCTACTATTTTACAAAAAGTTTGCGTAAAATTTATCTAATTAAAATTTGTATTTAGCATTGCTAAAGGTCTATAATCTGATTAGTATTACTCCCAGCCTCCAAAATAGAAATTTAGAGTTTGAAACCCCTCTTTCCAAAAAAAAGTACAAATGATACAAATTTTTTTTAAAATGATATTTGCAGTCGTGGTTGTGCAAGCACCCTGACAATCTCTTTGAAAAAAGTGAATTAATACGGAATTCACATGAAACAAAACTAACTTTTGTAATCGTGGACCCTACTATTTTTCAAAGAGATTGTGCGGCGTTTGCATACTCTACGACTATATGTAACATTTCTCAATTTTTTTTAGATGATCAAATGATACAAACCTTTGACTCAAACAGTTCCGAAGAAGTACACATATCGCACTGTTGTCAAATGACAACCCTTGGATTTGATACAACGATTATTATTCCATCTACCAAAAGGTTGGCACCAATTCAATCCTTTGCAATGCAGTACCTGCCAATTATTTTTTCTTGAGGCTGTTACCATGAACGAGCTAATGGGCTGGGAGTCCGCCGAATCATCATCTAGTTAAGACTTATGATGAGCCATAACATATAAACTTTTCCTAATTTTCCTTTTACCAAAATAATTTATAACTTTAAAATAAATCCTAAAATATTAATAATAATAAATATAATATATAATTATTTTAAAAATATTTCCCACAAAAATAACCCTAAATGAGAAAGAAAAGTAAGAATTCTAAACAATTAATGCTAGATACAATTTTAAAGTGACGTAATGTTAAGTGTAGTCATAGAATGTACAAGCACCTTACAATCGTTTTAAAAAATAATGAGCTGCACTATTTAAAATTTAGTTTTTTTTATGTGAATATCGTATTTACTTACTTTTTTCAAAGTGATTATGTATTATTTGCATATTCTATAACTGTAAATATTATTTCTAATTTTAAATTTACTTACTTTTTTAAGATATTGTACAGAATTTAAATATCTTAAAACTACAAATATCATTTATATATTAAAAAAATAATAATTCTTTTATCAAGTTCAGACCCGATAGGAGAATAATATTTCTTTATCGCGCAACATTCAACACACGAGAGCAATGGATCATATAAGTGAGATTCTCAGAAGATCCATTAAGGTTGTCTTATAGGACACGAATGGCAGATGTGCAAATAATTATAAAAAACAGCTACGACTTTAATTAACGCCTATTAATAGACAATTAGGAATTTTAAATGTTTGAAATACTTCCAATTTCTATTATTTAGCCTTCATTAATGTTTACCCTGTCATATGGTTTGCTTAGTGAGTTAAAATGAGATAAGTTGAGATAAAAATTAAAAATTGAATAAAATATTATTATAACATTATTTTTTAATATTATTATTTTGTGAGATTTAAAAAGACTAAATTATTTATTATATTTTAAGTAGATCTAAAAAACTACAGGGCCCAACTATAAGTCAATGATGGAGAAAAATCTAGATCATAGATAGCTCCAAACAAAGCAAAAGACGAGAGAGTGTGGTCTATCGCTTTGTGACCATGGTGTTGTCCACGATAGTGAAGTTGGAAGGAAGTGCACCGATTGATGGAGAAAGAAACAGAGAGAGAATGTTGCCGGCTAATGGAGAAAGAAACAGAGAGAGAGATGAGGTGAGAGAAATGAGAGAAATTGTTTCGTTGCTTCAAAATCAAAAGGAACCCAAGGGCAAAAACGTACACATTCGCTCCAGACAAAGCAAAAGACGAAAGAGTGTTGTCTTTTGCTTTGTGAGCATGGTGTTGTCCACAGCGGTGAAGTTGCAAGGAAGTGCGCCGATTGATGGAGAAAGAAATTGAGAGAGAAGGTTGGCCAATGATGGAGAAACAACCACAGAGAGAGAGAGAGAGAGAGAGAGAGAGAGATGAGAAAGTGCGATAGCTGATGGAGAAAGAAATAGAGAGAGAAGGTTGCCGGCTGATGGAGAAAGAAATTAAGAGAGAGAAAGAGAGATGAGATGTGTGTATGAGAGAGAGAGAGAGAGAGAGAGAGAGAGAGAGATGAGATGAGAGAAATGAGAGAAATTGTTTCGTTGCTTCAAAATGAAAGGAACCTCAGGCCAAAAATGTACACATTTGCTCCAAACAAAGCAAAAGACGAGAGATTGTTGTCTTTTGCTTTGTGAGCATGGTGTTGTCCACAGTGGTGAAGTTGCAAGGAAGTGCACCGGTTGATGGAGAAAGAAACAGAGAGAGAAGGTTGGCCGCTGATGGAGAAAGAACCATAGAGAGAGAGAGAGAGAGAGAGAGAGAGAGAGATGAGATAAGAGAAATGGATAATAGGGACAAGAACGTCCCTTTAAACCCATGTGAAAATAGCACCTAGGGATCGATCATGATCCATGGACACTTGATCAGAGATGAAATCAAAGCCATAAAAGATATTGTCATGTTTTGTCTGTTAGGTATCTGCCTAAAAATGAAATCAATTTCGAATCATCAAATAAATTTGTGGGACCCTAAATTTGAAAAAATATGACAATGTTATAAACCTATTTGTCTGACCATCTTTAGCCATCAATTAAGATAATTTAACCATAAATTAAGACCAATCTTTAGCCATTAATTAAGACTATTGAGCCATCAATTACGACCTATCTTTAGCCATAAATTAAGACTTAAACTATACATACTCCTTTGTACTCCTATATATATGAGTATCATTCATTTGTATATGATCAAGTTTTGCATTGAATAATAACTTTCTCTTGTAATATCATTTCTCTTTTAGTTTCATAACACGTTATCAGTACGAGATTCTATTGATTCTGAAGCTAGTAGTCTTCTACTTCAAGTAAGTTTTTCAATATATTATTTGCAATCCCCAAAATGAGTATTAAAGATTATATTCCTTATTATTACTTGATAAAATTCTACGTTTATTCACATAATTTATATACAAGTTCTATTTATTTTTTTTATACTTGTTATAAATTATTGATGATAAGATTCATCTTAGAATAGAAATGGAGCATCCATGAAGGATCGCCCTAAACTAATAATTTTATTGAGTATCTCATAATAAAAAATCTATTGATTCTGTGAGATAGTTTAAGGGAGTGATACGTGTACCAAAAGATCGAGATCCTCCCAAAAGCTCGTTATGATTAATGCATCTGAAGTTGTATAATTGAAATTGTGTAAAGAAAAGCCACTAAAGAATATATGTTTAAAATGAATGCCTCAAATTTGTTCCTGAAGTAGCAATATCGAGTGCAAAAGTTTACAAGATACTTTAAACTTATATATTGTCTTCTAGTGGTGAGCAAAATAATGAGCTTTTGTTAAGAAATCATTAGTCACGTCTTACTAGTTTTACATCATTCACTTTAGGGAATGATATTGGATTTATATTATTCTCAGAAGAGAATGATGCATTTTTTTCAAAAAAACCAAGAGCTTGGACGTAATAATGAATATCTTTATAGTACTTCTATGATTTTGGGCCAGAAGCTCATATTGGAAAAACTACTATCTTTTTCTTTGAGATGATATTATACAACTATTGAATCAAATATTATGATGCATCAAAAGTAATATGATTCAAAATATGTGTATGTTTTTCATAACTTGATCATCCGAAATTAATTACGATAAGTCGAATAATTTTCATATGGACGTCTATAAAAGAACCAGAAGATTCTTTTACTATAAAGTCTTCCCACCATGAGCGAAAAGAAAAATTTGCTTGAAGCAAATAAAATGAAATAATTCGACGTTATCTTGATTATCATAGGTGAACTGAAAGTTCAGATGATAATTAATTTATGGATGCAATAAGATAAAAATGTCTCATATTCTAACTGCTAAAATCCCAGCGAGGATTGAAGTTCTCGTTGGACAATTAAGAAATTTAGCAGTCTAATGAACATAAGATATGTTTAAAAGCGTGGGAGACATATTGATACAAAAGATAAAGCATCCCAAAAGAGAAAAGCACAAAGAAAAGAAATCGATGCTCTTGAAGAGGCCGTACCCAAAAAACAAGTAATAAGATTCATCTAAACTTTCTATATAAAATTCTCTCATAATAAAAACTTCTGAAGAGTATAATTCTCCTGAAGAGTACCTCCTGAAGAGGTTTTTCATGAAATGCCTTCCCTTGAAGAGGGACAAGTGCCTAAAAATAATGAGATCTCGATATATTTCATGAGTATTGGAAAAATTCTAGATATAAATAAAACTGTTGTCGACAACGTATTTTCATATAAGATAGCACTTGACATTACTAGAAGTAATGAAGAAAGTGAGCCAAGAACCGTCGAAGAATACCGACGTAAAAATATTGGCCAAAATAGAAAGAAACAATTCCTGCAGAATTGATATCACTAGTAAAATGTGATACATATGGACTTGTAGTCGAAACACCTAAGAGGTGATGTTTGTTGAATATCAGTAGGTATTTGTGTAAAAGAAATGAAAATGTGATAAATAAATCAAGAGTCGATTTCTCGCAAAAATAATATTGATATGCTTTTGAAGTGGATGAAATTATATTGAGGTTTTTATTAGCTTAATAGTTACCGAGAGTTTGGATATGCATGATTAACTGTATATTTATATGGATCACTAGAAATGAAATGCATGAAGCATATAGTCCTGAAGTACTTATTTTATCAAGTTTTAAAAATTCTTATATGATCTAAAACAATCTAAACGCATGTGGAACAAGCTATTTTTCATATATTTTCAGTATTTATATTAGCTTTTATTGCAATTTATATAGATGATTTAAATATCATTAAGGCTCCAGAAGAGCTCATGAAAACTACACATATTTGAAATATAAATCAGAAACTCTTTTACCTTCGAGGGGAAGATGAATGAAATTATTAGTTTTGAAATAATATCTCTTAAATGCAATTAGTATTTCATATTCATATTACGATTTTGTAATAAATATGCATTATTAAATGAGAAATAAAATGGAGCATACAGAACATCTACTAGAAGATAGAAACACAATATGAATATTTGTGAAATATTATTTTATTATCTCGAAAAAAAATTACAGAAATTTGAGGCTCTTCGCCTCATTCTTTAAACGATCTTGTTCTTCAAAAATTTGCATGGTATCCCTATTTAAAGGAGTAGGCAATCGAAAAGAAGAGTCAAGCAAGGATTTTAAATTCCTATTCTCTTGCTTTATTACTCCTATATTCATATTGGACTCCAGAAGAAGTTGTTGAAGGATAGAAATTTTCTCGTTGAGTTTGTCAACCTCACAAGTTTTGGATTGCAATCGCTGAAAAAATGCGACAATCGTTGATGAGTATCGGGTACCGAGACTCACAAGCTCGTAAATAGCATCATCATCTGACTTATTAGATCATTATTGTATTGTATTATAGTACCTACGGTATAAGCCGAAACAACTGGTGAATGAGGTGTAGAATGCCTCATATATTGGTCACGAGAAGATCACTGGGCCATTGTAGAATAAGAATGCAGAAAGATATTGCAGAGTAAGAATGTAAACTAATTACAGAAAAGTGAAGAAGATGGGATGCGAATGAAGATAAGCTAAATATTTCTTTTATAGAGAAAATTATGAAAGCAGGACAAAATTATATATATTGATAGATGATACACTAAACACAGATATCCTACAGTTATTTACTAGGCCGTGAAATTAAAAGTAGCTTGCCCAT
Source organism: Carya cathayensis (assembly GCA_011037825.1). Classification (NCBI taxonomy): domain Eukaryota; kingdom Viridiplantae; phylum Streptophyta; class Magnoliopsida; order Fagales; family Juglandaceae; genus Carya; species Carya cathayensis. The sequence goes on along the minus strand of QGSO01000506.1, from coordinate 205,613 downwards.
ACTCTATTTGAAGTTGGACTTTTTCAGATATCCACGGTGAGATTAAATGTAGCTTGTCCTTATTCTCTAAGTATTTGGACTTCTTTAAATATCTATTGCTGCTGATCCTGAAGATCACGGGCATACTGTTTTAGCTCCTTATTCTCCTCCTTCAGTTTCTTGTTATTACGACTCTTCATAGAGAGCTTCTAACACAATGAAGATATTTGATTATTGAGTTGGTTAACCTCATTCACTTTAGCTAATAACCTTTGAGATATGGTCGTAACAGAGGCAGAATATTGAGCACTAAGAAATCTTGATTCTGAAACGACATCAAAATAACTCCTTACAGAAAAATGAATCTCTGCTCCTATCATAAGAGCAACATTCTCGAGTGATTAAAAGGAAGGACAAAGCATCTCTATTGCTTCACAGTATCTCTCGTGAATCATCTCTCTACAAGGGACAAAAGATGTAGCATCATAGCTTTGCGGCGCCTGACAGCTCCAAAAAAACTATAAAATCTTGCGGTGATTGTCTGGTCTAAAAAAGTGGCCATCGTTTTTGTTGAATATGGAGGTTGGTGGCTTAATTTTGATGACTTCTCCACTAACTATGTTATTTACAAAAACTCCAGAAGAGCACAACTGCAGAAGAGTAGTGAATTTAATGTTAAAACGATCTTGAATCAATATGGTGAATTTGTTTATCAAAACATTACCAACTGCATCATTTAAAGAGTTGGTACACAATATTGAGATGCATCAACGCAAAGACATTTTACTATAAAGTCTTGAAGCGCTTTTATATGGACAAAGTTCATCCCCTGAGTACTCCAATGATTGTTCGATCATTTGATGAGCAGAAAGATCCATTTCGTCCTTGTGAAGACGATAAAGAAATTCTTGAACCTAAAATACTTTATCTCAGTGCAATCGAAGCCCTGATGTATCTTACAAATTGCACTCAGTCTGATATTGCATCTTCAGTTAATTTACTTGCAAGATATAGTTCTGCACCAACTCGAAGACATTGAAATGGTATTAAACATATCATTCATTACCTCCAAGGTACGATTGTATAGATCTTATTCTAGACACAAATTCTATGTCTAACCCAAGTGTCTCCATTTTCTCGCGTCTAAGATGCCAAAGAGACTCTCAAATCTAGCTTTCTACATGCTATATGGATTGTGGGGTGTCTATGCACGATTATCTTAAATCTAATAAACCTCATCTTACTTCTTACTAAGGCAACATATCTAAACAAGTATCAAGTAACACAATATCTCATTTTTGCTCGCTGCCTCTTTGTAACGATCATTTATTTAAGTGAGCCGATCTAAGCTTGTTAATATGATAAAGGCAAACTAAAAGAAACTATTGCACAACATTAATATATCCAAAGAAATTTTACATTACTGTGTCAACTAAATAAAAATTATAATCACAATTTACGCAATTCTAAACTCATAACATGAGTTATAAAAGCGTCTTTCACTATGGGTTTTGTCAGGAGATCAGCAACCATGCAACTCATAGATAGATGTTTTAGGACCATGTCCTTTTGTGCCACCATATCTCTACTATAGTGGTATCGGATATTAATATGTTTAGTTTTTTCGTGATACTTTGGATCCTTAGCATATGCTGTAGCAAAAAATACTCCGCACTAGGGTGTGATTGTGATGAAATATTACATATTTTATACATTTATAACTAATATATTTTATTTATTTTATTACATTATTATTGGTTTTATATGAAAAAATGTTAAGATGAATAAATCCGAATTGTGATTTAAATTAGTTAATAGCATGATTTTATGCTTAATTTTATAACTTGTGATTTAATTGGACAATGTTTATTTACATGCACAATATATTTTTAATATTCTATTCTTTATTTTATTTTATTTTATTTCTAATTTCTATTTTTTTTTATATAGGCTAGCTAAGAAATGAAAAATAAACTTCGAAATGAGGGGCACGGCAACATATTATTCTTTTAGGCATTCACGCCTCACAGGAATAAAATGGATAGATATTTTCCTTTTGAGATGGAATTTGAACGCAGCACGCCCAATTCATTTATGCTTAAGGGAACCCAATTAAATTCAACGCCGCACGTCAATTGGTATTAGGACTTCAACTCACGCACGGGAGTAGACTTTTGACCTGGGACGGCATGCATATATTTAGCATTGTCATGCCGCACAAGCCAGGAGGATGGTTTCTTTTGATTTCTGATTCAATTCATGCTGCAACATTTTTCATTTTCAATTGGGCATTTTCAGCGCTGGATACAGTTTTTCTCTAGGATTGAAGACGCTGCATGCTAGCTGGGAATTTATTCATTATTTTATGTATCTTGAGTCTACACTGCAGTGCTATTGAAGAGCTCCTTGAGGGGTCTAATTACTACTGCTATGTTGAAGAGATGTGAGGAAACGAATTTATTGTTGAATTGGGAGAAATGTCAGTTTATGGTCACTAGTGGTTTGGTACTTGGGCATTTAGTTTCTAAACGTGGAATAGAGGTTAACAGGGCCAAGATAGAATTAATATCTCAACTGCCTATTCCTAAGACAATAAAGGATATTCGTTCTTTTCTTGGTCACGCTGGCTTCTATCGACGTTTCATTCAAGGTTTTAGTAATATTACAAAACCATTGTGTACTTTATTGCAAAATGATACTACTTTTGTTTGGACTGATGAATGTCAGCATGCTTTTGAGACCTTGAATAAACACTTAACAGTTGCACCTATTATGCAAACTCCTCGATGAGACTTGCCGTTTGAGATTATGACTGACGCTAGTGATTTTGCTCTTGGTGCCGTTCTTGGCCAAAGAGTGGACAATAAGCCTTCGGTCATTTATTATGCAAGTCGTACTTTAAATGATTTATAGAAAAATTTACACCACCATCGAGGAGTTATTAGCCGTTCTATTTGCCTTAGATAAATTTCGTTCTTACATTATTGGGTCTCATGTTATCATTTTTACTGACCATTCTACTCTTAACTATCTGTTGGCGAATAAGGATGCTAAACCCAGGTTGATACGTTGGATCCTTTTACTCCAAGAATTTGACATCACTATTCGGGATCAGAAGGGAATTGAGAATGTAGTAGCTGATCACCTGTCACGACTGCAGCTACCTAATGTATCTACATCCATTCCTCCCTTGAATGAAGATTTTCTTAATGAGTATCTTTTTGTAGTGTCGCGCACTCTATAGTTTGCAGACTTTGTGAATTACCCTAAAAAATTCAGTCTCTTAAAATTGATACTTCTTTTAACAAATTCCTTGGAAACTTAAAACCAGTCATCGTATAGGTTGGAATTGCTTGAAGAATTGCTTTGATGAGAACCTACTTCCCTACTTTTGACAAATAAAAGTTTTCTTCCAACTTTGTATCATGTTCCATATCTGCTTTTAATCCCTCTAAATGTGTTATATTTCAATTTTCTAAAAAACAAATATTTATCTTCCTACCATTCCCTATTATCCAAATCAACCATTCTCTCATCAAATCAATAGCAGTCCATTCTCTCAATAGCAGTCAATAGCAATCCATATACCTCGAATTTCATTTGGCCCAACTAATGTCTTATTTGCTTTCGAAGGCTTATCCTTGTTTTGGCCTATTTGCATGTTAAGGCCTTCTGTTAGCTGATCCCACACTTTTCACTACTCATATCGTTCTACGTTATTTCCTTCCATTGTTTGTCTTTATGTCTATCTCTAATTCCTTNGGAAACTTAAAACCAGTCATCGTATAGGTTGGAATTGCTTGAAGAATTGCTTTGATGAGAACCTACTTCCCTACTTTTGACAAATAAAAGTTTTCTTCCAACTTTGTATCATGTTCCATATCTGCTTTTAATCCCTCTAAATGTGTTATATTTCAATTTTCTAACCACAGCTAGAAGACCCAAGTATTTTTCATAATTTTCAAAACCACCCTTCCAGATTGCTCTTTAAAAAAAAAATTGAAACTTGCATATGTATTGTGCTAAAGCTAGCCACCTCTCCATTTTTACTAATTGGCAACGAGCATATAAGTTGGGATTTACCCTATCTTCAATTTGAATTCCACTATCCATTCAAACCAGATCACCCTCGACTCCCTTTAGTATCTTAAAACCCCCGTAAATCGCTCCTACATTATTGCCCCTCCTGTCCAAAACTCTAGATTCATTTAACTCTACGACCACTGCATTGCCACCAAAGTCTGGTCTATACTTTGCTTCCCAAGACTGCCTTGCATTATCCTCTACTTTCTTACCATGATTTTTACTTTCTTGTCTCTTAAAATGAGACTAAGACATCCTTCTCAAGGCGGGTTCTGCCCTAAGCTAAGACCTATACTGAATAATGATTTCCTTACCTCTGTTTCTTCCCTTTCCCTTCTCAGAGCAAGCAATTGTATCATAAACAAATCTTCCACAAATAAAACAGAGCCTAGGCAATTTTTCACATTTCAAAGGATGCCAAGCTTTACTAACCCTTATAATTTCTTCTGATTCCCCTTCACTGATCTCCAGCAATATGAGTTCCTCTTCAATTAATCTCAGTTGACTCTATATGTTAACGTCGTGTTTCATACGCCTTTGAGCCTTGTTCCTCGGGGGCTCGAGCCTTCCTTATTACCTGCACACATAAAGTCACTCTGAGATCCAGCAATCGGGAGGCAACTGTATGGAGCCTCTGATGCCTAAGTTAGTAGGAGAAAAGAGAGGAGACTCTAAAGCCAAGTGGTATGTTCTAAATTACCTTTGCTCGACGTTTGGGGGGGCAGCCTTTATACCTACCCCTAGGGTTGGAGACCCATGCCCTGCAGCTATGGCTCATGGGTGCCTCCTGCTAGAACCCATTCAATGTGGCATGGTCTCTAGGAGAGGGTGCCAGGTCGTGGAGTCCCATCAAGGTAGCGTACTGCTCCTTCCATGGTGAAGGGGGCTCGGTGCTCTCCGGGCCATGGGCCACACAGTCCGTCGGCTTGACCTGTAATTTCCTAGGACTGGGAATCCTGCAGGTATACTGTTATGAGTCGAACGGGCCTCAGCCTAACTTTGGGCTAAACGCCGCATCTATTTGGGTTAGGCTAATACTTTTAGAAAAAAATCCGCCCAACACCACCTATCCTCCAACACTTCAATAAAGTCCCCTTGGTTCCCCTCCATTTAGCAAAAACTGATTTTCCTTCCCCGATTTAACCAGAGAAGACTATTTCCTTCACCTAGTTTCTCTCTAGGGAAAGTAAAGAGAATGAATCAAAAATTTTAAAGCACATTCTTTATCAATGCAATGGGCAGTTATTAATTGAAGAAAATGAATTGCAGTTTAATTTTTTTGGAGCAAACCTAATTTTGGCATGGGATAAGCTTAATTTTAATTTGAAAAATATACAAAATATCAATTTCATATAAAAAATTAATTTATTTTCAAATTAAACCTGTCCAAAGGGACGGGGAGCCATGGCCACTGGCTCCCTCTTGGGTCTGCCGTTCTATATCATACATGCTAATCTATTTCCTTATCGCGCAACATTAACAATTTCCCTATAGTAATATTGGAGAATATAAGTGAGAAGATCCATTAAGGTTGATTTAGGCTCGGTTTCTTTAGTGAAATTATCTTAACTTTCAACTTTCATCTCATCTCATTTAATCTCATCTTATCTCAACTCAACTCCTTATCCAAACTAGACATTAGTTATCTTATAGAACACGCATGTGGAACTAATTATACAAAAAAATAAAAGGAGACGACGAGCGCAACCATCAGAAAAATTAATTTAATTAACATCTAATAATAGACAATTGGGAATTTTAAATGTTTGAAATGATTCTTTTTTAAATTTCTCCTTCCTTTTTCAAGATTAAATTTATGACAATCATTAACCGAAGAATGCAAGTAAATTTATCAAACTTTGCAATAATATTGTAAACAGAATTAAAAAATAAATAAATATGAATTTTTGATGCACGGCTAGTTGGATAATAGATTAAGAAAAAAATAAAACAAAATAGAAGAGTAGTTGGATAATAGGTACTAGCTAGAACTTCTCTTCAAACCCATGTGAAAATAACAGGGATCATGACCAGTTCAGAGATGAAACCAAAGCCATAAAAAATGTTCATGTTATTGTCATATTAAGTCAATTTCTCATCTAATAATCTTCCCGCTAATAAATTTGAAAAAAGATGCTCCTAAATCCTCCCCTTCTTTGACACGTTCCCTCCTCTCAAGCCCATGTGAAAATATGATAAATAATTATGGAGTGACTCCTACTAAAATCAGAGCCATAAAAAATAAATACTGTCCTCAGTTTGGAATATTTTAAATAATTTCTTTGTCTCATCTAATAATCTCCCTATTAATAACTCTGCAGACCATCAACACATAAAAATAGAAAGGATAATAATAGATGCTCTCATACATTTAAATTTTAGATACAAATTTTAAAATTTATCTATTAAATCAAAGATTAAAAAATTTTCCTATTATACATGTTAGCTTCTTGTCCATTATCCTGAAAATGTTCCAACATAATAAATTAGTTTCACCATAAATTCTCATATAATCTGCCAATTCCTAGTAAATTATTGTGACTCAGAATTTTCATCGTAGCCGACCTTGACATGTTTTTCCCCTCAAATCCTGTGTAAAACTTCCATCAAATAGGTTCATTCACCTTCTATCGCAACTTCACACCCAGAATCTAAACCAAGCGGCAGGCATGATGGTCAAGGTTGCTACAAAAATAAAATGAGGAACAGGAAAAAAAATTTTAAAAATCCTCGACGAGTGAGGATGGGGAGTCGTCTTTTGATGACTTGGAAACTGGGGCCTCCGATGCTTCCACACAGAATTGCTGCATCCAGAGTGTTCCCAAGGCACTCGTCGAGATCAGCGGCACGAAATGGTTCGAACCCCGCGTCGTTTCTGTTGGGATAAACCCATTATCAAAGACTAATTTGAAGGGCAACAGTAAAAGTTAAAAAAAAAAAAAAAAATCACACACACAAAACATTAAAAGTTAAGTAGCTCAACTCAACGTGAATTACGTCCACTGTCGGGTCAGTATCAACGAATTGAAGTTAATCTCCCCTAATATCGTTCCTCGTAATAACAACGCCGGACCCCACCTTGATATGTTCCGCTCGACACCATGTAAATATAGAATGGATAATGGATGCTACCATGAATGATATTGAAATCAAAGACACAAAAAACCATTTTCTTATTATCCATGCATGTTAACTTCTTGTCGATTATCTTAAAAATGAAGTCAATTTTTCATGAAATAATGTTCCAAGTTCAATATATATAATAAATTTGTGGGTCCCAAAATTTTCATATATGCATGCCACCAATTTCTCACCTATCTTGTCATGTGCTCATCAAAGCCATGTAAGAACAACAAGGATCATGGATGTATGCATAATGAAATCAGAGGCATAATAAGATCGCCTCTCTCTCTCTCTCTCTCTCTAAAAACTTTTTGTCCACTCTCTTTCAAGCAAAAACATCATCTCCCATCACTGGTGTTGGGTTTCCGATCTATCCCTCTCCTCTCTTGTTCATAAACCTATAACTTCTTTTAGTTTTTTCTTTCCTCCGTGTTGGAAATATTTAAGTCTTTGTTTAGTTATACAGTTTAGATAAAATAAGATAATAAATATGTGAATGACGAAATTTATGAGTAACAGTAAAATAATTTAAATTAAGATTTTTTACGAGGTTTTGAAAAATAAAAGACAAAATTTTGAATAAAAAAATTATAAAATTTAATAAAAGTTTTCTAATATTATTTTTATTTTTAGGATTTGAAAAAGTTGAATTTTTTTTTTTGTATTTTTGTTATAAATTTAGTAAAATTGTAATAATTAGATATTGATTAGATGAAAAAGTTAAAAATTTAAAATTATAAAATATTTATATTTAAATAATATTTAAATGTTAAAATAAGATAAAATAAAATAAATTAAGATGGGATAATTTAAAATGCTTATAAAGCCAAACTAGGCCTTAGATCCATACCTCCTATCATCAATCCACTGAACTCCCTGACTTCCAGTGTTCAAGGAGACGTCGCAGTTGTCACCATGGGATCATCGCGTGAGTTACACGTGTAGTTCAACCCACGTGTGAATTTCATGTGTCACCGCATAACTGCGCAGCCAACAAGTTCAAATGTATCAAGGGGTTTTCACTGATTATTATTTTTTTAAAAAAAGTTAATTAATAATTAAGTAAGTATTTTAAAATGAATATGTGATTATTTTTAATTTTTTAAAAATACGTAAATAGTTTTAAAAATAGTAGAAGAAAAAAATAAAAACATTTTAACTGATGGTTAGAGGATTTCTACCTTTGTGGACGTAGGAACGTCCATTCAGGATAGGCCAATCAACACCGCCATCCCGCTAGCACATGGTGCCCACGCGCTATACATGAGGCGCGTGCATCATAAAAAGAGGGTTTGGATTTGTTTTTTTTTTTATTAAGTTACTATAAGCACTGTATTGGTCACTTATTTGGTACATCCCCCACCCTTGTAGCCTGCTTTAGTTTGATAAAGCTTGCTTACGAAGAAAGAAAATTCCCTTCTCGTCCAGGTATATTATCTTCTTTTCTCATCTAATAATCTGCCTCCGTAATAAATTATTGTGACCCAGAATTCTCATCGTTATATGTAGCGACCTTGATATGTTGTCATGTTCCCCTCAAATTCTGTGTAAAACTTCCATCAAATAGGTTCATACCTTCTATCGCCAACTTCAGAACCAGAATCTAAAAACAAGCAAGATGAGCAAGGGTGTTAAAATAAAACGAGTTGGAGGGAAAGCTCCGAAAAATTCCCCGATTATTTTTGAGCATGTGGAGGATACAGATGACTTGGAAATTGGGATTTGCAATACAGTGTTCCCAACACAGAGGACACAGAAGTGCTCCATCTACTGTGTTCCCAAGAGACTCCGCACGATCAACCGCTGGAAATGGTTCGAGCCCCGCGTCGTCTCGATCGGGCCCCACCACTACAACAAACGTACACGACTCCCAGTGATGCAAGAGCACAAGCTGATGTTCTGCAGCAGTCTACTGTCCAGAGCCAAAAAAAGTGTGGGGGAGTTGATGCAAAACATACGCCCACTTGAAGCTGAAGCCAGAGGTTATTACTCAGAAAAGATTGGGTTCCAGATCGAGTCCGAGCTGGGGAAGGATTCGTTCCTCAAAATGCTGATTCTTGATGGTTGTTTTATATTAGAATTGTTTCAAATACTAGGAAAATCGAGACAAACCGAGTCTGATCTGCGTGATCACCCTCTCTCCTCCATGACATGGGTAATACCACATTTATACGGGGATCTTCTTCTGCTTGGGAATCAGATCCCCTTTGTTGTTCTGGAAAAGTTGTTTGAAACTACCAAAAGTCATGATGATCTGGGTCAGGATCCTTTGTCCTGGTTGCTTTGAGATTCTTTAACAAGGAAATGCGAAGAGAGGAAAAAGAACTCAGAAAGATGAGCAAGGATCTCAATGAAAGCTTGCATTTGCTGGACTTGGTTCGGAAAAGTTTTATCCACGATCTATATAAGAAACCATACCAACCAAAGAGTCCAAAAACAGTACCGGTGATATACTGCATCACGAAGCTCATCAAAGCCGGGATTAAGATCAAACCGCGTAAGGCGGACAGCTTCTTGGCTGTGGAATTCAAGAACGGAGTGATTGAGATGCCCAAAATAACACTCGACTACTTTATGAAATCTTTCTTGGTGAACTGTATGGCATTCGAGCAGTTCCACAACGAAAGCTCCAAGCACATCATGGTTTACGCTTATTTCTTGGACTGCATAGTAAACACAGCCAAGGATGTCGACTACCTTCACGAACACGACATCATTAACAGTTATGTTGGGAAGAACAGTGGGGTCGTGCAATTCATCAACACATTGGGAAAGCAGGAGGTTGTAACCGATCAGTTTTATTTATACAACGATTTCCATGGAGTGCACAATTATTATAAGAACACGTACAACGTGCAATTGACGGGGTTCAAGGATAGGTACTTTAATTCGCCATGGTCGTTCATTTCGTTATTGGCAGCCGGTGTGCTCTTAGTGTTGACCCTTTTGCAGACCTACTACACCATCTACGCTTATGTGAATCCTAAATAATGGGCTTTCTCCTACTCGATCGATCCCTTCCTCTGTTACGTGCATGCAGTACTGCATGTCATCCGGTCCATGACCAGCTACAAAGGTGTCCATATGGGAAGCTTGATGCTCAAGTTGTACGTGTTTGATTAGCGGCTAAGTTGGTTAGTTGTTTAGCTGTTTGATCATGGTACAATTCTTCTAGCTAGTGTGTTTGTTTTACTTTTACATTTTGTCGCTTGTTTGTTTTAACTGATCATGTTCTCTCTTTCAGCTGGCACTGGTAATCTGGGTACCAGGAATTTATATATATAGTGGTCTTTGTTTTTCGATTTATTGTCTTTATGTGTAAGCTAGCCTTTCGTTATTGGGAGGAGTGCTTCAAATATTCACGAAAGCCTTTTAATTGTCATACTTTTATTGGAATTAATTCCTTTCTCTCCTTGCTTCAAAAACAGGAACTAGAGCCAGGGGTAGAAAAACCCTTTGCCTATTTTATTAGTTGCAAATACTATTTTTGTTATAATAAATTAATCATAAAAATTCATTTTTTTTTTATAGTGAATCCCGTTCAAGGTTCAATTGCACATAATCTCCTCTCCATGGATTTTTAACAATTCTACGCCTGGCCTTTAGTACTACTAGTGTAAGGTTTCATGGCTTGTTAAGAAAAAGTAAGCCTGTTTGTTTTGATATAGTCGGATTTAGATCACATTTGATTACACAATTTAGATGAGAGGAGATATTTTATTAAAAGTTGAATAAAATATTATTATAATATATTTTTTAAATATTAATTTTGTTTTTTAATTTTAAAAAATTAAATTATTTATTATATTTTATATAAAAATTTATAAAAATTATAATGATTATATAAGTTGATACATAATAAAAAAAAAATGTTCTTTATAACAAATATAACTTTTTGCATGAACTAGTTTTAATTTGAGTATCCAAATCAGCCTGTACTTATCCAAAAAAAATTCTGAAAATAAAATATGGGAGTTTCTTTGTGGGCATGATGCCCGGCCACTCGGCCTGGTAAGAAGGCTGCAAGAGGGCTTCGGCCATTAATTTGTAGCCTCATTTCTTTGATGCGTGCATGGATAAGTTGAGAGCTGTGGCTTGACTTGCTTCCTTCCGTGCGGGGTCTGAGACTTCTATTTTTCTAAAACTATATATAATATATATATATATATATAGAGAGAGAGAGAGAGAGATAGTAAGAGGGTTACTATCTTATTATTATCCATTTACTACTTACAAAAGATTTGAAATTTTTTTTTATCATTTTCTTTTAAGTATATTTTTATTATCCTTAATTATTAAGAAAAATTAAAAAATATATATATAATTTTATTAATAATCACTTTTTTAATCATTGAGTAAAATAAAAAATTAAAAAAAATCAACTATAAAAAGAGTAGTAAATAAGTAGTAAGTGCATGTTTGGGATTGCGATAAGAAATATAATTTATAATTGTAGGACTTATAGTTTATAACTTAAATAATACGCTCTATACTTTATAAGCTGTTTACCAGTTTGATAAACATGTATATAAAATACTTTTAAAGTTAGTCATATTACTTTTATAAAATTATACAATTATTTGCAAGAGTTTTTCAATAAAAGTTTCAACTTGATGTTTTTTTAAAAAATAAAATTTTAGCTTTTTTAAGTAATTAAAGCTGTAGATTTTATAAATTTATCAAACATATTATTTTTTATTTAAAAGAATTTTTAAACAATTAAAATTATTTTTTAAACTTTCAAACTCAAATTCAAATAGGCTTTAAGAGAGTTGGAACCTATTATTTTCCTATAATATATTATTTTATTACAGTCGTACCTTTGTGCTGCCATTTTTCATAAAGTTTTGTTCAAAAGTACTATTATGTTGGCAGAAGTTTTCTCGATCCATTAAAAAAATTAACACGAATTTCTCGAGCATATGGATAATTATTAGTTTTTTATTTAATATTTTCAGAAAATATGTGCTTGTCACGTACTTAATAGACGCTTGTTATATTTACGTATTAGTTGAAGAAAACTTCCTCCAATTGATCATATCTATTCTATATATAAAAGTGCATGTCTATGGCCTATGAATAGTAGATTTTGTTTGGTGTGAAGAATTACATTTTTTTTTTAATAATTTGATTTTGTTTACTAATTTTTCAATTTTTTTTTCCCGATCCTTTTCCATTTTATACCATTGTTGTAACTTATACTCGATTTTTTATTAGCCACACTAAATTGAAAAATATACAGACATCTACGTATTAGACCATAAATCTTATCTAATTTAAATAGATATGAATACTTATTAATTTTCTTTTTTTTTTCCTTATCGAGTTTAATTTCATACATGCATATCTATTATCGGACGCCTTTACTAATGTAAACTAAATTGTGCTTGCTTAATGCACTTTACAAGTTGGTTATCGTTCTGATTGGGATCTAATACAAATCTACATAGATTTTTTTCTCGAAGTTGAAGTCAATTGGCTTAAAAAATATTGTCATTGTCATATGAAGTCAATTTGTCATCTAATAATCTTCTCGCTAATAAATGTGCGGGACCCTAAATTTGAATAGAGATGCTCCTGAATCCTCCCCTATCTTGATATGTTCTCCTCAAGCCCACGTGAAAATACGATAAACGATTATGGAGTGACTCCTACTAAAATCAGAGCCATAAAAAATAAATACTGTCCTCAGTTTGGAACATATTAAATACTTTTCAAGTCTTCAATTGAAGTCAATTTCTCACCTAATAATCTTCCTAATTCCTATTAATAACTCCGCAGACCCTCAACACATAAAAATAGCATGGATATGGGATGTTAGCTTTAAAATTTAAAATTTATCTACTAAATTAAAGATACTAGAAAAAAAAAGAAGATAAAAAAGATAGGGATTCCGCTAGGAGATCCTCTTGGAGCACCTCCTCCATTTATTTTTAATTTGTTTTTATTTAGTTATTAAGAAAATATTATTTCATAATATTATGAATTTCTTTTTAAATATTTAAAAATATAAAAAAAATGAAATTAAAAAAAAAATATTTTGACTTAGCTCGAGCTCCAAGTGGAGCCTAACCGGAGGTTCCAGCTAGGACTGTAAAATGAACAGGTTACTCGACAGGCAGCTCGAATTCAACTCGATTAAGCTCGAAATCGTCTCGAATCGAATATTAAATGGGCCGTTCATAAATACAGAAATAGACTCGATTATTAAACGATACAAACTCGTATAAAACTCGACCGACTCAATTAATGTTCGTGAACAAACTTGTATGAAACTCGACTCGACTCGTGAGCTTGACTCGTATATATTTATACATATATAGTAAAATATATAATATAATATATATATATATATAATCACCAATAATTATATATGTTATATGTATTATTAATTATGTATATAGAATTATAGTGACTTATAGTTATAGACTTTCTTCTACATATACTATAAGTCTATATATTTAATTTATAATATTAATATATCATATTGATATCTTTATCTTATTCTTATCAAATAGGGAATTTTCATATAAAAAGTTATGCTTATAGGCTAATAAGGCTCTAGGCTATAGGCTATAAGCTATAGTCATAACTTATTAATTAATTTAATTTATAACTTATCACTCATAATTATATCATTCTATGAAGTACTATTGAAGGCTTTACAATATTTTTATTAATCTATCATAACATAATTATTAAATACTTATCACCTATGATTCTTAGATTATATCATTATATATTCTATGAATTTTCATTGTACTCATGATTCTATCATTCTATAAAGTATTATTAATAACTTATCACTAGTTATTAATGTTATTACTTTATATATGATTAATCAATAATTACTAAACTCATAATAATGTATTCAGTATTCATAAATCATAAGATTATATAAACTATAGTAATACACATGTTTAGTGTTAAATATGTCTTTTTTTACAACACTACTTGCTAGTTTTAAAATTATTTTTATATAACAATTAACATGTATTATAATTTATAGAGTATAATATTTTTTAAAACAGATACTCGTTTTAGTTAATATACGGTCTTAGTATATAGTATTATTATATTATACTAATTAATATAACTATAAATTTATATTATGAGTACCAATTTGGACAATGTTGACTAAAATATAATGTTAGACAATTTTATAGTATAAAAACTATATTATAAATAAATATAGTTTTTTTTACAACTCTACAGTCTACAGTCACTACTTGTTAGTTTTAAAAATTATAGTATAAAAAAGTTAACATGTATTATAATTTATAATGCATAGACTATAGTATTTTTTAAAATGGAATAATTAATAAATTAACATGGTATGTTAGTATAAATTGTATAATAGTATTAAAGCAAGATTAATGGAGACCGTTGGATATTCTATTACTTTTTTGTGGGACTTGGGAGCCATTGGATATTTCTTCTAACTATTTACCCTAAGGTTACAAGAAGTTACCCTACCTTAACTCCTGCATCGTTTCACGAATCTGTGGTTCACTCGATTAGTCGATTGGCAAATACCCTTCAGGCTTGCTGCCTCACTTTCTCTCAGTCTCTCAATCTTACCATCGAGAAGCCCTAGCTTCTTATCCATTCTCTTTATCTCTTATGCTTACACGGTTACACCGATTACTAGTTACCTCCTATAATCTATGATATCTATCGCTCAATTTGAAAGGAATCGACCTGTTTGGTGCACCGCCTTCATTTGTTCTCGACTCTCGAGGGGCCTCGAGTGAAAACGGTCCACTGCTTTTGCGAGAAACCCTAGCAGATGCAGCCGGCAACCATTTTAGAAGGAAGCCATAGCTGTAATCTCAGCCTCTGAGAAAGCAGTCGGTCCTCGAGAAATGGGTCATCAAATGCATGCATTTATTACTCCCGACCACTGTTTTCTTGATTTTGTGGTTTGTGGTTCTCTGGTTCGTTGATTCGTCCATCTACGAGTTGATTACCCAACTTATTTTCCTTTTTCTATGCATTTGGTTGGGAATGTTGGCAGATTCGATTGATCTTTGATTCTTATCTAGTTATAGTTTTATCTAACTATTTTCGATGCCTCTCAAGTTAATTGCTATTTAATGATACTTTATGTTCTTACTTGAACTATTTAGTAATGCTTTATTGTTCATGTTTAGGTTGATTAATCTCATCCTATGGTGATTTTGGCCTTAAGTAGTGGTGCATGTTTTATTTAACATGTATTGGTTGATTTATCTTTTACAATCTGTCTTGTAGTTGTGTAACTGTGTTTATGTTCTAATTTCAAGTACTTAATATGCTTTCTTGAATCTGTTTTGGTTGATTATAAATGTTTATACATAGTTCTTGCTTCAAGTATTTAATTATGCAATCTTTAATATGTCTTGGTTGATTAATCTGTTCCAATCTGTTTTGTGTTTATGTTCTAATTTCAAGTATGAAATGGTATTGTGTTTAATATGTTTTTGTTGATAAGTTTTATCCAATATGTTTTATGTTTATGTTGTTGAGGTGCCTTGCTTCTGGAGGCACATCGAGCCACTAAGGCAAGATTGTATACTAAAACTGTTCAAGTCAAATTAGTTTGACTTTAACATCTGTTTTAGTTGATAGTAATCAACTATATCAGCCTTGCCTTTTGGAGGCACATTGAGCCATCAAGGCAGGACTGTATAACAAAACTGTTGGAGTGAAATTGTTTTGACTCTAACATCTTTTAGTATCCTTGCTTTCTGGAGGCACCTTGAGCCACCAAGACAAGGTTGTTTTGATTTTTGGTCAGTGTTTATATGCTTATTGTATGTTTCTGGTTTTGTGTTTACAAAATATTAGACCCCAGCAAATGGGTGATCCAGTGAATGAAGTTGATCCGATGGAGGAGTATGAAAATGAAAACTCTATTGGGATTAGCTTAGTAGAGGCTATATCTTATAATGATAGAGACACTGCTTTTACTCAGGCCCCTAATACTGTGTCTACTGAGGGCCCTTCCACAGAAGTTCAAACAATAGCCTATGAAAGAAAAAAAAAAAAAAAGAAGACTTCTGATGTATGGAATGATTTTATCGAAATTGATAGAGATGGGGTTAAACAGCCTCAATGTAAGTGGTGTGAAACGTTATTTAAAGCTTCTCAATCAAGTTCTACGACTACATTACGTAGGCACTTGCTGACCTGTTTGTCATACATAAGGTCTAAGAAAAAACAAAAAGTCTTAGCAGTTGAGTCTAAGGAGGTAGATGGTGGCTTCACTGTCTCAAACTTTACCTATGATCGTAGTAGGGTCCAAGAGCTTGCCTCTCATATGATACTTTACCATGAATATCCATTCTCTTTAATGGAACATGTGGTATTTAATAAATTCATGAGTGCAAACACTCCATATTGGAAAAAAAATGTCTCGGGCTGCTGCAAAGTAATAATGCATGAGAACTTATGAGAATGAAAAGACAAAGTTAAGGGCTTTGCTTAAACATGTGAATAAAGTTCATATCGCAACTGACATGTGGACTTCTTGTCAAAAACTTTCATATATGGTAGTGACATGTCATTTTATAGACTTTGATTGGCATCTTCAGAGACGTGTCTTGAACTTTTGTAATGTGTCACCTCCACATACTGACCTTCTTATTACTGATGCTTTAGAAAAGTGTTTCCGAAATTGGGGGATTGAGAATAAAATTAGTTCAATTACTCTTGACAATGCTAGTTCTAATGATGTTGCCATTTGGATCTTGAAAGATGATTTTAGGTTGAAGAAAACACTATCTGTAAGTGGGCAACTGTTTCATGTACGTTGTTGTGCACATATAACAAATTTACTTGTACAGTATGGACTTGGGGAGATTAGGGATATTGTTGATTGCGTTAGAGATGGTATAAAATATCTGGTAGCATCAGAGAGTAGGCTAAAACGGTTCAGTGAAATTGCAAAACAGTTACAATTGCCCTCAAAGAAATTGATTTTAGATGTGCCTACAAGATGGAACAGCACTTATTTAATGCTAGATGCTGCAATTCAGTTCAAAGAAGTTTTCCCTAGATATGGTGATAGAGATAGATGTTTTGAATGGGTTCCAATTGTTGAAGAGTGGGGGCAAGTTGAAAATGTTTGTCAACTATTAGCTATTTTCAATGAAGTCACCAATATTGTATTTGGAAGTGATTACCCAACAGCAAACTTATTTCTTTCTGAGGTTTGGAGAATGAAGGACATCTTAGGTAAGAAGAGTAGAAATGAGAATGAGTACATGAAATCAATGGTAAGAAAAATGAGTGCTACATTTGACAAATATTGGGGGAAGTGTAATCTATTGGTGTCAATTGATGCGGTGTTAGATCCTAAATTCAAAATGGTCCTAATCTAGTTTTGTTTTCCTCTAATTTATCATGGGTCGGACACTGCTAAGAATATTGATCATGTCTCTCAAGTGTTGCTTGAGTTATATAATGAGTATGTTCGTGAGTATAATTCAACTCTTGAGGCACAAAGAGAGCAGGATAATGCTCGAATAAATGTATCTGGTTCTTCCTCAAGTGTTGGAACTGGGAGAAGCATGCAGAGTGGCCAGTCATTATTTAAATCTTTTGTTAGAAGTGTTGATACCGTGCAGCCTAGTAAATCAGAACTGGACAATTATTTAAAGGAGAGCATTTATATTTGTGGAGAGGGTTTAGATGCAAGTTTTGATGCCTTGGAATGGTGAAAAACAAATAGTCTCAAGTTTCAAACTTTGTCCAAACTGGCCCGAGATATTTTGGCTACACCAATTACCACAGTTAGCTCAGAATCAACATTCAGCGCAGGAGGCAGAGTCATTGATCCTCATCGAGCTTCATTGAAGACTGAAACTGTCCAAATGTTGTTATGTGTGTCTGATTGGGTTAGAGCATTATATGGGCTTAAAAGATCATCAACAAATTCTGTAAGTGTAATTTATTTATTTTAATTGTCTATTGCTATTTTACTATTTTATACTTATTATTATTAATTTATTTATAAAAATACTAACTACTGTTTTTTTTTTTTGTCAATAGATGGATGTTCCATCAGAAACTCATATTCTCTTGCCATAGCAAAAGCCCCATACAGACTTAGATTCTATTTTTTGAGCATGTTGAAAAAATGGAGCATTTGGGCAGTTTTCTAATTTTATCTGGTTTGTTTTGGTTAATCTATATGATTTGCTATATGAAATTTGGACAGTTTACCTTGTAATATTTAGACAGTTTGGTTGTTCTATCTGATTTTGTTTGGGATGATATGAGTCATGATAGTTCAGGTAATTTCTAAGTTCTAACTCCTCACCATCCAGATTTCCTAAATTTCTTTAAATGGCAAATTAAATTTTGCATTGCAAACATCCCTTGACAATATTACTAAGTTAAAAGTACTTGAGTAATTTTGCAAGGGAATAAAAATTATATTAATTTTTTTACTGTATCAGTGTGTGCAGGTTGTCATAAAGATTTTGTTAAAGTTTGGAAACTTGTTGACTTCTGACACGGTGAACTCAGATTTTGTATAAGTTTGGTAACTTCCTGTCATTATGATTTTCCTTTATTTTGGTAACTGCTATCTGAATGATTTTCTCGAACTTTGGTAACTTGTTGTGAATATCTGTTTTGGTAACTGCAGTTGGCCATCTTTAAAATGTCTGGCTAATTTTGTTGAACTTTGATAACTTGTTATGAACTTGTAACTTCTTTTGTAACTTCTTTGGTAACTACCTATGGTATGAGAGTATGCTGCCTATTGAGTATTGTGGGCCTGTGGATGGTAACTAACTACCAACTGCATTTTGTATCTATTTTGTATTGATATTTTGTGGCTGGTATGAGAGTATTGAGTATTTTGTATGTCTGTGCCCATTGAAGTTGTCAACTTGTCTAGCTCACAGTTTGTTGTCTAGCTGATATGAGTCATGCCTATTGCCTATTGCTGGGTCGTTGTTTTGGATCTATTCTGTGGTAACTGCATAATGCATTTGGTAACTTGGCTGAATCACTAATGCACATCTTTCTATCAGATTTTGGGAACTTGCTGACTTATGTGACTATCACGGTGATATCAGATTTCAAAACTTGTCTAAATCCCTAATGCACATATTTATTTATAATATTGCTTGTATAATTGTATTGTGTAACTTGTTAGAGATATGATATTAATTTTCTAGGCAAATTAAGTTTTGCATTTTCTGTGAGATATCCCTTGACAGTATTACTAAGTTAATAGTACTTGAGCAAGGGATTAAAAATAACACCAATTTTTTAGTGTATTAGTGTATGCAGGGCAACAATGTCAAGATTTCTGGCTCCATTCATGATTCCATGAAGACTGAGGACTTAGTCATTTGACAACCCATTTTTTGTTTTGAAAAATAATGTATATTATTTCATAATTTATTGTTGTAATTAATTTTTTTATTCACTTGTTCCATTAAGATATAAAATTTCGTTTAATATTATACCATAGGTCCATAGCTGTAATACTCTTGATGTAAATTTGTATTTAATTTGTTATTTTACTGATGCATTTATTTTAATTTTATAATTTTATATGTTTATATTTATAATTTTAATTACTGGGGTATTTAATAAGTGAGCCGAGCTCGAGTTGAGCTTGGGCTCGGCTCGTTAACATAACCGAGCTTGAGCCGAGCTCGAGCTCATTTTCCTTCTACACGAGCTGAGCTCGAACTGGCTCATAGGCTCAGCTGACAAACGAGCCGAGCCCAAGCTCGACTCGAGTAGTGAACGAGCTGAGCTCGCACACCCCAGGCTCTCTCGAACTCAGCTCGTTTACAGCCCTAGTCCCAGCGGAACCCCATGTGGTTAGTACAGACCCACCCAAAAAAATAACATTTTCTTATTATCCATGTTAACTTCTTGTCCATTATACTGAAAATGTTCCAAACATGATAAATTAGTGCATTCTCATCGTTATGTGTAGTAGCCGACCTTGACATGATGTCATCTTCTCCTCAAATCCTGTGTAAAGCTTCCATCAAATATTGGGGGCCCAAGTCTCATGAATGATCTAAGCTCACAATCTGAATTGAGAAAGCCATGAATATGTCACAGCCCAACCCTCTTACATTTCTTTCACCCATTTTCAGCAACCATTGGCTGGGCCCAAGTCTCTAGAATGGTCTAAGCCCACAATCCAAATTGAGAAATCTATGAATCTGTCACAGCCCAACCCTATCCCACTTGATAGCCAGATTAACGCTCCCAGCCCTTTGAAGAGGAATAAGTTCTCAGCAATTGAAGAGGAGCGGATTACTAAAAGCAAAATGCCGAAGCTTACCAAGGATCATCACTTGGACTAATGATTGGCACAGAAGAGCCCTTATCAGAGAACAACTTGATAGAGGAATAACGAATGCAAAATGGAGATTATTATTTCCTGATGCTACTATTCAACATCTCGCTTCAAGGGCTTCGGACCTTCATGATAAAGTTTTGAATTTCGTATCATACTAAGCCGATATGGCCAAAATATTTCGTTTCTATGGTGTAGCCGGTATAGGGAAGCCTGTTGTTTCTTATTAGCCGAAATACTGGCCATACCAGGGTGTTTTGGTCGGTATGCCGGATTTCGGACGAAATGAATGTTTTGCCTGGTATCGAAATCTAAAATTCTAAATGAATTTATGAGCCTTTGGCATTTTTGTAATTTAAGTAAAAGTAAAGGGGCATTTACAACATTTAGTCTTTAGGCCATTGGGGTTTTTTTTTTCTTTTCTTCTTCTTTGGTTTGGATCTCGCCGTGCGTGTCCTTAAGTTTTCATCTTCCTTTTTTTTTTTGGCCTATGCACTATGCAGCAGCAATTCAAGCTTCAAGGGATCCATCATCCAAGCTTCCAACAATCCAACTTCTAAGGCTCCAAGTCCAAGCTCGAGACCTCTTCCTCCATCAAAGATGTAGGCTTCTAAAGGTATACATTTTCGGATTTTCCTCTAATTTTTGTTCTCCTCCTTGTTGATTATTTCCTATGTCTGGACTTTGATTTCCAAAAAGCCATTGGGAGAAATCGACTGATAGGTTAACTCGTGTTTTGATTTTTGAATCCATTTGATAAATTATGTTAAGTTTATTTTGAGGCCTAGCTAGTTGTATGGACATGACTTTGTAGTTTGTGTACATCCTAGAATCTGAATTAATGTCCTACAGTCTACCCATATGGAATTTTAATTAAACATAGCAATAATGATCAATAGAAAAGAAACAGGGAATGATTACCCACGCCTTCCCTACGTATTAAATAAATAAATAAAAATTAAAAAAAAAAGACAAAAGTTTCTTGTTGAATTATGAATTATTATATAAGAGTATAAAAATGTCTTGTTGTCAATCAACCGATACTACATCTACAACACTTGCTCTTGTAAGATCAGAAGATCTAGCATGGGGCTCATGCACGTGTAATGCCACGGACAAGAAATAATACTGAATGTTTATATTGTAATAAAGTAATTAGAGTTGGCGGGATCACTTGGTTGAAGCATCATCTAGCTAAGATTCCAGGCAATGTAGAAGCATGTAAAAAGGTCTCTGAAGATATAAAATGGAAATGAATGAATTGCTTGATGAAATGAAAAAAGCAAAGAGAAGAAAAAAAAAACTCTGAGATTGGAGGCGATATAGATTTAATATCTAATGATATTGATGATAGTAATAGTATGGATGGATGGTCTCAGCTTTCAAAAGGTAAGGGGAAGTTGAAAGAATCTGGAATTGGAAAGTCAGTGGGGGGATTGAGTAGATTTTTTGCTTGTTTTATGTGTTCGAAAGAGATGATTGTAAAAGTAAAGATGGTTGTAGCACTCTGGTGGTATGATGCTAATCTGCCTTTCAATGTGGCTCAATCCAAGTTTTATCAACCGGCTATCGATGCCATGACTGCCATCGAACCAAGATTCTAGGGCCCTTCTTTAAATGAGTCGAGAGGAAATTTGTTAAAAATGGCTGTGAATGATGTTCAAGATTATTTGCAACAAATTAAGAAGTTTTGGAATGAGACCGATTGTTCACTAATGGCAGATTGTTGGACAAATCAGAAGCAACAATCAATAATCAACTTTCTAGTTTATTGTCCGAAAGGTACAATGTTCTTGAAGTCTGTTGATACATCTGGCTTTAGAAAAGGTGCTAAAATATTGTTTAATATCTTTCATGAAGTTGTTCATGAAATTGGAGCTGAGAATCTTGTGCAGTTCATAATGAATAATGATGCAAGTTATAAAGCTGCAGGAAAAAAGTTACAGAAAAAATATTGCTCTTTTTACTGGTCCCATTGTGCAGCTCATTGCATAGAATTGATGTTGGAGAATTTTTTTGATCCAAGACATTTTTCCCTTATTGATGATACTATAAAAAAAAAAAAAACAAAAAAGATAACAAAGTTAATCTATAACCATGGTTGGGTTTTGGCATCGATGAGAAAAGATTTCATCAAAGGTCATGATTTGTGTCGTCCTGTAATTACAATGTTTGCGACAAATTTTTTAAGTATTCAATGCTTGCTCTTGTTTAAGAAAGAACTCAGACAAATGTTTACTTATGATAAATGGATTGTATCAAATCATTTTAAGTGCAACATAGGGAAGGAGAAGATAGCTGGGATTGTTTTAGAAAATAAAGAGTTTTGAACTCAATGTCAATTTATTGTTAAAGTTAGTGAGCCGTTGGTTCGTGTTCTACATGAATAGAAATGAATAGTAATTTTCTTTACTTTTGTTATGTCATTACCTTTTTTGTCCCTGAGTTGTTTTGCTTTTAAACCAATGAAAACTCTGCTCTTATCATTTCTCTTATTTCTCTCTCTCTCCATCAGTCGGCAACCTTCTCTCTATTTATATTGGACTATCGGGTTGCATGACCTTTATTCGAAACTTTAATTTCAGCTTTGACTAAATTTTTGCAGAAATTGAATTCATACTTTTTTTCGTAACTCATCTTCAATATTTTTCATATTGTGTTTCATTTTTTTTATTTTCATCTCTCATAGTCGACACATTTTTTTACAACAAAAATCTCACAAATGCTTTGATAACCCTTTGTTCATCAAATTTATCAAGTAAAAATCTCTCGTAGAAGAATGCAAGTAAATTTATCCAATTTTGCAATAATATGGTAAACAGAATTAATATATATATATATATATCAATTTTTAATGCACGGCTACTTGGATATAAAATAGATTTAGAAAAGGATAAAACAAAATAAAAGACTAGTTGGATAATAGGTACTAGCTAGAACTTCCCTTCAAACCCATGTGAAAACAACAGGGATCATGTACAGTTGAGAGATGAAACCAAAGCCATAAAAAATATTGTCCTTATTATGATAAGTCAATTTCTCATCTAATAAAGACGTTCCCGCTAAATATACATTTGCGGGACCTGAAAAAAGATGCTCCCAAATCCTCCCCTACCTTGGCATGCTCTTCCCCTCAAATCCTGTGTAAAACTTCCATCAAATAAGTTCATACCAACGATTACCAACTTCACACCCAGAATCTAAACCACGCAAGATGGTCAAGGTTACTACCAAAAAAAAACGAGGAACAGGTAAAAAAATGAAAAAATCATTGATGAGTGGGGATGGAGAGTCGTGTATATGTTTACTAATTAAGAAACCATATTTTGATTCAAACACACACATATATAATAGATCTGCTATATTTACTGTTACTAATTCACTATAAGAGAAACGGATTTTTGCGACCAATTAATAGCAATAAAAAGACTATTTAGTTGCTAATAGTCTTTTCCGCGTTGCTATTAATTGGTC
Source organism: Carya cathayensis (assembly GCA_011037825.1). Lineage (NCBI taxonomy): Eukaryota > Viridiplantae > Streptophyta > Magnoliopsida > Fagales > Juglandaceae > Carya > Carya cathayensis. Next base: position 181,633 of record QGSO01000506.1, on the reverse strand, counting down.
GCAAAAGTCTATTTTTCTTATAGTGATTTAATAATTATTTTTTATAATTAACAAAACTCTAAAATGTTTTCACATTATTTAGTTCATTATCATATTAAGAGTTATTATTTTTCCTTGATGATTCTCATCTTAATTTTTAGTCCTAATTCACATGCATTTTGAAGATCATATTGCTTGGTTACGCCATCTTCGACAGAACATAGCCATGGCCCCTGGCTCGCTCGTCGTTTGGATTGGAGGTATCATAAATGCTAGTCTATATCTTTATCGGGAAACATTCAACATTTTCGCTAAAGCAATGGAGAATATAAGTGAGAAGATCCATCAGGGTGGAGAATATAACTAACATCTATTAACAGACAATTAGGAATTTTAAAAGTTTGAAATGCATTTCTCAATATCAAATTTATTAAAATTACGAATCGGAGAATTCAAGTAAATTTATTACTTTGCAATAATATTTTAAACAGAATTTAAAAAATTATCAATTTTTGATGCACGATATATATATATATAATAGATTCATAAAAATAAAAAAGGCTAGACGTTGGATATATAATAGGTACAAGAACGTCCCTTTAAACCCATGTGAAAATAGCAGTAGGGATCGATCGTGGTCCATGGACACTTGAACAGAGATGAAATCAAAGCCATAAAAAATATTCTCATCGAATAAATGTACGGGACCCTAAATTTGAAAAAAGATGCTCCTAAATCCTCCCCTTCTTTGACATTTTCCCCTAAGGCCCATGTGAAAATATGATAAACAATTATGGAGTGACTTCTACTAAAATAAGAGCCATAAAAAAATACTGTCCTCACTTTGAAACATATTAAATAATTTCTCGTCTCATATTATCCATGTTAGCTTCTTGTCCATTATCCTAAAAATGTTCCAACATAATAGATTAGTGGCACCCTAAATTCTCATATAATATGCCAATTCTGAATAAATTATTGTTGTGCCCAAAACCGGCCACAAAACACACCAATAAGATAGAGATAATATTCAAACGGTTCGGTAACTTACCTATGTCCACTGGATCGGAAATTCACTATATTCAATGTGTTTGTACAAAATTACAAACACTCAATATTAAGCTCTCTATCTCTATGTTTTTGGCCCCTAAATTTACATATCAGAGCTCTCCTTTTATAGGAGAAGCTCTACAAAATGCCAGCCAATAATGTTGACAAATGGGGACTTGCAGCCGCTATGTGCAACTTGCAACAATATAGGATGGTGGAGGGTTGGACGATGTAGCAGCCATTTTGGACTTCGTAGTTTCACATTTAGGTGTTTTCAACAATCACCACCTCCATCCAATTGTGCCACACTCGGCTGCTTACAAATTGTTACATCCTTCAAATGATTGCACCTTCTCATCAGAATGCTCATTAGATTTTGACATGAGAGACTTCAGCTCTCAAATGCATCCTAAGGGGCCAATGCTTCCGAAGGTGCTCAGCAGTGTGTGATATTGATAAGGTCCAAGAAGTGTTAGAACCTTATTCCTGTGATGACTTTCGCCAACATATCTGCTAGATTGTCTTTAGTGCCAATCTTCTGAACTATAATGTCTCAGTCTTCTAATATCTCACGTACAAAGTGAAATCATACATCTATGTGTTTCTTTCGAGAGTAATACACTTGATTCTTGGCCAAATGAATTGCACTTTAACTGTTATAGTAAATGGTAACCTCTTGCTGCTTAAAGCTCAAATCTGTTACCAGTCCCTATAACCAAATGGCTTCTTTCATGACTTTTATTACAACCATGTATTCAACCTCCATGAATGATAGTGCAATTGTAGACTGGAAAATTCATTTCCAACTAATTGGTCCTCTAGTCATAGTGAACACATATCCATTTCTTTTCTCTCTCTCTCTCTGAGGATCTACATGTGCCTAGGGTCCTATGGCAACCACAGATGGCCCCTTGGCCAACTCAGTGGCCATTTCTCATCTTTGATCTTTTGCTGACATGGTGATGGACTCTCCCCAACCTCTCCCTAAGGTAACAGTGCTGTTTAGGGCTCATAAAACGGTGGAGGTGGAGGTGTGTGTAATGTTTTTAAAGGATGAGATTGATAGATTGGCTATTTTGTTTCAGTTTTCTTTGGTTTTGCAATTCTTACGTCTAATGCCATCTTTAGACACCATTCGTTCCTATATCCGATCCAGATGGGGATTAATTAAGCAGCCTGTGGTTTCAGCTATGAACAGGCCAAGGAACATTTTTATTTGCATGACGTCTGAAGAAGATTTTGTGAAAGGCTTTGCTCAAGAAACATGTGAGATTGATGGGATTCAATACTGTCGTTTTCACTGGAATACTGATTTTCAAAAGGATCAGGTATCGATGAGGGTTCTAGTCTGGGTTTTTTTGCCGGGGTTGCCACCGAATTTCTTTTATGAATCCTTTTTACATAGCACCACGACTCCTATTGGTCGATTTCTTAAGAGAGATAACCCTACCAAATGTGCTACTTGTACCAATGGGGCAAGAGTGTGCATTGAGATGGATGTCTAAGGATCCATTGAAAGCTTTATGGATTGGGACTCCTATAATTCCTCAGAGTTTCTATCAAGAGATTGAGTATGAAATGTTGCCCGTGTATTGCATGTGTTGCCGTGTTCAAGGTCATAATGCTCGTACATGTAAATGGAGTGGTAAAAGGCGGGATGAGGCTCAGAAACAGACAAAGGAGGGCCCCAAAGTCAGACCCTTCATGGGTTCGTAAGGATCAAACTAGGGTTGAATTAGAGGCTTTGTTGATGGGGGAGTCGAGCAAGAAGGGAGAGATGTTGTCAGGAGATCAAGGGAAAACTCTAGAGTCTAAAAAGGCAGTTGTGGAGGTTGCAAACACAGTAAAGGAAAAGAAAAAGTTGTTATTATAGAAATTTTTGATGAAGATATCAGGGCCTAGGAAGCGGAATCTATACTTGTCTTCATTGAGATTAGGGAAGACAATGATAGGGTGATTGATCAGGGTGGTGGATCTTTGGAAGAAGAGATACAAGCAAGGACTGGGGATCAATGTCATGTTCAAGTTGATGTTTTCGAAGCTGGTCAGGAGGTCTCAGAGAGACTACTAGAATTTGGTGACTATTCTCGATTGAAGTAGGATCAGTCTTTGATGCAGGATCAGCCTTTGAAGGGGCTGGACCAATCTATTTTTGATGCAGGAAAGAGAATGTGTTGGTCGTACCACATATTGAACCATAGACTGATCCATATATTGAACCACATATTGAATTGCAGGTGACTGAGTTGGAATATGAGGATAGACATATTGACTTATGTTCAGCAAGGGAGGATGGTTTGAGGTGAAAATTTGTTCAGACAAAAAATTGGGTGAAAGGTTAGAACATTTGGCAAAGGAGAAAATGGTACTTTCGGATTCCCATATGCAACAGGAGAAAATTAGTAGTGCTAAAGGAATAAAATTGAGGTGTTCCACTAGGTTAAAAGCAAACCCTCTCGTGTCAATCTATGAATTCCTCATATTTTTTCTGGAATGCTCAGGGTATTGGTACTTCAAGAAGGTGTTTAAAGAAATTAGTTTCAAAATTTCATCCTAAAATTTTCGTTATTGTGAAATCAATGGGGGATCAAGCTCGGATGCTGATATGAAAAGATAGATTGAATTTTGCAGATTGTTGTTCTAATGCTGCGACTGGGGGTAAACTACTGTTGTTCTATACATAGGAAACTAAGTTGATAGTGGTGAATATGGGTGGCCAATTTATCTCAATTATGGTAAAGGAAAATCTTAAAGTGGTTCTTTACACATTTGTTTATGCAAAGGCTTATTATCAGGAGCGTAGTAGGTTATGGGATAGTTAATTGGATTTTAGCACTCAATAGGTGCCACGGATTGTGATTGGCAATTTTAACATCATTTGGAATGATAATGAAAGACGTGGGGGTAGGCTGAGGCTTATAATTGCCATGTATAAATTTAATAATTGTATTGATGCCTGTGGTTTTTTGGAGGTGGAATCAAATGGTTAGAAGTTTTCTTGGTGCAATGGTCAATCAGGTCTTAGTAGAAGTTGGGTGAGATTAGATTGTGGCTTTTTAATGCTCTGGCTATGGAGGTTTTTCAGGATATTCATCTAAAGTATTTATCCAGGTCTACATCTTACCATACTCTAATGTTGCTTTCTTTGGAGAGTCTCTTGGTGAATCATGGCTTCCTTTCATTTAAATTTCAATAGATGTGGGTTTCACATTCTTTATTTTTGGATTGTGTTGCCCAAGCTTGGGGTGGTGCTATGGTAGAACGTTCATCTCTACTTAATCTTATGCTGAAGCTAAAAATGTCTTTGGAATAAAAACGTCTTTGGTCGGACAGAAGTTCATATCGAGAATTTACAAGAGCATATTGAAGGGTTGGAACGAGAGTTACAGGAAGGGTTTTTAGAGGATATTGAAGCAAATTTAGTTTCTTCACAAGTTGAGTTATCTGTTTGGATGGCTCGAGAAGAGCAGAGGCTTTCATATCAGGTGATAGAAGGATGGGTGACGAAGGGTGAAGCATCTTTGGCATTTTTCTGTGCTATAAGTTGACAAAATTCACAACAGGTTAAGGAAATGAGGTTATCAAATGGCTCTGCTCTATTTTCTCTGGAGCTAATCCATAATGGGGCTATTTCTTATTTCCAAAATTTCTTAGTAGAAGGTTCTAGGCAATATTTGCCTTCGTTGGAGGGATTGGTGCAAGAGGTTATTCAACCGGAAGAAAATGAAGTATTAAGTCGTGCGCCAACTTTGAAGGAAGTTTTTGATGCTTTCCTTTCTATTCCTATTGATAGTAGCCTGGGTCTGAATGGTTTCGAGTTGAGCGTCTATTTGTGCTTGTTGGCATATTGTTGGTGGAGATGTTGTGGAGGCTATGGCTAAATTCTTTTGAGGTATGGATTTTCCTCAATTTTATACAACCACTTTTTTTGTCTTAATTCCAAAAATACATAATCCCAGAAGTTTTGACAAGTTCAAGCCGATTAGTTTGTGTTCATTTTTTTACAAGGTGTGCTCAAAAATTCTAGTTAATCGGCTTTCCCCTTTGTTAGATAAGATAATTTCTCCTGAGCAAGGTGCTTTTATTCTGGGCAACAGCATTTTTTAGAACATTAGCTTAACGCAAAATATTATTCATAGCATTAATAAACCATGTCATGGTGGGAATGTGATGCTGCTGAAGATTGATATGGCCAAGGCATATGATAGTATTGATTGGGAGTTTTTATTGCATGTCTTACGGTCTTTTGGCGTCTGCCTCCTCATTAGACATTGTATCACTACTCCATGGTATTTGGTTGTTATGAGCGGTATCCCGAAAGGATTTTTTAGAAGTGGGAGAGGTCTGAGGCAAGGTGACCTGTTGTCGCCGTATCTATTTATTTTAGTTGTAGAAATATTTACTTGGATGATAAAGCGAGAAGTGGAATTGAGGAAGATCAGTCTGTTCTCTCATCCTCAAGGTGCACCAATTATTTCTCATCTACTCTATGTGGATGATATAGTCATGTTTTCTAATGGGGGAAAAGCTTCGCTACAAGCTATCAGTAAAGTATAGCAAAAATATGAAGACTGGTATGGACAAGTTGTAAATAAAAGGAAGTCCTTAATATTTTTCTCCAGACATATTTCTGAAGGTAGGTGGCGTATGCTCTTGCAGACAATGGGGTTTTCGGCAGGATCTATCCCTTTTACATATTTAAGAGTGCCGATTGTTTCTGGAAGGCTGCTCGGTGTTCATTTTGAGGATATTATTAATAAGATCTGACATCGTCTTGATGGGTGGAAAGCCAGATTACTGTAGAATGGTGCTCAGTTCCCTTTATTAAAACATGTGCTCTAGAGTCTTCCGATTCATTGCCTTTCTGTGCTTGAAATTCCAAAAGCTGTGATTGAAAAAATTCAGAGAATCATGAGTATTTTTTTTTGGGTATTAAGGAGGGCAAACCAAAAAAGAAATGGAAGGCATGGAGTAATATTTACAGGCTGGTAACTAAGGGAGGGCTAGGTCTTCGTAATTTTCAAGATGTACAGAGTTCTTTATACATGAAACTGGCTTGGAACTTGCTTCAAGGGTCCTAGTTATGGGCGAGTTTTCTTCTTAACAAATATGTTGGGGAGAAGCATATTTTTTTGGTTTCTACTTCTAAAGGTTCAACCTTTTGGAAGATGTTAATGAAATGTCTCTCGAAGGTGCTAGATAATTCTAAATTGAAGGTGCGTGATGGAAATCCCTCATTTTGGAGGGATACCTGGTCCGATAATGGACATCTATTTGCTTATCATGATATTAGCGAACTACCTAAATTATCTTTGAAGGATTGTAAAACTGAGAATGGCTAGAATGTGGGTCTATTTTCCAGTTTGGTGGGGATGGAGAAAGTAGAGGAGCTTGTAGAACAACTGGGTTGTCTTAAATCAGGTAAAGACTTGCTAATATAGTTGCAGAATCTGAATGGAAATTTCACTACATTTAGTGCATGGAATTGTGTTTGGCTTAGATCTCCTAAATTTCCTTGGGTGAAATGGGTGTGACATGCTGCTATTCCAAAGAAGATCTTATTAACCTGTGGAAGGCTATGCATGAGTGCTTGGCAATTGATGATTAGATCCATAAAGTGGGCATTCAAATAGTCTCAAGATGTGATTGTTGCTTTACCAGTGTATATGAGGATATGAATCACGCTCTTGCAACAGGTGAGTTTGCAGAACATATTTGGAATATTTGTTTCATGCAGATGGGTATGATGAATATGGCTGGGAGAAATTGGAGAGGATGAGTGGAAAGTTGGCATCGCCATGCTAGAGGATCCTCACAAAGTGGCCAATTAATTGGTATTATCCCATCGACGATTATTTGGAGATTATGGTGGCGACGGTGCAAGGCGAGGATGGAAGGGGTGCTTGAATCAATGAACTCTATGTGTTGTTCTATTAGGCACTAGGTGTCTTGGATTGCACTTAGACTCAAGGTGTCGAAACCATTAGCTAGACGTGATGAAGAAATAATTTGTTGCTTGTAGCTGCCTATTAAAGCTTCGGTTCCGTTGGTGATGAAGCAAGTGCATTGGATCAGGCCAAAAACTGGATGGTACAAATTAAATGTGGATGGTAGTTCCTTCGGTAATCCAGGTCCTTATGGTGTGGGTGGGGTAATTAGAAATGATAAAGGTGAGTTTGTTTATGGTTTTGCAAATTTTATAGGTCATAACTCTAATAATGCAGCCAAAGTCTTGGGTTTGCTATATGGCCTTCATAATGTTTGTTCTTTGGGTGTGCGGAATGTAGAAATTGAAATGGACTCAATGTTAGTAATTAAGTGGTTGCAGTAAAAAAGATGTGGCTTGTGGTATTTGGAGAATTACTGGGATGAAATTCTGAAAATGCTATATGGGCTCAGATATTCTATGAATAAATCTTATAGAGAGACTAATGTTGCGGCGGATGGTTTGACTCCAAGTGGAGTAAGGTCGCAATGCTTTGTGGTTTTCCTTTCCAAATCTCCCTTTGTCTATAAAAGGTATAAGTAGACTGTAAAAGATAGGTTGCCCTTATATTAGGATTGCTCGCTCATATGTATAGATTTTTTTTTATGATTTTATATCCTGGTTTTTTTTTACACCTAGGTTTGGTTTTTTTGAATATTTGTTACCTCCAGGTGTTGAGTTGTTACCACGATATTCCTCTGTCATAAGTGAGAGTTTCCTTTAATAAAATTGAGGTGGGGTCACTTGTGGACATGTGGCCTTACCTCTTCCTTAAAAAAGAAAAAATTGTGACTTAAGCATTTTAGACTCTTTGAATGTAACGTCTCTACTAATGATTACCTTCTTAAATTCTATCCACTAGAGTCTATACCCTTTTACACCAGTGCTAAAGTCTAAGAATTTTGCTTTCTTTGCTCTAGGATCAAGCTTATTTTCTTTAGCACAAAAGTAAGCAGGACATCAAAAAATGTGTAAAGAGTCCTTGCATGTGTACCTTTTTACATTTCAATAGGTGTCTTCTCGTCATTGGTAGCTGCGGGTAGTCAGTTGATAAGGTGGCAGACATATGTCACAGCTTCAACCTAAAATTGTTTACTAAATTCAACATCTAGTAACATACACCTTACTTTCTCCAGCAAAGTACAGTCCATCCATTCCATCACACCATTTTGTTGCGGTGTTCCTCGTACCAATGAAGGGGTCTAGTGTGTACTCCCCTCCATTGTCTTATTTGATCAGTTTGATTTTTCTACCAGTTTGAGTCTCAATCATTTTCTTATAAACTAGGAAGATATTCCGCACTTCATTTTTATGTTTCATCGTGTAAACTCTCACACGACGAGAATAATCATATACAAAAGTTACAAACTAATGCTTACCTCCCAAAGATACAATTTTGGTTGATCCCCAAATATCGGAGTATACATAGTCAAGTATTCCTTGTGTATTGTGTACAACAATTCTGAACTTGATTCCTGTTTACTTCCCCAATACACAGTGCTCATAGAAAGATAATTTGCCAGTCTTGACACTTTTGAGTAAGTGTTGCCTTACTAGTGTTTGCAAAGCTTAGGCCTGTCCCATATGCATATGCCAAAAACTGGTGGTGTCAGGATCAATCTCATCTAGCTTCTCACAGACTATGGAAGCTCTTCTATCAACAGTACTTCCTTGCAAGAAGTACAAGTTTCCTAGCCTCAAACCCTTCATAGCCACCTAAACTCTCATTACCACTTTGAGTTCCATCTTCTGTCATAGTCTTGACAGTTCCATCATGCAGCTTTAACTGAATGCTCCATATTCCCTAAGTCTTATAGGCATTGTCGTTGCTCATAAGTACTGCTCCACTATCAATTTTTGTGAAGTCAGTAAACTAGTCCTGATTGGGACACATGTGATAGGTACATCCAGAATATATAATCCATTCATCGGAATGACAAATGAATGATGAACCTATCAAAGCAATGCCTGCATCTTCATCTCTATCGGCGACATTGGCTGTGGTGGGTCGATTCTTCTGTTGTCCTTTCAGTTTGGGACAATCCTTCTTCCAGTATCATTTGTTGTGACAGAAAGGACACTCGTATTTGACGAGTCTTTTACTGATTGATGAACCACATGATGTGGCCTGAGTTTTAATTTGAGAACCTTTATGCTTTGCTAGGTACTTTGACCGTGATTTCCCTCTTGCTATTAATGCTTCACTTTATGTATCTAGCTATATCTGCTTATCTTTTATGTGGTACTCATTGCTAATCAAAGAACTTGACACATTGCTAAAACTGATTTTTTCATCCCCCTACAGTAGTGCGATAATTAAATACTCATATGCATTAGGTAAGGAATTTGATAACAGTAAAGTCTTGTCTTCATCTTGGATTTCAACATCCAAGTTTAGTAGGTCAACAAGAATTTGATTGTAATTGTTGCGGTGTTCGGACATAGAAACACCTTCTCGAAATTGGAATCTAAGGAGCTTCTTCTTCAAGTGCAAGCAGCTCTCAATGCTCTTCTTCATAAACTTATCTTCCAATTTCTACCAAAGTTAACTTGTTTTTGCTTCTCTCATGGCAATGTAATTCTAATCAGGCATAAACAAATTGTACCACAAGCTAGGCGATTAAGCTTGTTCCAATTTTTTTCCGTCATATCATCTGGTTTCTCCTCCAACGCAATGTCCAACTCTTGTTGGATCAAAACCTCTATTATTTCACATTGCCACATGTTCCATCGAACTTCTCAACTTTAAACATGGCATATAAAACCATGGATCTACGCCCAGAGCTGCTAGCATTTCCAGAGCTTCTATCTCTTGTAGAACCTTCCATATGAAATTTAAAAATTTTAAAAAATAAATTTCAAAATTCTAACCGTACGGATGAATTTGAAGTAATCAAAATAGTTGGAAAGCACTATTTGATTGTCAAAATCGCACTCCAAATGGCTTGGATCAAGTCCCAAAAACATATTTAGAATTGTACGGTCCGAATTAACAGGTGCAGCAGGCGTCTGGCATGTGGGCTACACAAGCTGAGTGTAGGGCAACTTGGGCGCATAAGGCTCTTATAAGGCATGTGGAGGCGCGTGGGAGCATGTATCTCACGTAATCTTCATCCTCTGACTGTGAGTGAGGCACATGGGCACGTGTAACTGGCTCGTTTTCAACCTCTAGCTGTGACTGGGGCACGTCTGTGCACTTGTTGACTTCTAGGAGCGTGTGTGGACTCCTCTGGCGTCCGTTTTCAATGCCATTTACGGCAACTGATTCTTTTTGATGCAAGGAACATCCCGTTGTGATCAAAAGTTGATTTCAATCAATGTGATTTTTAGACAACACAAACCAAGAGCTCTTATAACAGTTGTTGAAACTGCCCAGAAAACACACCAATAAGATAGAGACACTATTTAAATGGTTCGAAAACTTGCCTATGTTCAATGGAGTGGAAATTCACTATATTTAATGTGTTTCTACAAAATTAAAAAACACTCAATATAAAGCTCTCTATCTCTCTGTTTTTGCACCCCTGAATTTACATATAAGAGCTCTCATTTTATAGGAGAAGCTCTACTAAATGCCAGCCAATATTGTTGACAAATGGGGACCTACAGTATCTATGTGCAACCTACAAAAATATAGGACAATGGAAAGCTGGACGGTGTAGAGCAGCCATTTGGACAGTGCAGAGCAGCCGTTTTGGACTACTTTGTTTGGTTACACAGTTCATAAGAGATGCGGGAGATATTTTGTTGAAAGTTGAATAAAATATTGTTATAATATAATTTTTTAATATTAGTTTTGTTTTGGGATTTGAAAAAGTTGAATTGTTTATTATATTTTGTATAGAGATTTGAAAAAGTTGTAATGATGAGAGATAGTTTAGGTTTGGGTAAACAAACGGGTTAGTATTAGGTGGTGTTCAACATTATTGTGGCCCAGAATTTTCATCGTTGTGTAGCTGACCTTGACATGTTCTTCCCCTTAAACCCTATGTAAAGCTTCCATCAAATAGGTTCATTCACCTTCTATTTCCAACTTCAAACCCATAATCTAAACAAGGCGGCATGCAAGATGGTCAAGGTTACTACAAAAATAAAATGAGGAACAGGGAAGAAAACTAGAAAATCCTCAACGAGTGAGGTTAGGGAGTTGTCTTTTGATGACTTGGAAATTGGGGCCTCCGATGCTTCCACACAGAATTGCTGCATCTAGAATGTTCTTTAAGGCACTCATTAAGGTTAGCGGCATGAAATGGTTTGAGCCCCGTGTCATTTCTATTGGGATAAACCAGTTATCAAAGGCTAATTTGAAGTGTAACAGTGGAAGCAAACAAAAGAAATGACTACAATCACACACACAGAACATCAAGATTTAAGTGGTTTGGCTAAATGTGAGGCTACGTCCACTGTTGGGGTCAGTATCAACGAATTTACTTTCAAAAAAGGTGGAGTACAAGAGATCAATCACAAAATCCTCAATCTCAAAGCCCTAATACACCCAATGAACTTTCAGGATTCTTCACAAAGGATTCTCTCTCTCTACAATGTTCAATTGCTTATGAGAGTTGAAATTACATGAGAAAAACATGTATTTATAGTCCACGACATGAGAACCACAATTTCATAACATTCACTCAAGTGGCGTGTCGAGCAGACATTTAGGGCAGACACTCGCTCAAGCTGTGTGTCGAGTGAACTCACAGGTTGGCTTCTCATTTAAGCGAACTGTCGAGCAAAGTGTCGAACTAGGGTAGCTTAAGCCAAGGTCGAGCCATTGTCGAGTAGGGTCAAGCAACAGTCAAGCAAAGCCTCTGGAATAGCATTTTCAGTAAGAAATCAAGCCAAACTCAACAAATCTCCACCTTGGCTTGAATTTCGTCAAGCATAAACAAAAAATCTATCAACTAGTCCAACCACATCCAACAGATCTTTTAAGGGAATCACAAACCTTGAACACAACGTCTATACTCGAAGAACTCAATTTCCACCCAAAGTCTTCAATTTTATAGATCACTTGACCAAATCACAAGCTTGGTCCGAATGAAAAAATTCAACATACTCACACAAAAGACAACACACCACTATACAGACTACTTACTTGAACAATGGCTTCTGAATACACACAAAGGCAAATAATAAATATTCTCTGCCAAAGTAAGAACACTACAAAGTCTGCATGAGCATATCCCAAAGGTGGCCAAACTGCCTCCCCTACCTACTAGATGAAACCATAGACTTGCTCTCACTATGCGCCAAGGTCAAAATAAAACAATTATGCTCCTTTCCAATAGCATGATCTAGAGTACTACTTGCACTCTATTGTGAAGCTCTCCCAGCAACTCCACCTTCTTGCTATAACCTTGCTCTTCTGTCCTGTAGAAACAACAACATCAAAGATACTAAAAGAGAAAGATTTACCCAATAGCAAGCTGTAATGACTGCTTCACACAAATCTGTAGACAAGCCTGGCAAGCCCAAAAGCATACTGTGGGCTCTTCTCAAGAGTCCATTCATTAGTTCAATTACTCCATTTCTGTGGAGTGGACCCAGTTGTACAGTTTAAAAGATGCTCTACCTTCTTATCTGTAGATCACTCATCTTCTCAAGTGCTTGATCACATAAAACACATCACAAAACAAAGAGTTTAAAAATAAACAAACCCAAACTTTTTCTCAAATGGTCATCAACAAATATGAGTACAAACAGGGTATCACCTTACACAAGATGTACCCCAAAAATTAGAAAGAAATAAACTGTACTAAACTTGAATCTACACTACTTTAAAAGAATACAATGCCAACAAAAAATAATCTTTCCTGTCTTCTGATCACACAAAGCAAAAAATTGCTTACTCACAAATGACCACATTCGTTCACCTAATATGGCCCAATCACATGAGCCATAAACGAGTAATACCTGAATCCAGAACTTTTGAAGATGCAACTGACTCACTCAAAAATGAGTAGCATTAATGCTATCCCAAGTGTAGGAGGATGTCGTGTTATAATAAGGAATAAATTCCTAGATCGTCTCCTCAGGGAAAATTTACTCAAAATTTAAACTCGTTGAAAAATTGTGAAAAACTTCACAAAGAAAAAAAAAATAAATGGTATATGCAATGGATGGAAATTTTACTAGTCATGGACTAGATTCATGTTTTTAGATTTGTTTGTCGGATTTGAATGCAGCGATGAAAAGTAAGGAATGAAAATGCATGAAACTAAATTAAAATTGCTGAAATTAATAGACTGAAATTTAAAAGAACAAGAAAAATAAATGACATTAATTTAAATAATAGGAATTAAAGATGCAAGAAAATAAATGACATTAACCTAAATAGAGGAATTACAAGTGCGAGAAAAATAAATGATAGTAATTTAAATAAACATAAATTAAAGGTGCAAAAATAAATAAATGACAGTAATTTAAATAGACAGAAATTAAATGTGCACGGAAAATATAAGACATTAAACTGAAATTAAATAAAAACAGGAATTGTAAGGAATAAACTTGATGTTTGGAAATGGAGACTGCGTTCTCCAATCCAAAAATCTGAACTTCCAGATAAAATGATTTCTCAAATAAAATAAACGCTCTAAATAAAATGCATCCTAAAAGAAATTGAACTCTCAATTAAATTAAAATTTCAAATAAATTACACACTCAAATTGAATTTGAGCTCTAAATAAAATAAACACTAAAAGAAATTATTTCCTAGATGAATACAAAGAAAGCTTGCTTTAACATGGAAAGAAAACTTGCTTCCTTAAGTTTCAAATTAAAGCTGTAAAATAAACTGATGCTGAATGAAAACTAAAACAGAAGCATGAAACTGAAAAATGAATTAAAATGAACAACAACTGCCGAATGAAATGAGAATGAAACTGAAAAATGAAAGCTAAGTTTTAAAGTTCTGTCTTCTCTCCTTCGTCTCCACTGCCTTGATGCCCTTTCTCTTCTGAGCTCTCTCCTATTTATAGGAGAGAGCATCCTACCATTTCTCAAGAGTGGGTGGCCAAACTTTGAAGAATGGTGGAGTGGGTGGCCTAACTTGGGAGTGGGTGGCCTAACTTTGAAGAATGGTGGAGTGGGTGGCCTTTCTATCTTTCTGCATGTGCTGATTTTCTGCTTGCTCCCTTGAGTTCCAGCCGTGAGTTCCATTCTCTTTTAGTATTTTCATAAATGCCCTGCAGTACATAAAAAATATATTTCTTTCAAAGGCAAATATAGAACTTTATGTATATAAAATATTGACATCAATTAATTTGCATTCAATATTAGAATTTGATGCATAATTAAGTGTTCAATCTTTATTTGATAAAATAAATCACCCATTTAAACAACTTAATTATGCAATTCTAACCTTTTATCA